>CM060697.1:125695736-126205736 GCA_030686995.1 Artemisia argyi
ATCTGAAGTATTTTAAAAGCTTCATGAATCAGCTTTTCATTTTGGAGCTATTTGTTTAAAATAAAAGCTAGAAGTTAATGTATCCAAACAGAGTTATTTGTTGTTTAGGAGATTATTTTTATAACAAAAAGCTTACAGCTCCAAAAAAGCTGCGTACCAAACAGGCCCTTTGTTACTGTGCAAAGAAAGAAAAAAAGTTACGTTTCAACATGGTAAATACTTTTTTAGGGCATTTGAGATGAGATCAATATAGATATCATATTTGCCATAGAACCAATGAACCAATCATAGCCACCCATTTATATTTTCCACATTTAAAAAAAAAAACAAAATATCTTGCAAACGGTAAATCGTCAAGCTACAAAAAAATACCATCGCGACGAGAATTAAATCATCTTTCTATAGATATGTATTGTTATATACTTTCAACGAACTTTTTTTTTTTTTAAATTTCCGCCCAGAAAAATCATATATGATTTGTAAAAATCATATATGATTCGTTAAAATCAAATCATATATGATTCTTACGAATCATATATGATTTTTAAAAATCATATATGATTCGTAAGAATCATATATGATTTGATTTTAACGAATCATATATGATTTTAATAAATTATATATGATTTTGCTGGGCGGAAAATTTGAAAAAAAAAAAAGTTATCAAAAAAAAGTTCGTCGAAAGTATATAACAATGCATGTCTATAGAAAGATAATTTAATTCTCGTCGCGATGGTTTTTTTTTTTTTTTTTTTTTTTTTTTTTTGTAGATTAACGATTTACGGTTTGCGAGATATTTAAGTTTTAAAAAAAGGGTGAAAGTTTATTTTTTTTATTTTGATAAAAAAAAATGAGTGGCTAAAATTTCTTGATGGGTTTTATTGTAAAAGTTGGATCTATAAATAAGAGAGCTGGGAGTGCATGCGTGAGCATGCGGTGCGGTAATCCACCCCGCACGGTAACACCGCCGCCTAGAATTACATACCGCACGGGGAGGTGAAATGGGTGAGTATCTCACGCACGGGGAGGTGAACGTTGGATGTGAATTTGACCGTTGGGAAGGGACCGTTTGGGTGCAACGGTTATTTATTTTTTTTTTTTTTTTGTTATTAAAAGGTCTTGTTGGTGATGGTAGAAAGCAAAAAAAAAAAAAAAAAAAAAAAAAAAGATAGCAATGTTGAAGCAGAGTTGGCAGGCGGCTGTTTGAAGAAGAAGAAGGCATTAGGTCAAATGGTCAATAGTTTATCTTATGTGTGGCCCAATTGTTTTGATGTAGCTTGTAGACTTCTATTTAACTATAGGGCCCAATTCACTTATTATGTCTAGGCATGTATAATAACTTCAAGTCTTTAACATTGCCTTAATATTATGTAATGTTTTTAATAAATTTTAATGGAATTTAAAAAAGAAAAAAGGAAAAAAAAAATGAAGTGAGTGAAGGGTGAGTGAAGTGCCGCCTCCAAAAAAGAAGTGAGTGAATGGTGAGTGTTGAAAAAAGTAGGGAATGATGTGGCGCAAGGGGATTGGTTGGGAGTGAGTGAAGGGAATGAAGGTGAGTGATGCACTCCCTCCACCCTAACTTTTGCCTTGCATATATAGAGTTGAGATCCATAAAGAACCAATACATGCCATAGAACCTATCAATCAATCATAGTCACTCATTTATATTTTTTACATTTTTTTTCAAAACAACATATCTTGTAAACGGTAAATCTTCAAGCTACAAAAAAAAAAAAAAAAAAAAAAAAAAAAATACAATCGCGACAAGAATTAAATCATCTTTCTATAGATATGCATTGTTATATACTTTCGACGAAGTTTTTTTTTTTTTTTTTTTTTTTTTTTTTTTTTTTTTTTTAATTTACGCCCAGAAAGAATCATATATGATTCGTAAAAATCATATATAATTCGTAAAAATCATATATGATTCGATTCTTACAAATTATATATGATTCTTACGAATCATATATGATTCGTAAGAATCATGTATGATTTGTTAAAGTCGAATCATATATGATTTTTCTGGGCGAAAAAAAAATTCGTCGAAAGTATATAACAATGCATGCCTATAGAAAGATAATTGAATTCTCGTCGCGATGATATTTTTTTTGTAGCTTGACGATTTACGGTTTGCAAAATATTTAAGTTTTAAAAAAAGGGTGGAAGTTTATTTTTTTATTTTGATAAAAAAAATGAGTAGCTAAGATTGCTTGATGAATTCTATGATAAAAGTTGGATCTATAAAGAACTTTTGGCTGCATATATATCCCTCCAAATATGCAAAATTGTATATATATCCTGTGCATGCATAAAAACCATTGTACTATGTGAATTAAAAACTTGTACGAAGAATATATATGCAATTATTCACCTTTCGAGGGATATATATTCAATTCAAAAAAAAAAAATTAATTAGTGTGCGTCCTAATTTTTTTGAATGGGTTCCTTACTAGTGTATGAGATATGTGGTTTTTTTAATATAATTAGCGAAATTGGATTTAGTGAATCAGTGAATGTGACTGCCGAGAGCCCGAGACCCAAAGGAATTCTATGGTCATGTGTTCTGCTTGAAGGCAATCCCTTTGGTACAACAATTACCTCATCATACTTATGCAATAGTGGATTCAATGTAGGATGAACATTACTAATAGTAGATTCAGAGGCAATATCCCATGGGTTCAACATGGATACCATTAACATGGTACACACAAACAACCATTGAAGAGAACTGTGTTCTACCATAATTCACCTTCTTATGCAATTGTTTCCCTTCCATATATTGTAAAGCAGGTTGTCACCACCAGGACCGTCCCGGCGATTTTGGGTGCCCTGGGCCGTAACTAGAAAAAAGCCTCCTTATAGAAAAATATGCGAGTAAAACAACCATTATCGATGCCAAAAATAAAGTTACAAGTAAAAGTTTTACCTTAAAATAGCCAAAACAAATGATGTATAGATTGATTGTATCACTGTTCCGATCAATAGTTTTTCTTTTCTTTTCTTTTCTTCTTTTCTTGTTTGAGGGATACTGGGAGTCGATGTATATGGGTTTTTTTACAGATGTGACGTTATTATATATAATATATACAGAATAAATTCTAGTCCTACTATAAATCGTATCTGCTTATAATCCTTCTTTCCTTCTATTGAGCTTTAAGGCCTGTCCAATGTATATGGGTTTTTTACAACTTTGGTGCCCCTCCAAATAATGGGCCCTGGGCAGTGGCCCATGTCGCCCCTGTTAATATCCGGGCCTGGTCACCACTCACCACCTTCCTTCCTTGATATACAAATTCTATCCTCAATTGCAAGAAATTACACATTGTAACAATTCGCATTTTCGGATTACTATTCACTTTTACTATTCACTTTCACTATTCATTTCTGAAATTTTTATTTCATATTCTCGTAAGTTAAACTATTTTAATGATAATCCGAGAGTTTGACACTCGTCGGATCATTTCTGCAAAAATCACGAAACCGTATTCGAGATTTACGTTTAGGTTTAAATGTCATTCCAGCATCCCGATATGTTCATAAAACACTATAAACAATAGAAATATGAATTTCTCTCATTTTACGACAATTTCAAAAGTTTTGGAATTTTACGTTTTCCAGTTCAGCGTTTTACGCGAATTACGCTTTTTAGACCTGTGTTTCCAGTTTTAATAGCGTTTAAGCAACCCGATGGAACCTACCACTCATTTTATATTTTATTACGGAGTATATTGATAAGTTTTAACATATTTATAAGTCTCATATTTTTAGAATACCCGATTTTAAGTTTCATGACTTAACGACTTACCGTTAGCGATTGCCGTTAGCGATTACCGAGACCAAAACTCACTCTGTAACACAAGATAATACCAAGTTTACTTATCTAGTCACCAAATCTCATCTAATAAGCCACATGGGGCGTTTTCTTGGTCACTAAGTCAAAGATAGGAAGCTAAACATATGTGCGTCGTGCAAGTAAACTTCATCCTTAAGTTTTGAAAATATCCGAAGTCTTTAACCTCCTTAAGGAAACTTCTTAGGCACCTTCCTAACCTCCTCATTTACACTATAAAAGCAAGATAATCCCTTCCTTTATTCATAATCCAAATGACACACATAAATTCACAAACCCTTGATCCTTTGATTTCCATGTTATAAGTTACATACCAAAGTTGAAGGCATAGTTAGTCTTTACATGAATCAAGAGTTTGTTTGGTGATTCCATAGTTGCATTAGGATCTACACAAGGTGTTAGGGGCTGAGGTTAAATGGTTTTCACAAGGGTTATGTAAAGGTTAGCAAGGGTTTGCAAGATTGGTGGTGAAGGGTTTGCAAGCACAGGTTTAGTGTCCTAGTTTCATACTTGACTTCCTTTCTTTAGAAAGCCAAAAGTTGTAAAAAACCCTAATACACACTCTTTCTCAACATCATTTTCATGATTCTTATACTTCATTTATGTTATATATGTTCTTTGTATTGTGTTCATGATGTACACAAATCTTTAAAACAAGTTAAGAACACTACATGTTAACCTATGTTAAGTAATCAAGGAAACTAGTAACTTATATTGAGAACCACAACCAAAATAATATAACCATGATATTAGACACTTACCTACTTTTAAAGAGGGTTTTAAAAGGAAAACATAGCAATTTGAATCACCTAAAACGAGTATACAAGTCAAAAGATATGGCTAATAGAAGTTACCAAAACTTTGCGGCAAAACTGTCCCAAAGTTTCTGTGACAGAATTAAAACACACAAAAAGAGGCCTTTCTGCTCCGTTTCATCAAAAAGTTAAAGCACGAAAGTTGTCCGGAACGATGTTTTCTTCAAAAACTCAGGAGCACGGGTCCAGAAAACCCATAACGAATGCTATTTTTCTTCAAATTCTTAACAACCCCTTTATTACCTATAAGACTATGCATTTTTGTCACGGCTAAGGAAAACCAAATGGCCAAAAGGCCTAGAGCTGAGATCACAAACGCGGCTAAGTCCAAGGTTGAGATCTCAAAGACATGGTAGCCAAGACCAAAGCCACAGAAAGGCCACGGCTAAGACCTCAAGGCTTTCTAAACCGAAATAATTATAACTATTATACATGTTTTACATATTGAATACTACTACACTAGGGAACTTCATGTGAGGGGTTCATTAGAGTAAACCATCGAGATGAGTTGTGGATTGACGATTTAAAGTGTCCTGGCTCCTCGAACGTTTACTGCACGACCTCTGAATTATGATGGTCCGAACGGTAGTACGAGATATACAAACTAAAACCATTTCATAAACAAACGTACATAAAACTATCAAGTACTACATCATGATCAATATAAATGACATATATAGGTTCGTCTATGTTTTCTTAGACATTGTTCCAAACCTAAGACATATAATCATATTCTAGGTTGCGCGTAGAGACTTCCCTACTATTTTCATACTTGTTTTAATTCTTTGGGGGAGATACATGCTCAACTACTTGCTTTTGCTTTTACAAATACTCCAAAATATTTATACT
This sequence comes from Artemisia argyi, assembly GCA_030686995.1. Lineage (NCBI taxonomy): Eukaryota > Viridiplantae > Streptophyta > Magnoliopsida > Asterales > Asteraceae > Artemisia > Artemisia argyi. The sequence continues at coordinate 125,701,251 of CM060697.1, forward strand.
TGATTGTGTTATACTTATTTGCGTTATTTTTGAATGCATTATACTTAATTGCGTTATTCAATTTAGTGGCTAGCAGTAGTCTTTGGGAAGTGGCTCCCAGTTATCTTTGGGAAGTGGCTCCCAGTAGTCTTTGGGAAGTGGCTCCCAACATGTGCATTTTAGTGACTAGCAGTAATCTTTGGGAAGAGGCTCCCAGTATGTGCATTTTAGTCTAAAAGTCTCCCAACATAAACAGAGCAACACTAAGTGCAATTATGTGAACTATTAAGACTATTTGTGTGTTTGACTATAATATGTACTATCTTTTAGCAGTGGGTTGTGAACACACAGGTTGCAAATGTTGTATGGGCGGGATTTGCAACTGAGTGGATTTACAATGCCTTTGCTATGTGAACATTCTTTAAAGACTTTACAAAACAAACTCTATGAACTCACCAACCATTGTGTTGACAGTTTAGCATGTTTATCTCAGGTTAGTATGGCGATAGCTAGTGTATGGAACATAGAGTCAAGCTGTATATTCTGAAGACTTACGCTTTTTATCATTTACCATTCAAAACATTTTGTATACATTTATGTATCATACTTTGGGATCTCATGTTTGTAACTTTGAATTCATTAATCGAATGGTAACTTTTCAAAAACGTCTCATTTAGAAGTCATTTTCTATAACTTGTACTTTGTATTATGAAGTAGCACCCCAAGTGACACAGTCTTCCGCTGCGATATTTTGAGGGTGTTACACACATAATATCTCCTAAAATGACCAACCATAGCACACCAAATACCATCTCACCCCCCCCCCCCCCCCCCCACCATCACCACCACCACCACCACCACCACCACCACACACACACACACACACACACACACACACACACACACACACAAAGGAATAAGCATCACATCTGTCTTGAATGTCTCACCTTGTATCTTCCAAATCAACCCTTACACTTTTGAGTACTAGTAAAAAAACTACCACCAGCTACTGCCACTCGCAAAGGATAAGTATTTTTCATAGGACACCCGATTTTCTTAGCAGTTGAAATATCTAAACAAATTGTGTGTACTAACACTATTAATCAATATTAAATATGCACTTAGTTGATTATTGAGATGACCTTTCACTCTCATAGTTTGAAAAGTATTCACACTAGATAGGTCAGTTAGTGAAATTTGGTAAAATTGGAGGGTACCATGGACGGACCACATGTATGCCGGGTGTGACACGGGCTACACCCGATTTTAGGTCACGAAGTGCAAAAGGATTTCAAAACTGCCGTTTTTATTGTATGTGCAACAAACACCACCACCACCACACACACACACACACAAAGGAATAAGCATCACATCTGTCTTGAATGTCTCACCTTGTATCTTCCAAATCAACCCTTACACTTTTGAGTACTAGTAAAAAAACTACCACCAGCTACTGCTACTCGCAAAGGATAAGTATTTTTCATAGGACACCCGATTTTCTTAGCAGTTGAAATATCTAAACAAATTGTGTGTGCTAACACTATTAATCAAAATTAAATATGCACTTAGTTGATTATTGAGATGACCTTTCACTCTCATAGTTTGAAAAGTATTCACTCTAGATAGGTCGGTTAGTGAAATTTGGTAAAATTGGAGGGTACCATGGACGGACCACATGTATGCCGGGTGTGACACGGGCTACACCCGATTTTAAGTCACGAAGTGCAAAAAGATTTCAAAACTGCCGTTTTTATTGTATGTGCAACAAATAAATAAATAAATAAATAAATAAAATAAAATAAAATAAATAAAAAATTTGCTACTTTTAATTCATTTTTTACGGTGTAATTTTAGTTAGCCCAACATTTCTTTTGTGCAACACCTTCTTAAAAATCCTGGGTCAGATACACCGGTGGTATATGCTCCTCGTCTGTTCTGAGACAGTGGATCAGATGCAAAGTCTTAAATTGAGGAGCAAATATATGCCCAAAATATCAATAACGGAAATATAAAAAATATTGATGAACTTTTTATTTGTGTGATTGGTCTTGAAGCTTCTTCGCGGGATCACGATAATAGAATTTAGTGTTTCCGAAACACGCGGATAATGAATTTAGTTGTCCTTGGTCTTGTAGCTTGTTCACCCTGTGGTTTGCCGGGTCAATCAATACTAGTCCCTGCCGTTAAATTTCTTCAGGTCTGGTCCCCGTGGTTTACAACCCATACGGGTTTGGTCCCTTCATCAATCTTCTGAAAGGTATTTTGGTCATTTGGCGAAAAAAAAATCGAAAAAATGTATTTTTGTCATTTGACGAACAAAAATTGGAAAAAAATTCGAAAAAAATTCTAAAAAAAAATTTTAATAAAAAATTTTCTTAAAAAATTAAAAAAAAAAATTAATAAAAATTTCTAATAAAAATTTGAAAAAAAAAATTAGTAAACAAAAGAAATTCTAAAAAAAAAATTAATTAAATTTTTTTTAATAAAAAAAATTTATTAAAATTTTTATTAAAAATTCTATAAAAAATTGTAATAAAAATTTTAATAAAGTTTTTTTAGAATGTTTTTCGAATTTTTTAAGAAAATTTTTTATTAAAATATTTTTTTAGAATTTTTTTTTATTAAAAATTTGAAAATTTTTTAAGAAAATTTTTTTAGAATTTTTAAGAAAAAATTTTATTAGAATTTTTTTTTTCAAATTATTTTTCTTCGAAAAAAAAAATTCGTCAAATTTTTTTTTTTAGAAATTTTTTCGAATTTTTTAAGGAATAATTTATCAGAATTTTTTTTTTCAAAATTTTTTTAGGGAAAAAAATTTCGTCAAAATTTTTTTTGAATGTTTTAAGAAAAATTTTTATTAACATTTTTTTTAGAATTTTTTTTTTTATTAAAAATTTGAAAATTTTTTAAGAAATTTTTTTTAGAATTTTTTAAGAAAAAATTTTATTAGAATTTTTTTTTCAAATTATTTTTTTTGGAAAAAAAAATTCGTCAATTTTTTTTTTTAGAAATTTTTTCGAATTTTTTAAGAAAAAATTTATCAGAAATTTTTTTTTGGAATAAAAATTTTTCGTCAAAAAAATTTATTTTTAGAATGTTTTTCGAATTTTTTAAGAAAAATATTTATTAAAATTTTTTTTTAGAATTTTTTTTATTAAAAATTTGAAAATTTTTTAAGAAAATTTTTTTATTAATTTTTTTTTTAATCAAGATTCGTCCCTGTGGTTTGCATATATATATATATATATATATATATATATATATATATATATATATATATATATATATATATATATAACTAAAGGTGTTTTGTCTTTTTGCATATATTTAACGGTCAACTGACGGAATTTGTGGTTAAGGGACCAAACCCGTATGGGTTTGTAAACCACGGGGACTAAATCCGAAGAAATTTAACGGCAGGGACTAATATTGATTGACCCGGAAAACTACAAGGACGAAAAATGACGTTTACACTTTATTTTATTTAGAGCTTCTGTTCTATCATTTTATCCTTAAGCATATACAAATCTTACCAAAAACTTTGTTAGATATCTGATTGCATGTGTTGAAGTTTTTAACACCGCGCAAAAGAAAAACGCACCTTTTGTAAACATGCCATATGTCCTTCCTCATACGTGAAAGATTTCAAAGCCTTTTCGGTGTTTTCTACGTATTTTGCATGATTTCTAGCTTATCTTATAGAGTAATAATGATTCAATCAACATAGTAGAACGATTCAAAATGAATGATATCCTCATACAAATGAACTAATTTATTTATTTATTTTAAATAGAACGGCTTAGTACATATATAATTAGTGTGGTTAGTGAGAGCTCACTCTCATACTCCTACATGAGGAAACCACTATTGAAAGGCTCGAATTTGAGATCTCTCACATGAAGAAGAGCCCTTGACCAACTCTGCTATGCAGATGTTGGCCAAATGAACTACAATTAACACACTAATATTTTCAAATCAATGCATAACCCACTTTGATTATAAATAAAATATCTTTTATTAGAATCGAAATCATCTCATTAAATCAATTATTAGAATGTAAAGCAAAATCATCCTCTTCACTAAATTGAATTATGGTTTTTTAGGAACAAAATAACTGACAATTAGGGTTTTAACTTTTGACTTTAAAAATTGCAGTTTAAACAATAAATAATTTTCGGTTGACTTGAATAATTCGATTTACATATTTTATATATATTCTTGTTTCATTATATTTTTTTAGCACCAAAAATTTTCTTTACTTAAAAAATGTTAAATATACTAAAAATGAGTTTCAATGGGTTATTATTATTATTATTATTATTATTATTATTATTATTATTATTATTATTATTATTATTATATAGATATATTTTATTTAAATATATGAAAATATATAATTTATATGAATTCGGTTTTCACTTTTTCAAAACCACATTCAAACCGAAAACCGAATATTTAATTCGATTCAGTTCGGTTTTGACAAATTCGATTCAATTATAAATTCGATTTGGTTCTATTCGGTTCGACTTCGATTTTCGATTCTAGTGGGTATTACTCGTGTGAACACCGCTAAGAAAATGTATAAAACTTTATAGGTTTATTGACATTTAATAGTGTTTATAAATTGATTACAAACAAAAGATTTTTCACTCATAACTGTATTAAAAAAAAAAAAAAAAAAAAAAAAAAAAAAAAAAAAAAAAAACCTTGTAGATGTGTAGAAAAACTGGAGTTTTATTTCGTTCTTTTTAAGTCGTTTAGTGAAAGGGTGTTTATTTAAGCTTATTTTTTAGCTTCCTTAGTGTGATTTCCGCTTATCTTTCATACGCCCGAAACTATAATAAGTTTATTTAAGCTCATATGCCTCAAAATAAGCTGAAAAACTGGGCTATAAACATAAGCCAAAATCATATAAGTAAAAGAGAAAAGTCCAAAATACATCCCTGTGGTTTGGCTTTTACTCGCTTTACATCGTTTTTCTTTTTTTGGCACAAAAATCATCCCTGTGGTAGTAAAGTTGGCACAAAACCATCCCTCCGTTAGTAATATCAGTTAATGAGGAATAACGATGCAAATTATTTTCCGTTATCTCCTAACAAGAGTTAAAATATTTGCATCGTTAGTCCTCATTGACTATAGAGTTAAAATATTTGCATCGTTAGTCCTTATTGAGTTAAAATATTTGCATCGTTAGTCCTCATTGACTATAGAGTTAAAATATTTGCATCGTTAGTCCTCATTGAGTTAAAATATTTGCATCGTTAGTCCTCATTGAGTTAAAATATTTGAATCGTTACCATAGCCACCACCCACCACCGCCGCCACCACTTACCAACACCTACCACCACCACCGCCACCTACCACCACCCACCAATGCCGCCACCACCACTACCCACCACCGCCACCAACGCCACCACCACCCACCACCGCCACCCACTGCCACCCACCACCACCCACCGTCGCCACCAACACCGTCGCCCACCACCTCCACCCATCACTGCTACAACACCCATGACCACCCGTCGCCGCCACCACCACCACCATACACCGAACGAATATTATAAGTGGTGGTGGTGATGGTGGTGGCGGCGGCAGCGGTGGTGGTGGCGATGGGTTGTGGCGGCAGTGGCGGTGGTGGAGGCGGTGGTTGGTGGTGATGGGTGGAGGTGGTGGAGGTGCAATTTCAGGTTAAAATCCTGCGTGTCTTGATGTAAAACAATATTGCAAACAACTTTTGTGTTTCACACTTTTGATGATTCGGACCAGAAACGGGTCAAAATCGTGAAATTAGATCGATTCAGAAACATTTTTATCAAATGTCAAGTTTTCATACGTTTTTATATATATAAAAATGGATGAAACCGGATAAAATATAAGAAAAACGGATGAAAACGTAAAATAATAGACGAAACGAATAAAAGTGTATGAGCATGGATAAAAACGTGAGAAAAACGGAAGAAACGGATAAAAACATGAGAAAAATTGATGAAAACGTATAAAGACGGACGAAAACTGATAAAAACATGAGAAAAACGGACGAAAACGTAAGAGGACTAACGATGCAAATATTTTAACTCAATCAGGACTAACGATGCAAATATTTTAACTCAATAAGGACCAACGATGCAAATATTTTAACTCTATAGTCAATGAGGACTAACGATGTAAATATTTTAACTCAATGAGGACTAACGATGCAAATATTTTAACTCTTGTTAAGAGATAACGAAAAATAATTTGCATCGTTAGTCCTCATTAACTAATATTACTAACGGAGGGATGGTTTTGTGCCAACTTTACTACCACAGGGATGATTTTTGTGCAAAAAAATAAAAAAAGATGTAAAGCGAGAAAAGATCAAACCACATGAATGTATTTTAGACCTAGGTAAAAACAATAATAATAAAATAAGGTTAAACAAACACCATCTAGTTAAATGAAAGAATCTTTATCTTTCACTATTCCATCCCCTCTTCCCCGCCACATAAATCCTGATGATTCTCCACTTCTCCGGTAATCTCATATTTTCTTTTTATTTCTTTTGATTTTATTCGATTTTGTATAAATTTGCAAATGCATGTATTATACTGTTCGTATCTTCAGCTTGAAAATAAAACGTTGTATGGTATATAAACCCTTAGTTATTACAATATATCGAGAGTTTATTTCACCAGTGATTAATCAATTTATTATACTAAAATGGTGCCTGCGCGTTGCGGGGGCGGATTGTTAGGGTGAAGAGGAGGGAGGTGGGGTGGTGGAAAGTGGTTGTTGGGGTAGTTGTTGAGGTGGTTATAAATTGTTGGGGTGGTTGTTGAAGTGGTTATAAATTGTTGAGGGTGATTGTTTGTTTCCATAATTAGTAAGTAAAAGTCTGATTTTTTAAGCCTTTCTAATTATAGAATAGTCCCAAATACATTATATAGTAGTATAGATAATGCGATTGAAGATAGTTAACAATTTGTATTAGTAGCATGAGGTGGGAGACTTTGCTATCCATCTATTTTAGTTTTTCCTTGTTAAATACATATAACTCGATTAATCATATTAATTGACAAATAATTTGATTAAGTAAGTTATATGTACTTAATAAGAAAAAGTAAAATAGATTGATAACCGACATAAAAAAAATGGACAAGTTAAATACATTTTCATTCACTAAACCATATAATTTATACTTGCTTCCACGATCGGGGAAATTTAGTCGAATGCACTTGCAGTTGAGAGTAAATGAGTAATCGTCTTATTTGGTTCGTATCGATATGTGAAAAATGAAGGAAAAATATTGCATGTACGTCTTTACCTGTACATATGCTTGCCATTAATATAAACATGTACATTTGCTAGCTACCTAGGATACAATTGTGTTATGCTGTCTTCATTAGCCGAAGAATTAGAGCTAAGTTGTTGGTTAATATCTCCGGTAAAGAAAGCAGGTTGTTTAGGTGGAGGCAAAGCGCTATCACTAACTAGCATTAGAAGCACTGACAACATTGTTGGCCTATCTTTTGGGAGATATTGTACACATAATAGCCCAACATGTATTGACCGTACTACTTCGGAGACCACACATGAGTCGCGTATTGATTCACTTATTAACTCCATTGACCTGTCTTCCTTGTAGAGTCTCCATGCCTGCATAACAAAGGAATTCATTTTTAGCTTATTCTAAGAGAAAGGTGTTTAATGTTTATATATATATATATATATATATATATATATATATATATATATATATATATATATATATATATATATATATATATATATATATATATATATATAAAATTGCGGCTTGATTTTAATTTACATGTCCAAGAAGGTTGTCACTGTGATCTTCATGAAAGAATTCTCTGTTTTTCTTCCCACTCACTATCTCCAACACAAGAACACCAAAACTAAATACATCCGACTTTATAGAAAAACGCCCGTGTACTGCATACTCAGGAGAAATGTAACCGCTGCAACATAGTTAATCAAAATAAACTGCCTATTAGTATTTGAGGAAAAAGTATTAGACTTGAGAACCACATGTTATGGATGCTTACTATGTTCCGACCACTTTCTTTGTCATAGCATTTGTATCGTGTCCTACAAACTTTCTAGCAAGGCCGAAGTCAGATATTTTAGGATTCATGTCACTGTCCAGCAATATGTTAGCTGCCTTCAGATCTCTATGGATAATTTGAAGGCGTGAATCTTGATGTAGATACAAAACCCCTCGAGCCATTCCATGTATAATGTGATAGCTACGCGGCCAGTTAAGTATGGAACTTCTTGTATCATCTGTATAATGTTAAATATTAGTCGGTGTAAATTTGGCAAGGAAGTGTAGTAGTTACGTTGAAAACATGGAGGGTCAAACCAAATAGAAACGAGTCCAAGCTTTTGTTAGACATGTATTCATATATCAAAATCATCTCATCTCCATAAATGCAGTATCCAAGAAGCTTCACAAGGTTCCGATGCTGAAGCTTGGCAATTGAAAGCAGTTCATTTTTGAATTCATCAAACCCTTGTTCCGATGTCTTTCAAAGCCGTTTCACGGCTACTTCTAGTCCGTCTTCCAAAACACCCTAAAAGATTACTATTAAGACTTTATGAACTCTAATTTCTGCACATTTGTATTATGCTTCACATACTGTTTAAGTAGCATTACTAAATTACCTTGTAAACGGGACCAAAGCCACCTTCTCCGATCTTATTTGAGTCACTGAAGTTTTCCGTGGCCTTTTCTACTTTATATAGGCTAAAAAATTGAATATCCCCAAGATCACCTGTCTGCACACTTGTATTCTTTTTATCAAGGGCATACTCCAAGTCTCCTACAGATTATAATGTTCAATTTCTAAATGTATAAATTATAAAATCATACTTTGATCGAGTTAAATTTCTAGAATCAAAAAGTGTCTCATTGGTTTTACCTTGCTTTTTTATGTGAAGTATTTTCTCTCTCTTCCAACAGAAATGCACTACAGCAGACAGAAGCAGTGTGGCTGACAAAATTGATAGGATCATGATGAGTAATTCTATCCTCTTTTTGACCATATGACCTGATCAGAAATAATAATAGTCGTCAGTAAGTATTAAACACTTAGCTAAAAACATCAAGATATTGCAATGCAAGCTAATAGTGGTATATATGTTTACCTGCTAACTCAGAGGCAGGCATTTTTATGTAAATCTTGTGATCTTCATCATATTCTCTGACATCCATCAGCTCACCAAACCACAGCAAACATCCACTTCCTCCGTTTCTGATATCTAAATTTGAATAAGCTGTACAAGAGCAATCCATTCTGCAGGCCATCTCACATTCTCTGAGCGACATGCTGTAATTATACCATGACCTTCGTGTGTCTGGAAGTTTCACTCCTGATACTTCTCGAAATCCATACTCACTCCCACAATCTAAAGGCTTTTTTCTTTGACATCCATTCGACCAATCAGATGATTGCCATTCTTGTGGAAATTTTGGCTCAAAACCTTCCATACAACTACAAGGTGGATGCTTGGTTATGCTACAGCTTCCATACGCACCACAGATTTCAAAACGCGCACAACTATCAACTCCAGGATCTGCATACACAATCCACTCTTGAGTTCTCTCAATCCAATGCAATATCAGTGTCCTTCCGTCCCATGTCAAAACTATCCTCTCAACAACTGAACCTGTAAGTTCATATTTATTATATATTTCCTTCTGGTTAACAACAAACTCAGTCGGGTAAACTGGATTTGGTATGTCAATTGGAAAGCCGCTAAACCCAAGACCATTCCATGGTCCAAGTCTAGATAGTATATCTGGACCTTTCCTTCCGAATATCTGCGGATACCCACTTGTCTGTACCCAGTTTTTATACACACCAATTGAAGGATCATCAGGACTCTTCCAAGATGTCATGTACCTCTCTAAACCAGTCACTAAATCCTTCCCGAATCTCATTCCTGCTAGTAATGTGTCAGTAGGATAATCAAAACTTTGCCAAATCAGTGTTGAGTTTGTGCTATTTTTATCCCACACAACAAGATTTCCGCTATCCAGAAGCTGCACCATCACATCCTTACTCGTCGTAGTAGCAGTTGAATTCGATTACCAGATTACATTATTGCCACCACTGAGAATGGCCAGGTTTCCCTCTTGGCTAACTTTGAGCATGCCCGATGTGTCTGTGATTGGTGTCTCTCTGTTAGCAACCCATACAACAGTACCTTTTGATATCTTCTTGAACCATATCCCCAAGTATCTATTCATGGATTTCCCGGGGCTAAAGAAGCCAAGTTCATACATATTATCGCTTGAGACAATAGTTTCACCGTCTTTGATTCCTTGACTTATGGATATGGTATCAAGTGCTACACAATTTAGTATCAGCAAGAACAGAGAAACAAAGATGAATGTTGGTATGGAATGATACTCCATGCATGAGTTCATTTTGAGTAAAAGTCAAACCAGATAAAATTGTCTTAAAACAGGAAAGAATGTAACCAGTTTATTAATTTGACCCATGTTGTCACGTCTGTAGTCTTGTACTACGAATAATAATATATTTTTGGCAAATGACAAGAAAATGTATAGAGATTGTGTCTAGCCGACTACTTTTTTTTCTTATTGTATGTACTGAACTTTTAAATTTCGATTATTGTATGTATTTTATAACTGTTTTGCCATGTAAAATGACCATTTTATCATTCAAAATTTGAAAAAAGTAAGGATAAAATGATCACAAAATATCATTGTGTGTATTTTATGACTATTTTGCCATGTAAAATGCTGATTTTATCTTTCGAAATTTGAAAAAAGTAAGGGTAAAATGATCACAAAATACACACAATGATCGAAATTTGAAAGTTAAGTAATAAAAAAAATAGTTGGCTTACACACAATCACAAAAAGTGTAAAATTCCATTTTTTTTTTTTTTTTTTTTTTTTCATTTGCCTTATATATATATTTTTTGAGAAAATGAATATATTGCTATCTGAATCGTTGATAATTTCAAAGTCAAAGGTCAACTAAATGGTATTTGGCATTTTGTGTGATGACTAGTTCTCAATTAAGGACCATTTATTTTAATGAGAAAATTCTTTAAATACCTCAAAGGTACACATGTGTGTATTTCATATACCTCAAAATTTTTCAACTTCTCCAAATACCTCAAGGGCGACTCTCTCACAAGAAAACTTGGGCAACCCTTCCAGAATTGTGACAAGTGTTCATTTGGTTGTCCCCACTTTGTACTTGCAAAGTATAACTAGCCCACTGATTTCTTGAGCAACTGGGACCTACTTTCTTGGGCGACTTTGCTATTTTGTCTTTTAGCTAAAAAGTATGATCTTTTTATATTATTTATTTTCTTTTAGTGTAAATTACATATATACCCTTACACTTTCTTTTGTACCTATGGCTTTAAAACTTATACATTTTCATTATTGTATCAACTCCAGCCACCACCACTTACTCAGGCCACCACCACCCTACTCAGGCCACCACCACCACCCACTCCGGCCACCAATCAATTGATAGATAAACAAGTACAAACATGACGCCTTCTTATTAACAAGATTCACATTTTTTTCCAACAATAATCAAAATCAAATACAAGATCTACATATAATCACAAACCAAAAAAATCCACAGATCCAAAACAAAATCAAATATACATATCCTAAAACTTTCATCTATATTAATTCATTACAATAAAAATATAACAAAGAAATTACAACTCCATGAATGCTCGAAGATTGTAAGATAATTGAACAAAGAGTACGAATAACTTGTAATGTTACACGCATGCAAACACATATACCTATGTATCTGTAGTCCTTTAGTTTGGAAAGTGTTACAGAAAATAAACCTTTAACTTGTAGCAAGTACAACTTTTAATTCAAGATCTTCAAAGAAAAGTGTTACAGTCCAACACAAATCCAAACGGACCTCTTGGGTCTCTCGGCCACAAATCCAAACGAACCTCTAGGGTCTCGGCTACAATCCAACACAACCACAACTCTTCAAAACCCATTCGAATTAATTATTACAACTCGTTATATACGAGTTTTACACCCCCACCGTTATCACACGAGGTGAAAAACGGTGGGTCTTCCCTTTTTCTTCACGGATCTACACGGCTCTAGTCTAAGGAGTGGTGGTGATGGCACGTAGTGGTGGTGGTGATGGTTTCTTTGGCGCGTGTGGTGGTTAAACAAGCAAAGGAGGTCACGATGGAGGCTTTGGTGGTGGCGGTGTGGTGTCACAGTGGGCGGTGGTGGTGTTTGGTGGGGCGGCCGGTGATGGTGTAGGTGGCGGCTAGAGAGAGGAGGAAGAAAGAGTTAAACCTAAATGGGTTATAACTCTTGTTTTATACACTATGACAAAGGGACACATATGTAATTTACTATATATAAAATAAAATAAAGCCTCACCTACCAAAGGGACACTTGTCACAATTCTGGAAGGGTTGCCCAAGTTTTCTTGTGAGATAGTCGCCCTTGGGGTATTTGGGGAAGTTGGAAAATTTAGGGGTATATGGGGTACACACATGTGTATCTTTGGGGTATTTAAAGAATTTTCTCTATTTTAATTAACACTTGACATGATCTATAGTGTTCTTATTAATTTATAATTGTGCCATATGTCGGTAACAAGTTTTTAGAAGGATAGTTAGGAGTCTATGATATCACTTCTAAGAGCATTTCCTATGGTAAACCTTTTAAAAAGATTTATATGATTTTAATGTCATATGCTTTTAAATTTCTCATTTTATAAATCTATTATCACTATGCTTAAACTTGTTAAAACTTTATAATTTAATGAGGTATTAAATGAATTACATCTGGCTTGACACAGGGACATTTAAGTAAGAAAACTAAAAAGAAAATAAAAAAAGAAAAAGACAAGGGTATTTTAGTCATTTGATGTTGGTGAGGGATCAAACATGCAACGAAACCTTCGAAATGGGGACTACCACTACACTTTCAAACTTTTAGGGAACAAATCTGCAATTTGGCCATACCACAGGGACCAAAAATGCAATTAACTCTAATAATAATAATAATAATAATAATAATAATAATAATAATAATAATAATAACCACAAGGATCAAAAATGAAATACCAAACAAACTAAAAAGATTAAAAATGTAAGTTAATTAAAAGTAAAAAAAACCAAGTTGCGCAAAAAATGTGAGCCCGGTCGCCCAAGAAATAGCCTGGTTAATTAGTACTATGTAAGTACAAGGTGGGCCCAAGCATAGGGACACTTGTCCCAAATCTATGAGAGTCGCCAAAATTTTTTGGAAGAGGGTCGCCCATGAGGTATATAGGAAACTAAAATAAACACGGGGTGAATAAGGTATAATAGGTTGTACCTTTGGGGTGTTTTGGGAAAATGCTCTTAAATGTTTACTACTCCATCTATCTATAAATAAGTGTCGATTTTGATTGTGACACTTTATAATGGTTGATTATCCACTACGAGAAAAGAAAATGGTCCGTTTGGTTTAAAGTGGGGAAAGGAAAAAGGAAAGGGAATGCAAAAGAATGAGTATCAATACCCTCCCCCCCCCCCCCTCCCCCCCCCCCCCCCCTCCCCCAATTTACTCTATAATGGTTGATTACCCACTACGGGGTAATCAATACCTTTGCACTCCCTAACCAAGCACGATATATTAAGTAATGTTGGTCATTTTAAATATCTTACCCATTTTCTACCCCCTTTAACCCCCTACCAAGCACCCTCACTTTTAGAAAAGTACAAACCAATCAAATGTCTTACTTTTGTTGTAAATGTGTTTTGATGGGCTGTAATTTGAAAGTATACACTTATTTGTGCACAAACAAAAATAACGGGTCCTTAATTGAGAACTAATCATCACAGAAATGCCAAATACCATTTAGTTGACATTTGACATTGAAAATTTCAACCATTAGGATAGAATATATTAAGGTGCGTTTGATATGCTGCTATAAATCACAATATGTATGAGTTTGATAGTAGTGGTGCGCTCTTCAAGTATGAAAGATTCACACCTTACCCTTTTGAGATATATGAAGCATGAAATATATCTATCATTCATTCTTATCTTAACTACTTATAATGTAGATCTAGTCAAAGGAGAAAAGTGGAAAACTGAATTTTCAGTCAATCCCCATTTTGCCCTTCTATACTATAAGGGTGAGAGAAAATGAATTGTGTAATTAATGCTCTTATTAAAACACCCATAACTTAAAATTACAATAATTTATTCATATGGTACAACCAATTAAAAGCATCTATATCAAATTAAAAACAATCAATTAAAACACCCCTTACTACCAATGGGCTTGTGGTCCACTGGGCATGTCTTATTCAGTTAAGCGTGCCTAGTGGAGAGTAGTACCGGTTTGGGTGACCAAACCGGGAAGTCCTCACTTGTGGACTACTGCCCTGTCGGTACGATTTCAAAGTCCTTCAATGAAGGTTTCAACCCACCAGGGTTCGAATCTGAAGAAGGCAGGGTTTACTTCAATTAAGTGTCGTGCCTTCGGGCGGCTTAAGTTGAAGGTTTTACCCCCATCGGGTTTCAAATTGGACATGAATTTCCCTTGAAAGAAAGTAACCGTTCAAAAAAAAAACACCCCTTACTAAAAAAAGTACAATAAATTTTCACAATATACAATTTAAACAAGCTACAACATAATATAAAATATAAAATAATTAAACACACTAATTAATGTTATTTTTAAAACACCCTAAAATGAAAAGTATATGTTATTATACACATTATACAAATTAATAAAACACACAAAATTTTATACAAGCTAACAACTGGGAAAAACATATAGTTTTGAAAATTGGACACGACGGGTTCAGTTATTAAAAGCATGACATGGTTTAAATCGACCTATTTTTCGACCGGAACAGTTCAACCGGGTTTCAAAACATTATGTTGACATGAGCTTAAGTATCAAAGTCAATAAGTCAACAAAGTCAATAAGTCAATAAGTCAACACATTTAATCCCTAAATCTTCAAACTTTTATTAGAGGTGGCAAAACGGGCGGGCACGGGCACGGGCTAAAATGACACGGGTTAAAACGGGCACGGACTAAACGGACAAATTATAAATCGGGCCAAACGGGCACGGGCTAAAACGAGCAAATTATAATTCAACTATTAAAAACATTCGGAACAGTCCTAAAAACACCTTTAATTCATCTTGTAAAAAAAGATCAAACATCTAAGTCTTAACTATATTTAATTATTTTTTCTTAAAAAAAAAGTATTAAATGAATAAAAATGCAACTAATTAAATATATCAATCAATTAATTAGAGTATTAAATAATTATGCATAAAATAGTTAATAAATGAGATAAATTAAAATTAAAATAGTTGGAATGTTTTATAGTTACCAGTGACAAGTGAATTGGTCGGAAAATAAAATGAGATTAATTGCTTGAAAGTTGAATTGTGTGATTCGAAAGCCCATCTAATAATATCTGTTTTTATCTTTTGCCTGTAAGAGCCCTTCAAATAAATGCAAGGGGGCAAAAAACGCCCCAAACTTTTAAAAAGGTGTCAAAAATGCCCAAAAATTAGTAATTGGGCAAGATTTGCCACCCCTAACTTTTATTATTTTTCATTTATAACCCATAAACTTTCTTTTATCACTAAACGATCTGTCGTTATAAAATCTCGTTGCTATGCACGGGTATTCGTCTAGTATTTGAAAGATTTACATCGTAGGGCCCGTTTAGTTGAGGTGTATGGGTATGAATTTATAACTTTGAAAGTCATTAATGTTGCTTGGTTGGTTATGTTGCCACCACAATGAATTGAGGATACAAAAATGTAAAGGTTTCCTCATATCTTATGTGTGTGGTGGTTTCATCATACCCTCTATTACCATTCCACCATATAACAATACTCATACTTATTGTGATTTATAGCAACAAACAAACGCACCCTTAAATAAACACATGATTGGAAAGAAAATTCATTCCCTAATTCCCGGATACCAAACGTAGCCTTATCATTCATAGTATAGACATTAATAAACCTTAACTACACCTTTGACAACATCATGATGTCAAAAGCGTAATTATGTTATAACTAAATTAAAAGAAATTAAAGTCAAAATCTTCAATAAAACGTAAGTAATGATAAATATAATTTAGTGTAACACATCTTCCATTTTTCCTATCACTTTATAAAAATCCAAAACAAAGATTAAAAGAAGTAAAGAGTAGAAAAACTATAAATAAAAATGAAAAATGATTTGGATGCCTAAAACCTACACCTAAAATTACCTAAAGATGTGATTGGTTGATTTGAAAATTTGATTGGTGGGAAATGATGAAAGAGAAAAAGTGAATTACACTTGTCAAAAAATTAATGGTATAGGTCTAATATTAGGTCTCATTGTTAGGCCTAAATATCACCACTCAATAAAAATTACTTGTGATTCAAGTGTCCAAAAAAACAACCGTTCCCACCACATGTGTGACTACAAAATAAAACTAATAAAGTCAAAGCACAACTTCATCTTCCCCATACCAAATCTCCACCCTGCTCATTCCAAATACAGCCTAAAACAGATTTTGACTTTCAAACAGATTTTACATTGCCGACACTGCCTCTCCGGCAGGCCCTGGGGTATAGCACTTAAAAAAAAAAAAAAAAAAAAAAAACACTTTGTTGGCCGAAACCATATGTGGCTCGTGCCGCAGGCGTAGCTACGCCCCTGACAACATGGGTCAGATTAATAAACTGGTTACATTCTTTCCTGTTTTAAGACAATTTTATCTGGTTTGACTTTTACTCAAAATGAATTCATGCATGAAGTATCATTCCATACCAACATTCATCTTTGTTTCTCTGTTCTTGCTGATACTAAATTGTGCAGCACTTGATATCATATCCATAAGTCAAGGAATCAAAGATGGTGAAACTATCGTCTCAAGCGATAATATGTATGAACTTGGCTTCTTTAGCCCCGGGAAATCCAAGAATAGATACTTGGGGATATGGTTCAAGAAGATATCAAAAGGTACTGTTGTATGGGTTGCTAACAGAGAGGCACCAATTACAGATACATCGGGCATGCTCAAAGTTAGCCAAGAGGGAAACCTGACTATTCTCAGTGGTGGCAATAACGTAATCTGGTCATCGAATTCAACAGCTACTACGACGAGTAAGGATGTGATGGTGCAGCTTCTGGACAGCGGAAGTCTTGTTGTGTGGGATAAAAATAGCACAAATCAAACACCGATTTGGCAAAGTTTTGATTATCCTACTGACACATTACTAGCAGGAATGAGATTTGGGAAGGATTTAGTGACTGGCTTAGAGAGGTACATGACATCTTGGAAGAGTCCTGATGACCCTTCTATAGGTGTGTATAAAAACTGGGTAGAGACAAGTGGGTATCCACAGATATTCGGAAGGAAAGGTCCAGTTATACTATCTAGACTTGGACCATGGAATGGTCTTGGGTTTAGCGGCTTTCCAATTGACATAGCAAATTCAGTTTACTCGATGGAGTTTGTCGTTAACCAGAAGGAAATATATAATAGATATGAACGTACAGGTTCAGTTGTTGAAAGGATAGTTTTGACATGGGACGGAAGGACACTGATATTGCATTGGATTGAGAGAACTCAAGAGTGGATTGTATATGCAGATCCTGGAGTCGATAGTTGTGCGCGTTTTGAAATATGTGGTGCGTATGGAAGCTGTAGCATAACCAAGCATCCACCTTGTAGTTGTATGGAAGGTTTTGAGCCAAAATTTCCACAAGAATGGCAATCATCTGATTGGTCAAATGGGTGTCAAAGAAAAAAACCTTTAGATTGTGGGAGTGAGTACGGATTTCGAGAAGTATCAGGAGTGAAACTTCCAGACACACGAAGGTCATGGTATAATTACAGCATATCGCTCAGAGAATGTGAGATGGCCTGCAGAATGAATTGCTCTTGTACAGCTTATTCAAATTTAGATATCAGAAATGGAGGAAGTGGATGTTTGCTGTGGTTTGGTGAGCTGATGGATGTCAGAGAATATGATGAAGATCATAAGATTTACATAAAAATGCCTGCCTCTGAGTTAGCAGGTAAACATATACCACTATCAGCTTGCATTGCAATATCTTGATGTTTTTAATTAGCTAAGTGTTTAATACTTACTGACTATTATCATTTCTGATCAGAAGGTCATATAGTCAAAAAAAGGATAGAATTACTCATCATGATCCTATCAATTTTGTCAGCCACACTGCTTCTGTCTGCTGTAGTGCATTTCTGTTGGAAGAGAAGGAAAATACTTCACATAAAAAAGCAAGGTAAAACCTATGAGCCACTTTTTGCTTCTAGAAATTTAACAGGATCAAAGTATGATTTTATAATTTATACATTTAGAAATTGAACATAATCTGTAGGAGACTTAAAGTATGCCCTTGATAAAAAGAATACAAGTGTGCAGACGGGTGATCTTGGGGATATTCAATTTTTTAGCCTATATAAAGTAGAAAAGGCCACGGAAAACTTCAGTGACTCAAATAAGATCGGAGAAGGTGGCTTTGGTCCTGTTTACAAGGTAATTTAGTAATGCATCTTAAACAGTATGCAAAGCATAACACAAATGTGCAGAAATTAGAGTTATCATAAGTCTTAATATTAATCTTTAGGGTGTGTTGGAAGACGGACTTGAAGTAGCGGTGAAACGGCTTTCAAAGACATCAAAACAGGGGTTTGATGAATTCAAAAATGAATTGATTTCGATTGCCAAGCTTCAGCATCGAAACCTTGTGAAGCTTCTTGGATACTGCATTTATGGAGATGAGATGATTTTGATATATGAATACATGTCTAACAAAAGCTTGGACACGTTTCTATTTGGTTTGACCCTCCATATTTTCAATGCAACTCCTACACTTTCTTGCCAAATTTACACCGACTAATATTTAACACTATACAGATGATACAAGAAGTTTTATACTCAACTGGCCCCGTCGCTATCACATTATACATGGAATGGCTCGAGGGATTTTGTATCTACATCAAGATTCCCGCCTTCAAATTATCCATAGAGATCTGAAGGCAGCTAACATATTGCTGGACAGTGACATGAATCCTAAAATATCTGACTTCGGTCTTGCTAGAAAGTTTGTAGGACACGATACAAATGCTATGACAAAGAAAGTGGTCGGAACATAGTAAGCATCCATAACATGTGGTTCTCTCAAGTCTAATACTTTTCCTCAAATACTAATACGCAGTTTATTTTGATTAACTATGTTGCAGCGGCTACATTTCTCCTGAGTATGCAGTACACGGGCGTTTTTCTATAAAGTCGGATGTATTTAGTTTTGGTGTTCTTGTGTTGGAGATAGTGAGTGGGAAGAAAAACAGAGAATTCTTTCATGAAGATCACAGTGACAACCTTCTTGGACATGTAAATTAAAATCAAGCCTCAATTAGATATATATAATTTAAACACCATTCTCTTAGAATAAACTAAAAATGAATTCTGATGTTATGTAGGCATGGAGACTCTACAGAGAAGACAGGTCAATTGAACTAATAAGCGAATCATTACGTGACTCATGTGTGGTCTCAGAAGTAGTACGGTCAATACATGTTGGGCTATTATGTGTACAACATCTTGCAAAAGATAGGCCAACAATGTTGTCAGTGCTTCTAATGCTAGTTAGTGATAGCGCTTTGCCTCCACCTAAACAACCTGCTTTCTTTACTGGAGATATTAACCAACAACTTAGCTCTAATTCTTCGGCTAAAGAATACAGCATAACACAATTGTATCCTAGGTAGCTAGTAAATGCTACATGTTTTAATGTTTATAATAATGCCAATCATATGTACAGGTAAACACATGTAATTTTTTTCCTTACTTTACAGCATATAAATTGAGTTGTTCATTTTTCACGTATCAATACGAACCAAATAACACGATTACTCATTTACTCTCAACTGCAAGTGCATTTAACTAAATTTTGCCGATCATGGAAGCATGTATAAATTATATGGTTTAGTGACTGAAAATGTATCCAACTTGTTATTTTTTTATGTGGGTTATCAATCTATTTTACTTTTTCTTATTAAATACATATAATTATTATAACTCACGTAATCAAATTATTTGTCAATTATTGCAGATGTGGGACCCACATAAGCAGCCACCAAATAATATGATTAATCGAGATGTAAATAACGTGGAAAAAATAAAATAAGACAAATGGCAAGTTGGATACATTTTCAATCAATATTGTTATGGTTCATATTTCATAAAAGTTCTAATTTTCAAACTGAAGTTACGAATAATATAATACAAGCATTTTCAAAAGAAAGAAATATAAGGAATAGAGGAGACTACCAGAGATTCAGTCGACCAATGCCTGCATTGAAGATATTTTCCGATTTTAGATACCAGTGGAACTAACAACTGGGGAAGATATTACCGGAGGACTATTTTAGTTTTTTAAGTAAAAAGGAGCAATTTTTTAGACGGGATAATTGTTTTTAAATGTAACGAAGTTATCACTTTTTACTAAGTTGTGTTTGTATCTTTTAATTTTTCTAAACAATGCAAACATTTTACTAATCATACTATTATATGCATAATTTAACATTTTGGTTAGAGTTATTTATATACATCGTCCTTGTTGTTAGGACCAAATTGCAACATTAGTCCTTAGTGTCAGTTAGAGTTATTTAAATAAATCGTCCTTGTAGTTAGTCCCAAATTGTAGCGGTAGTCCTTATTGTCGGGTCGCCACGTGTCACTACCTCAGTGGTGCCACGTTGCATTGGGTCAGTTCGGTTCGCCACATGGCACCACTCAGGTGGTGACACGTGGTAACATAATAACTCCTACTTTGCTCTCGCTCGGATCCGAACACCGGTCACTTGACTCGCGGGTGAGAGTGATGCCCAGCTGGGCTGGAGCATACTCTCATTATAATTATGCACTTAATTTCCTTTTAACACTTTTTTACTTTAGTCCATTTTTTATTTAATAAAATGTTCAAATATATTTTGGCCTATCAATTTAAAATACTTATGGACTGGTCCAAAAATAATAGAAAGCACTGTCGAACTCATTTTTCGCTCTTTTCCCAATGGTGTGCTTGGGGAACTTTTTTGACTTCGTCTAAATCTCGATAAACGCGAAAACATCATCCATAAGTATTTTATCGAGATTCAGACGATGTTTTCGCGTTTATCGAGATTCAGACGAAGTCGAAAAATTCCCCGAGCACACCATTGTAAAGAGAACAAAAAAACGAGTCTGACGGTACTTTCTATTATATTTGGACCGGTCCATAAGTATTTTAAATTGATAGGCCAAAATATATTTGAATCTTTTATTAAATAAAAAATGGAGTGAAGTAAAAAAAAGGTTAAAAGGAAATTAAGTGCAAAGCTATAATGAGAGTATGCTCCAGCCCAGCTAGGCATCACACTCACCCACGAGCCAAGTGAACTGCATTCGAATCCGGGCGAGAGCAAAGTGGGAGTTATTAATACGTTGCCATGTGTCACCACCTGAGTGGTGCCATGTGGCAATCCGACCCGTTATCATACCCGACCCGGTGCCACGTGGCACCACTCATGTGGTGATACGTGGCGACCCGACAATGAGGACTATTACTGCAATTTGGCCCTAACCACAAGGACTGCTTATGTAAATAACTCTAAATGACAGTAAGGACTAACGTTGCAATTTGGTCCTAACCACAATGACGATTTATGTAAGGGATAATGATTTCTAAATGTATCCAACTTGCCACGTTTTACTATATAGTGTATGAAACTTTAATTTTGCTATCTTAGGGTCTAAAGTGCCTAATCTTTGCTAACTTATGTACTCATCCTACATGGCAAAGAGATTAGCTGAGTTGGCAAGGTGGACCTTGTTGACTCCGTTTGTTTCAATAATAACACCGTTATGTTGACCCGTTTTCCGTTATACCCCAATTTTTTATAACAAAAACCTTTTATTTAATCACAAAACCCACTTTACCAATTCAGACACGCTCACACGCATACTTTACCAAATCCACAAAGCCCTAACCAACGATTAATGCTATAATCATCAATTGTTTTTTTGATTTGATTCGTTTCTAAGGTATGTAAACATATTGCAACAATTAGTTAATTTGATTGATTTACCAATTTCAACAAACCCTAACAACCTGTTAAGATGAATTGTTTTACTAACCCTAATTTGATTTTGTGGCTTTGACAGAATGATACCTGGACCCAATGGTAATGAGTTAGATGTATGGAATGATGGCATTTTCAAGGAAGACCCTTTAAGGTATGAGGATGGAGTTATTTTGCACGCGTATATTGCTAGGCTTTCACTTAAGGAATTGACAGAACATGTGAAAAGGTATACTGAGTGTGCACATATATTTGGTCTATACTATAAAATGCCACATAGTGAGTTGGATAAGGGTTTAGTGAAATTAGATTGTGCTTGGGAATGCAATAGGATGTATGATCTAGCTAGGTTGTTTGGGAAATTGGAAGTGTATGTAGACCACACCAACATTGACTTTACCAAGTACTTAGCTATGCTTGACCCTGGTACACCTACCTCTGCGTATAGAGCAGTAGACAAGAAAAGATATTGTAATGAATTTAGTGAAGAAGAAATGGTGTGTTGGGCTGAGCATGAGGCTGAAGAAGATGTAGGCATTGTTAGTGTTAGTGATAAGGTTAAGGGTATGTCAAGTCAAAGTGATAAGGGTATGGGTTTGGCCAGTGTTAGTGATAAGGGTAAGGTAAGTGCTAGTAGTGATATTGATTTAGATGTGGCAACAACAAATGCATCTACAATTGCTAGTGATTCTGATGATAGTGATTATGTGGATAATGGTATGCTAGAAGATAGTGACAGTGATGATAGTGATTATTCAGATAAGTCTGTTGACTATTTGAGTGCCTGTGGAGAAGAACTAATTGAGCACAGAACTAGAAAAGCAAATAGGGCAAAGACAAGAGCTACACCAATTCCAGATATGGCTGCTAATCCTAGTACTAGTAGACCTAGGGGTGGTGACAGAAATGAAGTGTTTGTTGAGCATGATGAGTTCATTGATGACTTATTGAAGAAGATGAATGAAGTGGATTCTGATGGTAACATACATGACCCATTTTTGGGTGTACAAGCTACTGAAGAAAGATATCCTACACATGATAATGAAAGCACACATTGGAGGTTGCACGCCCCAAAGGTAACCTACTTGTTCAATTATACCCTCATTTGTGTATACCATTATCCATATTATGAATCTTAATCAATAAAATTCATGACAGGTTGGACTAAAGTTTGAAAGTGCAGCCCAGTTGAAAGAAGCCTTGACCAACTATGCTTTGGCCAATGGCTATTCCATATGGTATGAAAGGAATGCAACAGACAAGGTCATTGCTGTGTGTGGGCAAAGACCACCAGGTAAGTTAAAAGACCCTGAGAAAGGTAAACAAAGAAAACAATTTAGGTTTCCTAGTGAAATTAAAGAAGATGTGCCTAAGTGTAGTTTTAGGTTGTATGCTAGATGGATGACTGCTGAGAGAACCTTTCAGGTTTTATCTTTGAAATCTGAACATACTTGTGTAAGAAACTTTGAGTATGGGTCATTAGTGGACTATAAATGGATAGGCAAGAAGTTTGGTGACAAAATTAGGAAAAATCCAGACATTAAGCTTGTAGACATTGCAGACCTAGTAATGAAGAAGTATAAGTGAACTGTCAGTCTTAATCAGTGTAGGAGTGCTAAGAAATATGCATTGTCAGAATATGAAAAAACTATTGAGGAACACTATTCTTTGTTAAGAGCATATGGCAAGGAGTTATTGGATAGCAACCCTGGGTCAACTGTTAAACTAGGAGTAACACAGAATGAGGAAGGGTCCACTGTGTTTGATAGGTTCTATGTATATCTTAGGGGGTTAAAGGAAGGATTTAAAAGGGGTTTTAGAAGAGTGGTTGCATTAGATGGGTGTTTTTTAAAAAGACCAAATCAAGCTGAGATACTAACTACCATAGGAAAAGATGGCAATAACCATATTTTCCCTATTGCTTGGGTTGTGGTAAGTGTAGAGAATAAAGACACTTGGTGTTGGTTTTTAGAATTGGTTGGTGATGATTTGGACATTCCAAATGGTGGAGGCCTAACATTGATGTCTGACCAACATAAGGGTCTTATTGAGGCTGTCAAACAAGTTATGCCTCAAGCTGAACACCGACAATGTGCTAGACACATTTATGAAAACTTTAGGAAACAATATAGTGGTGAAGAGTTTAGGAACTTGTTTTGGGGATCCTCTAAAGCTACATATCCACAATGGTTCAACAAAATTATGGAAAAAATCAAGGCTGCAAACCCCAATGCCCATAAGTACTTGATGGAAAAGGATCCAAAAACATGGTCTAGAGCATATTTTGAGTTGGGTAGAGGATGTGAGGCTGTGGAAAATGGGTTTAGTGAGTGTTTTAACTAAGTGTTGGTTACTGTGAGGGACAAACCAATACTAACAATGTTGGAAGCCATTAGGGTGATTGTGCTTGAAAGGATGAACACTATGAGGAAGATCTCAGCAAAATGGACTCATGATATATGTCCATTAATCCTGAAGAGAGTTGATTTGTTAAAGGATGATATAAGGTATCTTTTTATCACACATATTATATGTTAATTACTTCTGCCATGTTGAATACTTATTGTTGTAATATGTATAGGTTTTGGCATGTTATACCAGCAGGGGGAAATAATTTTGAAGTTAGGAATGGAAGTTACTCATTCAAAGTCAAAGTGGATGAGAGGTCATGTTCTTGCAGAATGTGGGAGTTATCTGGCCTGCCATGTGTACATGGTACAACTGCTATTTTCAAGATCAACAAGAAGCCAGAAGACTATGTTCCAAATTGGTTCAGGAAGGAGCTATACTATGCAACTTACCACAATTATCTTAGCCCAGTTGGTGGTATTGACTTTTGGCCTGACCAAAGTCAATACTCCAAAGTGTTGCCTCCAAAGCCAAAGAAAATGCCAGGAAGGCCAAGAAAGAAAAGAATAAGGTCAAAAGGTGAAGGTGGAAGCTCTACAAGGGTGTCAAAGGTTGGTGTGCAAATGACTTGTCAAAACTGTTTTAAGGTAGGACATAACAAAAAGGGTTGTTATAACATCCCTTAAAATTTTCCTACGATTAACACGTTATTATAACATAAAGATAACCATTTTTACCCATGACAATTTATATATATATATATATATATACTTAACAATCACAACATTTTTACTATCTATTTTGAAACGGTACTCACATTTATATTTAAAAATCTAAATATCGCGAATAACTAAAAACACTTATATTTAATAAATATACTCTTCGTCAATCAAACCTAAACCGTCACTATTCAAGTCCAAACAACCTAAGGATATATTTTGCCAAGTGAATTACCTCGTATAAGTTCCAAATAACTAACAACTACTCATCGTATTAGTACCATGCTCATTTGACTTCCCCTCGTATCTCACATATATATAATTCATAGTTATGTTACAACATAAACCAAATCCTATCATCACCGAGCTCTTAAGTTCCCAAGTAAGCTACTAAAATCACTCCCTTGGCTATCACGCATCTCACATGACCTTTGGTGTCAAAAATATTACATAGGCTCCTAAATATCCCAAGTACATACCACATTTCTAATATACTACAAAAACTAAATTGATTCCTTGTAAACGTTACACAAGCAGACTAGCATACAACATTCCGCACTTCAAATATATTTTCGTTTTGCTTCTCTTCTTGTGATACGCTACAGCACCAAACGGAACCTTATTTATATTTATTTTCGTTTGAGACCTGATCTACCCATTACCAGCGAAGCCCAGCCAGTCCAGCCACAAACCCAGTCCAAACGACCCTTATATCTTTTTTTCTTTTCCTTCTGTTTCAGTCGAGATCAAGGCATCAAAACCACCCCGTCTTCCTGTAAATTTGACTTGCAACAACCCAATATTTTTACACATCCTCATAGACCATGTTACAAGGATTCATGAACAATAAACTTGGTAACTTCCCTCACTCGTTCACTGCCCCAGAAATGACCCAAACACAGCTTGAGTAGATTTCTTGTAACTTATCGCATGCTTTCAAACTCACCTCCATTGCTCCCCAATCATAACAAGACGAATACTAAACATATGGTCAGCTGTCAGGAATATTTAGACACAATCCATACACATTCCTTAGCTCATGGTTGTTGCTTAATCTCGACTGGTCTATGCAAGAGGTGACATGTAAGATGGCAGCTCACATCTTCACCCTCCCTCACTTGTTACTACCTCAGGTATAACCTAAGGGAAACCATGTGCAGCTCTCACTCCGCCTCTGATATGGCCCAATCCAAAAACATGCAAACACTCTATCACTATTCACGTTCCAGTATATAAGGTTACATGCGGTTCGACAACCTCGTTACAACTCACAGTCATGCAAACTTGTAGTTTTCTATCGAGGTAAGGTGGAAGAGAAAGCAAGGTTAGAGAGGCATGGGACTAATCTTGGTTCATGATTGAGTCCTTAACCAAGCTGTACACCATCACTTTTCCACTTTCCTCACTAACCTTGAACCAAACTTAAACCTACATTAATACTCTTGTTGTTACTGTCGAGAAGAAGGAGAAACCATGCTCGTCCTTTTATTTCCTGTCGTGAAAAAAAAGAAAGAAGAACTAGGAGATGAAAGTAATCACTTTCACAGGATCTAATATGATTGGGTGTGGCTACATGACGAGTGCAAAATCTTGAAAGCATGGGTGTTATCATTTCACGTCTGTTCCATGTTCATTTCCATTCCACTTGTTCCTCGCCACCACCAGTCGGTGAAGTAAGTATTCGAACCGATTTCAGTTACAATAATGCTATCTAACCTTCTTTGAAATGCACATGTGGTACGTATTGTGATAAGCTATTTATCCACCAAATCACATGTGAACTCAAAACAACTAAGTGTATCATGAGAGTCTTGTGTGGTTAAAGACTTAACAAACTAAGATATTGCTAATATATTACAACAGTCGACTTATATATACACATTTTACCTTTTATTTTCCTATCATTTTTCGAGCAAATATGGCCACCTAAACTCTTGGGTGACCATGCAACAAAGAGAACTCAACAGATATAAACCTATCACCATTCACTATCACGAGTCCAAAACCAAACCTTAATAAGCCATAAGGCTCAACATGAAACTCAAGATACTTATTATAAGCGCATGAAGGCATGAGAGAACTTTGAAAAGTAAAAAGAATCGAACTAATGAAAGCTTATACATACTGAACTAAGAGGTTTTCGTTTTGTTTTAAATGAGTCAAGTGCCATATTTCTTGTGTTTGAGTCGCTAGTAAAACATTGAACGAGTACAACTTAACAGAAGACAACTACTTAAACATGGATAATCACAAGCTCAGTTTTGGTTTAAGAAGATGAGACACAAATGATTTTATAAACATATACAAACCCACGACAATATACATGCTGAGTAAAAGTTATACAAAGTAGAAATACTATAACGAGGTCTTAAATAGAGTCTAATAAAAAGGATAACCAAACACCACACTAGCTCAGTTGGTTGGGTCGTTAGGTAAAGAGAAAGGAGTCCTGAGTTCGAACCCATGGCCGTTTATTTTCTTTAGTTATTTTTTTTACAACTTTACCAGTTTGGTAATTCCAACCCCTTCAATTCAAACAACCTATCATTTTCTTTTTTTTCTAAAAACTTTTGATAAGTTTTGAAACTAATACAAATTTACACTTACAACCCCTTTGATAGATTATACATATCATTATTTTAGGACAAGGAAATATAAACATATGACTTGACGTTATTATCATTTTCTTGAAAACCTTTATAAGTTTCTAAACATATTTATTTTGGACTAAATACGAAAATCATTTAACTACTAAAAGAATAACACTGGCATAGCTTAAAAGTTTACATAACAACTTAATTACAGTTGACAAGTTAATATTGTATGACTATATCATAAAAACATATACCGAGACCTACGTTTTGAGGCGATAATGAAGTCATAATCATGAATAAACTATATATTTCTGAATATATATATATATATATATATATATATATATATATATATATATATATATATATATATATATAATTTATAACGTAAATTATATAACTTGATATTATTATCGGTTAACTTGAACACACATTAAGAGATGATTATTATTTTCTCAAAAACTCATCCATTCGTTTAATTAAATTGACATTTACTACAAATTTATCATTCACCAACTTTCGATACATATCATAAATTCATGACGAGAAATATAAAATAATAAATGACACTTATACATAAAGACAAGTTATATAGTATATAACTTTGCTCTTGAATTATTAAACGTGTTGCCACACAAGCCACCTCTGCTACGAAAGTTATTTTGTCATCAAACACTATTCGAATCACAATTCTCGATAAGTCGAACTTATCTCAGGACTTCCATATCATTCAGGTTATCTTAGAAGTCATTTCCATTCTACCTCTGACTTTACGTTATCTATGCCTATCATAACTCTCAGGTGAGTCATAGCCCCTACTCTTACTTGTTTTACAATGATTTATAAACGTTTTTGGGGGAGATACATGCTTAACTACTGTTTTTACTTTTACAAGTATCCATTAACTAAATACATGACTGTATTTCATATAAACTTTACTGGTTTACACATTTTTATATCTCATAAGGAAATACCTGCTATAGACATGATTACAAGTGACTGTTCGACGATATGCTATACTTGATTTCTATTGCCTAAGTACCTATTACCAAAAGTCCCTCGTTCATGCACCTTAATCACCCAAAGGGTGAGCGTAAGTAGTTGTGAATAGATCTATTAGGGATTGACAATCCCCATTTGGTCGCTAGAGGAAAGCCACCAAATGCACGCTATTTGATTTCATAGGTTACTGGTAAATACCTATCTTGAGGGCCACCGTTTTACCTCATTATTATGGATAATTTTGATGCCTGTTAATCGTTGAGTGTCATGAACTTAGAGCAATAGAACGGTAGTACTGTAGTCACGATACAGTACTACAATGACTGATGTTTGGGGCGTACAATGCTGTAGCCCACTGTTTTATCAAACCCCGAGATTGTGCTCACTATATAGCAGGAAAAACTACTAATAATTGGCAAACGAACAAACTATTATGGTGTTGACCCGATTAGGTCAAATGAACTACTATTTTGGTGTTGACCTGGTGAAGGGCAAACCAACCGATTATTTTTGAATTAATGAGGAAATCACTCATTTTCTGATTTTGATAAATCAACGATTTAAGCTATGAATATTATGGATTTACTCACACTTTAATTTGATAATCAACTGTTATTATAACTTCTATGGAATCATAAACTCTTTGATTTTGGAAATCGATATTCGAAACTATAAACTCTATGAACTCACCAACCTTTGTGTTGACACTTTTAGCATGTGTTTATCTCAGGTCCATAATGAGCAAGGATGGCACGGAGGAGCACGGATACTTATAAAGGCTATAAATTTTTCTATCATTCGAAAACTTATTAAATAAACTTTGGGACAAACGAAGACCTCTTTTAAAACTCTGACATTTATATTCGAATGATAGATCTTTAAAATGACTAAAATGACAATCATTTTCTACTAATAAACTGTGAGCTATGAAGTAACACCCAATCTAATTTCCGCTGCATGTTTTCAAAACTGGGGGTGTTACAGTTGTAAGGAAGCTGCTGTTGAAAAACCTGTTAAGCCAAAAAGGAAGGTTGGTAGGCCAAGTAAGAATGCAGCCAATGTTAGTGACCATGTTGACACTCCTACTGAATCTGTCCAAGTACCTAGTGCTCCAAATGTGTCTCATAATGTTGGGGATGTTAGTCAAGCAGGATTAAGTGGTAGTGGAAGTGGTGGCAGTGTTGCCAATGATGTTAGGGGATTTGATATTCCAGGAATGCACACTCCACAACATCAAAGTGCATTTAGAAAGGTTGGTGGAGTTCATTTTGCAACTGGTGGTAGTGGAACTGGTGGTGCAAGTAGGACCTTAAGGCAACATCAGCTAACAAGCAGGGGTTCTGCTTATTGGTTTGGTGAGCAAAGGGCAGGTCAAGGAAGTGGTTCTACTCAACCTATTCAGGGAAGTCAAACAAATGAAAATCAAGCAAGTCAAGTTATCCCAACTCAAGCCAGCCAAGTCATTCAAGCAACTCAACCAAATCAAGCAATCCAACCAAATCAACAAAGAGAATTTGTGATTCCTAGGAGGGTACCAAGTCAGAGAGTTCTATAAAAGAAGTTGACAAAAAAGGTTTCTGGTGAAGGAAGCTCTCAGCAGAATGCAATGCAGTTGGATTAAGTAGTTTTATGTCTTTAGATTGCCATATTTTGTGTACTATTTGTTGGCAATCATAAACTTGCAACTATGCAATTAAGTATGTTAGAATTCTAATTAACTTATAATTGCCATTTTTTGTGTATTCCATCTGGGCAATTAACTTAAGTAAGAATTAATGACTTTGTAATTTGACTTTTAACAGTCAACTCTTGATATTAATTCAGAAATATGACTGTGATAGTCAGATTAAGTATGTTGGTAAGTTACTTTGACTACTTTGGTCATTTACATGTTACTTTGGTCAGGTTCAATGCTACTATCTATGTATTTACTGTTTTTTTCTAACCTGCAATTATGGTCAGTTACAATCTACTTTTACAAAGAGAATATATAGACTTTTTTTGTAAAAGACAACTGACTTGAATTTTGGTCAGTTACTTTGACCATTTTTAGAGACTTGAACCACATACCTACCATACCTATTACTCCTATAAAATGGAGACATATCTTACCAAAACAAAGCACCATTACAACATTGATTATTGCAGCATACAACAAAACACCATGAGTTCCAACAAGAAAGGTGGTGCAATTTCATTATTTTTGCACAATTTTTTTAATTTTGTTTAATGTTTTAATTTGTTTTACCTTTTTTATTTTTGTTGTATGCAGAAATCATATACATTTCATCCAGTGAATCAAATTCAACTTCTGCAGAAGATGTGGATTCATGGGCAAATTATTTCCCTGAAGGTTGGGTAAGCTCAGGCTTAACTAAGGAGGATGCTAGGAGGAAAAAAGCTCCATTTCATGCCAAAGAACCATCTGTCACAGAACCATCTTCCAATGAACCATCTGCAAAAGATGCATTTGCTGCTAGGGCTAAGGTTTTAGGCCTTCCAAGTGCTACATTCTGTAAGGATCATGGTATCAAAACATGGTCTCCCAAAATCCCCAAAGCATGTTCAAAGGGGAAGGGGAAAAAACCTATGGCTTAGTTGAATGTTGGCCCTATGTGTCACATGGTAAGTTGGAATAAAACTGACTTTCTAAAGTCAAAGTTATAATATGATGCATTGCAATTACCATTCATTACCATTACATGTTAAGCATGAGAAACACAATTGCAAAAGTATATACTAGAGCTGGCATAACAGGTCACACGAACCTGTTAAGACACGAACCTGTTAAGGTCAAACACGAACACGACCTGTTAGCTTATCGTGTCACTTTTCTCAAATACGAACACGACACGAAAATAAACAGGTTAACCTGTTAAGAACCTGTTAACACATAACATGCATAAGCAGACCCAAAACATCGAGAACAACAACAAATCCACTAAAACTTCATTATCTCCTGACTAGATATGTGATGATAGGAAAAAATGTTTTCAAAGCAATGTAGACACATGGATACGAGATACACGGACATTTTATTCCAATTATGTGACCCCTTCACTTTTGTATTTTTGTGTCGTCTTTTTCCCCACTAACCATATCATATCAATGGATTAGATTAGCCTCACTATTAGATTCAAATCCAGTAATAATGAGAGTAACAAATCCAGTAACAACGACAACAAAAACATCAAGAATCTCTTAATTACAGTAATAACGATTACAACAACCACAACAACAAATCCAGTAATAACGATTAAAAAAGAATTACAACAAGCACCAGTCATAGTTTTCAGCAGAGATTCTTGATTTAGGTGTGAAATGTATATTCTTGATTTAGGTGTTTGCATGATAAATGATGCATCACATATTCAAAGCATCAGTCATAGTTTTGATGTCGAATCTCTTGATTTAGAAGTTACAACAAATCCACAATAACAAATCCAGTAATAACGATTACCGAGAGACGACATCAACAAATCCAGTAATAACGATTACAACAACAACAACAACAACAAGTGGTGGTGGCGGTGAGTATTTTGGTGGTGGTGGACTGGTGGTGGCGAGACACAAGTGGTGGTGGCGGCTAGGGTTTAGTGAGAGGATGGAGTATTGGGGAAGAGATGAAAATGAAATGAGGATAAGATGTGAGAGGAGGGAGTATATTTTATTAGGTAGTGGACTAGTGGACCAGGACTAGTGGGTATTTTTTATATATATTATAATTTTAACAGGTCATAACAGGTCTTAACAAGTCTGACCTGTTAAGACACGAAAATTAACAGGTCTTAACAGGTCTGACCTGTTAAGACACGAAACCTGTTAAGGTCATACACGAAACCTGTTAAGAACAGGTCGTGTCGTGTCGTGTTAATAGGTTTCGTGTCAAAAATTGCCAGCCCTAGTATATACCATGCAAAATTGCAAATTTTTCATTGCATTAGAAAATTTTGACTTTGTAAAGTCAAAGTACAACATAATCCTAATGGATACATTACAACTGTTATAACCAAAACATGCTAGTGTTAAAGAACCTAAATCAGCTTCCCAATTTCATTCCAAATACCACACAGAAAATTATTATAATCCCAATCAAGATGAGAAACAACCTATCATACAATTGCAATTTTGACTTTGTGCAGGTCAACTCATGAACCAACTGATTCTTCTCCATTGTTAGAACATCAATGTCCTCTTGCATTTCATTCCTTTGCATCCCTCTTGTGACCTTTTGATGCTCTTCATACAACAACTCACTATAATAGTCACTAGGTAGATCATCATCAAAAAATTCATAGAGCCCACACTTTTTACGCTTGTCCTGAAATTACAACAAAAAATATTCATCAACATTTATTACCAAAACAAAACTTTGGTCAAATTAACAGTTAAAAACCCAAAAAACGTTTCCCCAATAATATTACAACAAAATATACATGATTGGCTTAACAAATTAAATCGGGACTTACAAATTTGGGACAAGAAATAAATCGTTTCCTAGGATTCTCCTTTGTCCATGCCGTTTTGACAATCATAGCAAGTCCACATCCACAATGTGTTGTAACGTACCTGTGTGTCACTCTTTTGGTTACTAGAGCGTAATCAGCCATATTGGATTTGCGTTTGTGTCTCTGATTTGATTTAATCGTTATGCAGTGATCAATGTTTGTGATTTGTGTTTGTGTATGTGATTTGTGTGCGTGTTTCTGATTTGTGTTTGTGATTTGTGTTTTACAAAGGGTTTGGGGTTAAATTGGGGGGAAATAATAACGTTAGGGAACAGGACAAAACCATTTGCCAAGCTGGAAGCAGACGTGGATGCCAACATGGCAAGAAAAAACGACAAATCCCTTAATCACCCCGTTAGTACATAAGTTAGCAAAGATTAGGCACTTTAGACCCTAAGATAGCAAAATTAAAAGTTCCATACACTATATAGTAAAACGTGGCAAGTTGGATATATTTAGAAATCATTATGCATATAATAGTATGATTAGTAAAATGTTTGCATTGTTTAGAAAAATTAAAAGAAACATACACAACTTAGTAAAAGTGGTAACTTCATTATATTTAGAAACAATTATCCCTTTAAAAAGAAATGATTTAGAGCAATATTTGATCATATAAACACAATTTTGGGCTTAAATGATCCTTTAAAAAGATATCAAATAAATCCTTATCACCAACAAACCATAAGCTCAAATAAGCTTAAATAATCTGAAAAAAATAAAAGAGATAAACATTACCACCATTCGGCTCGAACCCGAGACCTTGTGCCTTGGCTTTTTGTCACCGAAACATAAGCACACCAAATACGCTACAATAAGCTAAAATAAGCAAATCCATACACGACCCAAGATCCATACGGGTTTCGACCCGAATCCAAAAGAAGTTACAAACACCATTTTAATTGATTTCTAACCACAAGAATTTAATCAAAACATTTATTGTTGTTTAAATCCTCGAAAATTATATTATTAAGGTTTATAATCGGATTTAATTAGAAATATAAAGAAAGATAGATTATTGTGTGTTTGGTCATACCAAAAAACAAGAAAGTGACGGTTGTGATGGATGGACAAAATCACGAACCGATACACAAATCACAACTCACGATCTCCAAACCTTGTTCTCATGCGTCTTGATGGTGGCGGTGGCGTGAGATAGACGACGGTGATAAGGCGGCGAGGATGGTCGGTGGTGTGGTGGTTATTAAAAGAGGAGAAGAGATGCGTGAGAGAGTTAGGGCTAGAAAATGTATAGAAACCCTAGTATCAAATGTATATACAGTCCAAACTATGTAAAACAATATGACAAGTCCAAGAAAGTTGAAGGGGTAGCATGTAACTTCACACCACAGGGACCATTTATGCAGATTTTGATATCTTTTGTGTTTTTGTGAGTCGGGACTCGTTTAGGCTCGATAAAACTTGATCGAGGACTCAAAACATTCACGGTTGAGTTTAAAATGAGTAGTTATTTGAATAGTAACTACTAAAATTTATATAGTTTACAAATAACGAATTTATTATGTTTATACTTGTGTCGGTAAGTGTTGTGTGCGGTTTTTATGTTTTACGAGATTTCCTTTTATTAAATAGACAGAGGTGAACAAAAACGTTTAGAGAGTAATAATTTAAAACAGAGTGAATTATTTAAAGTAATTGTTTTTACATTACGATAAATGTCAAATAGTCAAAGTTAAAGTCAACTTTAAAAAAATCAAAGCATAAAATAGTCATTTTACCTTACGAAAATTTACAAGTTGTTACAAAACTTGACAAACTAAACTTACGACTACACTATACTAAATTACTCAATAATTAATTACATTTTCAAGCTAAAAATCATTTTAAAAAAGCTTATTATACTAAATTAACTCAATAATTAATAACCTTTTTAAGCTAAAAAAGTATTGTAATATAAATGATGTGTAGTTAACTTTATAGAAATGAGTTTACTACATTACGTTTAATATATACACTAGCAGGGTCCCCGCGCGATACAGCTACGGGCACCTTGTAATTTAATTTTTTCGGCTAATAATTTATTTTATTTGTACGTTTTTTGGCAATAGTTTTACTGATTAGTTTTTTAAAGCAAAAGTTTGATGAAATTTTGCTTAATTTGTATTATTTTATTTATTATTTATTTTTATTTATTTTTTTAGTATTTTGCTTGGTTTGTACAATATGTGAATATATTTTAGTTTATTATGTTCTTTTTGACAATAAATTTACGGATATCAAAAATTTCGTTTAGCTCGTGTTCGTTCGGGCTCGAGCTCGTTGGCTCGTGTCCGTTCTGGCTCGAGCCCATTTGACCCGTGCCCATTCAGGCTCGAGCCCATTTAGCCCATTACCCGTTCGGGCTTGAATATTTGTATAATATGCTTTATTATTTGTATTAGTGATATTTAATGCAAGAATTGTGTTTAAGTTGGTTGTACAATATGCTTGATAATTTGTATTTCTTATGTAAGGGGTGTTTTAATAAGTGCATTAATTGTATTTATTGACCAGTTAATTAACTGTATTTAATGTATATAATGATTTATTTATTGTATTAATGTTAGTATTAATTGTATGTTAGAATTAAATATGATGGGAATTTCTATAAGTAGTATTGGTTGTTGTACTTATAGCTTTAGAAGTTGTATTGCTTAATTTTAAGT
The DNA here is from genome assembly GCA_030686995.1 of Artemisia argyi. Lineage (NCBI taxonomy): Eukaryota > Viridiplantae > Streptophyta > Magnoliopsida > Asterales > Asteraceae > Artemisia > Artemisia argyi. Next base: position 125,737,228 of record CM060697.1, read on the forward strand.
ATTTTTATTAATAGTAGGTCTTCCTCCATTATAATATAGTATGATATCTATATTTTTTAATTAAAAGTTTGATTCAAATAACTTTAGGACCATATTTATTTAAATATCGGGGCTTTTACATATATATTCTTGCAAATTTCAAAAATTACATATATATCCTTTTGATGCATTAAAAGCATTGTACTTTATGCATAAAAAACTTGTAAAAATGATATATATGTAATTATTCATTTAGAGAAGGATATACATGTAATTTAATATATATCTCTTATGCATATATTAATTACGTGCGTAATTAGTTATAAGTTGATAATTTAGTTGAAACATGCATTTAACTGTATAAATACAATATGAAGATATATATTAGAAGTAGTAACTTAGAAATACTTTTAGGAAAAATATTACTTATATATTTTTTTATTTTAAATAATATATTAAAATATTATATTAATTAAAAATAAATAAATAATATTTATAAGAGAAAACTATACTATGTGCCAAATCTTTTATATAATAAAACAAATTAGTGGAGACCTTTCCATTTTGAATAAAAAGAATGGTTTTCTTATTAAGTAATTTTTATTTTAAATTCGATTTTTTAATTTCATGGTGAAAAATAATTGGAGCTTTTTATTCCCAAATTTGATTAATGTTGTGAACAAGAATATAGAGAATGATAGTAATCTTCAATTTACCATTAACTATAAGATTTACAAAGAGTATATATAGACAAACATTAGGGCAAAACCCTAATAGCTAATACGGGTCATGAGCCTATTATGGGCTCTATGAACATCTACATATAATTATTCATAACACTCCCTCTTGGATGTCCATATTGTTAATACGCTTAGAAAATGCTGCCTCAAAAAACCTTGTCAGGAAAACCCAGTGGGACAAAACCATGACTAAGGAAAAAAGAGTGCAGCGCGTATTATCTCCCTCTGATGACTACATCACTTGAGCTCTTTGAATAGGTGCATTCCAATCTTGTGGTTCAATGTCCATTCGTTTGTAAGTCATGATTGGAAAAGAACTTTGGCTAAATATGTTTTGTCTTGACGCCTTTATCTTCATTCAAAACTGTTGGTGTCTCCTTCCCAGAATTTCTAAATTGTTGGATGAACTGTTCGCGATTGTTTGCTTTGCCGAACGCCATGAAATTTCACTACCGTCACTCGTGAGTATGTATCCACTTTAAGACCGACCATTGTTAAGACCAAACATACATCCTGCATTAGTAAAACCAACTAAACTTGTTTTGATGGGTTAGTAAAATATAAACCCACATTTCTTGTACCTTAATGACATCGAAACATTTATATTATTCCATTCCATTGATTTGTTCAATTTGATCAATTAGTATTCTCGAGAATTTTAAATCATAACACGTGATTTATGCATTCTATATTCCTTAAGCAATCTCAACATCAAACGAGCTCTTGTATTATTATATTAGACGCATGCTTATTTCTTATATTTCCAGACTTATACAATATTAAACTATATTATTGGATCCACCACATGTGAACATGTATCTCCATGATCATTTACAAGTCTTTGAGAAAATATACGTCTGCCATCACTTGTACCTTATGCATAATTTCATTTTATTTTCTCATAAACACCAATGCATATCCAATAATTTATATGTACGGACTTCAAGTCCCAGAAACCATGTCTCGTCACAAGAGACTTTAATCTTTCATTACTTCTTTGCGTCTTTACATCCTTTGGCCACTCATTTATACATCTGCACTTCCTGCAGGTATGCTTCCATGATCCTCACCATGATTATAGCGCTATCTTATTTATTTACAAAATCATATATAATAGTACTATCGACGTCGATTCATTAATTTTCGATTCCACACCTTACTAGACATTATATTCTATCATTTGTTGAGATCTCAAAGTTTTTCACGTACTCGGGGTTTTCAATAACCTTCATGTCTAGTTTCTTAAATCTTTAAGAGACTATTATGGGGTCTTTATTACCTCGATTTGACCATCTTGATTTTATTGCTCCATTTTATCTTTTCATTCGAGGACTTTTTATTTAGAATCGATTAGTCTATCATGTTGCAGACGTGCCATAGACTTACTATCAATCACTGGTTTTTACTGCTGGGACACACAGTGTAATTAGAGCAATAACAGCATATATATGATCTAGTCACTTTCTTTAGGTCACTAAACATGTCTGGCATTTACTATATCTGGAATATTGTTTGTCCCTTAAACTTTAAGTTCATATTCATTAATGTGAGGATCAACATGTATATCATAATTCATTCCAAGTTTCTCGCTGCTCATTCTCTCCCCCTGAATGAATTATCAATTTAAGCATCCCGTTTTGTATGTTGTGGTGGATTTACTATATATTGCACAATTACAAAATCTCACATGAGAAATATGGTTTGTGACCAAATCCATTCTAACGGGGAGGATTCACTAAAGATTGTTGGCAAGATGCGAATTCATACATAACATGCCCCATAAACTAAAAGTTTTGTTCTAACAATATTATTGGCTTTGCAATCAACTGAAAACGTTTGTAACGTTTCAACAAAAGCAATTCGCGTATGAACATGGGCTACTTTTATGTTCAACACTTATTCTAATAATCGCCCAACATATGGAAGTATTCACCACCAATTCCAAAGATACAAACCGGAAAACCATGCTCGCATTTTATAAGCCGAGCCATTAATTACGCTAACCTTAAGTTGCGTCTTTGATGATCATTTTGACGATGCATCGATTTTAAAACTCAAAATGATCCACATGACAGATGTATAGGCCTAAATACAACCCTGTTATATTCTTTCCAAAACTTTATAGATATGGTGGCGATATACGAACAATTAGCTTCCTTTCTATTGAGAACAATCAAATTTATCTTTGAAGAAACTTATGGTTCTTCTATACATTTCGCATCATCATTGACCCGGGATGGTCCAATCGGTAATGCCAATTACTATAACAATCTTGGCTCATAAAGTCTAGTTTATGACCACATGTGCTTCAATTCCACTTTCTATGTAAACATCAAATAATATGGAGATCTTAATACAACATCACATTTCTCCAATCAATTTGATATACGCACTTTTATATAATTTTCGCATAGTTTAATATATATATTAGCCCATCACAAATTTCAAAACACATGCATGTTATTAATCAATTAATCAAGTATCTCACAAGCAAATAAAATCATATGATAAACGAATCACACATATTTAACGAACTCAATGGCACAATTCACACTTAATTCATATCAAATTCTGATTTTCCTTAATAATAATGTCGCCAAGACTATGCATAACATCCATAACAAAAACAAAGTATTATTATTACTAATAATCTCTAGATTTGTATTGGAGTATGCTATCATCACTGAATAAGGCAAATTATAGGTCAAATATGATGTTATTGTACGGATCCAAACATGGAGTATATATTAATCCTACTAATAACCAAACTCGTAAATAGAGTAAAAAGAATTAAACAAAATATAAATCACATATATGCATCAAGATCTATCAATGTCAGTTTAGTAATTATCCTTAATATTCTATATGTTTCTTTCATGTTATATGAAAAATCAATGCATTAGAGCAACAGTTATTTGCGTTAAGAATTATACTATAATATGTACGGCATAAGCTACATAACAATCTTAAAATATCCAATGCAGCATAACATTAAAACATGCATAAGCTCGAACATCTACATGTTTTTATAGCATATCTTCACTTGTTAGTCACTGATCTAGGATCACAACCTATGTAATCTAGGAGCCTAAGTAATATCACGATATACGTTAGAGATTTTATCAATTTCTTCCAACAAAACTATTACCTTGAAGGGATCATCAAAATATTCAAAGATATAATAATACATCAAACAATAAGGTAGTTGATTCTTCACCCATTTCCCCAAGCAACAATTGTCTACAAGATTCTATTACTCCATCATCTATAACAGTTATTATATGTTCTTCAACATTATTACTATATCTAAGAGCGTAAAAACTTAATTAATTATAGTTCAACTTTAAAGATTGCAAACATGGTTGATTATATTATATTCACAAGTACCAATATCAAAATAATGTCCCCACATGTGATATATATCTTTTAAGACAAAACTAAGGTTATAAATAAAGATATAAACAATCTAACAATCAGAACAAACAAAACTTATTAAAAACAAATGTGAACAAAATCTTAACACCACCATTTTGATATGAATTCATTAATTAGCAAGCTTAGCGATCAATTAGTCTATGAATACTATGTATTGTTTTATACCATAAGATGAATTGTGACAAAATTAATAAACATTTTATGCAAATTTTATAAGCACAACCAACATTTACGTGTTGACAATTAAATATAAATGTCACATAAACATCGCTAATATAACCTAAATAAAATAAAAATACAAATGATTACAAACGCAAGAAACGAACCTCACCAATTTGCCATGAAATCATAATTCTAACTTTTGTACTATACTTGTTAAACCATATAAACAAATAAACCATAATTAGCAGTTGAAAAATTAAAAGTTAATTACCAGAGTGGTTCATCGTCAAAAGAACAACTAATAAGTAGGTCTCTGTTTGGGTGCAAAACTCCCCTTCTTGTCAAACTCGAAAAAAATAAAAATAAATAGGTATAGTCGATAAAACCTTCCCATTCAATGTAAGCAAAGACGATTTAACTTAAATTTGCTCTTGTTAACCCTTAATGAATATAAATAAACAAGCAAATTGCCCAAACTATAGTCTAGTGTGTGTCTCGATTATCAAACAAACACTAATTTTACTCTTTAAAAAAAAAACTACTCCGTATAAGCGATTACCTATAATGTTCGCCGTGATTCGTAGTTATTAATGTGTAAAATAATATGCATTAAAGAGAAGAACAAACATCGTATGCATGTTTCGGTTTTAACCTTTTACATCATATAATAAAAACGTAAACGCATGGTGATGGTATAAGCAAATTATAACGATGTATCATTAAGAAGTCTATATGTTATATTGATTTAGTCCTACTGTTGACCGGATTATCAATAAGACAATGCATGGTATGTCCATTGACTAATAATACAGTATTATTTATATAGCAACTATTGTCATAGAAAATAACTAGAAACAATAGGTAATCAGAGTAAACAAATTGAAAACGAAATTTAGAGCGTGCTGATAACGTGTTGTGAACAAGAATATAGAGAATGATAGTAATCTTCAATTTACCATTAACTATAAGATTTACAAAGAGTATAAATATAGACAAACATTAGGGCAAAACCCTAATAGTTAATATGGGCCGTGGGCCTATTATGTGCTATATGGACATCCACATATAATTATTCATAACAATTAACAATTATTTAAAAAACTGTTGGGTCACTGAATTCCCCAATCTTCTTCTAACAAGGATTTGAACGTAAAATAACCTAAGTGTAAACAAGTCACTGAGTGAACAGTAACTCAGTAAGTCATCTTCAGGATGCTTAGACCGAGCCTAAGAAGAAAGGTTCTCCATTCAGTGAGGCGGAACTCAGTGAAGTTTGATCTAAGCCAAGAAGAAGGTGATGGGTTCAGTGAGGATGACAATAACTCACTGAACCCCAAGACTCCTCAACAACTTCATGGTACTGAAGACTGATGACTAGAAGACTGAAGTTTTGGCTGGACTGGGTGGGAAAGTTTGATCTGTTTCACTAAAGTGCTTTATCACTTTAAGGTCAAACTTTCCTCAAATGGTTAAAACCAGGCTGTCATCAGAAAGTGCGTTTTGGACTTAACCCAAAGAAGTTTCCCTTGCCAGAGAATAAAATCTATCAAGATTTTATTGAGGAACACTTAGGTCCATTGTATAATAGGGTCGTTCACATTTGTGTATAAATAGGTAGCATAAGAGAGGAGTAAAAGTTGACAAGTTTGTGCAATTAATGCAAAGCATTCACAAACCATTTTTACTCCTCCAAAGAACAACATAACCCCTGAGATAGCTCAGTGGGTCCTGAAAGTTGTCACTCAACATATATTGAGTTTAGTGAGGAGTCAATACCATACTTGTCGTTTTCAATCCCAAGTGTTATTCCGCAAACACTTGGGTACGATTCTTTTGATTAACTTCTAATAAAGAATTAAACGTTGAAAAATATTGTCTCTTATATCTATGTTACTTTATTGTTAATCATTTTATACATCTTTGTTTAAAGTCATATAACTTGGTTACTTTAGCTTTGTAGTTATAGTTAACCAAGTAAAAGGGACCAACAAGTGGTATCAGAGCCTCTGATTTGTAAAACTTAAACCTGTTTTCAAAACTTAAGAGTGCTCAAGTTTTTAAAATCAAGATCCCACTATGACTGACATAGATGTTCCCCAACTTGTCGACAAAAAAGGTGGAAGTTATTCAGCAACTGCCCCTCGACTAGAAGTTGGCAAATTTAATAAGTGGAAAAAGCGAATGCTTTGCTACTTAACTGGGATGGAACCATATTACATTAAGTTGATTAATGATGGTCCATATGTCCCAACAACTGCCCAAGGTTTAATTAAACCTGAAGCTCAGTGGACCCCAGATGAAAGGAGGGTGGTCAATCAAGACCAACGCCTGAAAAGCATCATTATATCATGCCTTCCTGATGATATAATGGAATTAGTGATCAATTGTCCCACTGCCCAGCAGACATGGACTGACCTGGTTCATAGCTATGAAGGGCTTTCTGATACTAAAGAGAATAGAATCATGGACCTGAAGCTTGAATTCAATACCTTCAGGGCCAAGGATTCTGAAAGTCTCTTTGAGACTTATACTCAGTATAAGACCCTCCTGAATGAGCTGACCAATGATGGTGTTATACTGTCAAAACATGAGATCAATGTTGGTTTTGTCAACATTCTCCCTGAGAAGTGGTTAAACTTCTCTCAGGGATTGAGCAATGCAAACCACATTCAGAACCTTGAGCTCCCTGCCATCTGTGGGAAGTTTGTCTATGAGGACAATCTTATCACCAAGAGATACCCTGGTAAAGCTCAGGAGACCAAAAAGGCCTTGACAATTTCACCCATATCAACTGCTTTCTATTCAAAAGGTGCTGTGCAGGATTTTCAGGATGGATCTGATGATGAGGTTGACCAAAGAACCAGTGAGGAGTACCTAAATGATCTTCAAATTGAATTTCATGAAAGAGCATTCCTTGCTAATTCAAAAAGGTTTTTTAAGAAAAACAAATTCCCTTCAAAAGCAAATGATAACACTGAATGCTTTAAATGTGGGAAAATGGGCCATTTTGCTAAAGATTGTTTTTCAAAAACAACCTCAGAACCATCCTTCAAATTTTCAGGAAATAACTCTTTTTCAGGCCCCAGTAAATTTCAACCAAAGATGCTTCAGTCTACTCAAAGATTTGAAAAATTCCCTCAAATTGACTTTGAAGCCAAGTATAGAAAGGCAAAAGCTAAACTTGCCCTTCTTAAATCATCCTCAACAGTCTCTCAGCCTCCTCAGGCTCCAAAGCCTTCTCAAGCCAAGAACAAAGGGCTTGTTGCTGAAACATATGACTGGGATGAGGTTGAAGTGTCCTCTGATGATGATGAAGTTCACATCAGTGCCCTGATGGCCCTATCAGATGACAACAAGCTTGCTGTGGGAAAGAGTCATGCAAGAAATGGTGAATGGGTTAACATCACTATGAGGAAGGTAAATCTTTTACTTTTTATGGATGATGATGATGATTGGAAATCTTACTTAGATTATATTAATGTTGATCTTAAGTATGTTGAAGAGCAAAGACTTAACTTGTTTTCAAAATTTAACAATCTGAGTTTTGAATTAAATCATAGTAGAGATGAACTACTTACTTTAAAACAAGCCAAGCTTGAAAGTGTTACACTTCAAATTCAAAACTCTGAACTAGTAAAACAAAATCAAGCTCTTCAGGAAGAACTTAAGAATGAAAAGGAAACTATTTGGAAATGGACTCAGAAAAACCCCAAACTTTATGAAATACTGAGTCTCTCACCCAGCTCCAAAAAGGCTGGTTTGGGTGATGATCAACTCACTGAAGTTTCTGGGGAGAGTAGTCATTCAACAACTTTTCTGTCAACTCACATACTCTCTAGCAAAGAACTTGCTCCTAAACCCAGTGATTGGATTGAAAGAAACAATCCTGACAGTAAAATGCCAAATTTTAATACCGGAAGAATCTTGGAGCCTGAAAGTCAGGCTATCAAGGAGCTGCTAGGAGTCACTGATGAACTTAGTCCTACTAAGTCCATCTCTGAGTCTAAGTCTGATTCACCACTCCCTCCACTGAAACAACTTCAGGGAGTTGAACCCAATTCTGACCTTGCACCATTAGTCTATCAACCACATTCTCCCAAAGAGAAATTAGGTTTAGGAAAGACTATACTGAAAAGACCTACTACTGCACCCATTGAACACCAAAAACCCTCAGTACCCACTGAAGTGAAGCATGAAAGCACTGATTCAAAGGTTGATCAACTTACTGAACTTGTCAGGATGCTGAGTGAGAAAATTAAGTCTTCTGAGAAAAACTCTGACTCAAATTCTACTAAGCCCTCAGTATTCTCAAGTTCTTCCAAACCAAAAATCACACCCAGAACTTCTGGGAGATGTGAACTGTGCAATTATCCAAATCACAGCACTGATAAATGCTACAGAGTCCTGTTTTGCATGATATGCAAACAAGAGGACCACAGAACCTGTGATCACATTTCCCACACTGCTTCTTTAAAAGCAAGAGGTCTATACAAAAACCAAGGCTATCAGTATGCCACTCCTTCCAAACAAAAACTGAAGGCTAAGCCTTTCTCGCCATGTCCTCACTGTGGTTTCAATGATCATCTTCCTGATGATTGTGTGATGAAAAATTGCTGTGACATCTGTGGAGATCCCTCCCATGAAACCAGGGGACATGACAAAGTTATTTAGTCCAGAAGGAAAAATCAGACCAACACTTCTCAGTCACCTGAGGCATCAACCTCCATAAAATGTAAAACATGTGGAAGCTCAGGTCACACAACTTCAGACCATGATTCATTAACTGAGTTCAAAAAGTCCCTGAGGACTAAGCCCACTAGAAAGTGGGTCAACAAGAAAAACTAACCCATTTACTGTTTGTGCAGAAACACATCAAGGATCCTACATGGCATCTAGACAGTGGATGCTCCAGAAGTATGACTGGTGTGAAAAGTTTTCTTCACAAATATGTGGAAGAACCAGGACCCAAAGTAGTATTTGGTGATAACTCATCAGCTCCCACTGAAGGTTATGGTTCAGTAAACTGCAATGGTATAGTTTTTACAAGAATAGCTTATGTTAATGGTCTCAAGTACAACCTGATAAGTGTTTCCCAACTATGTGATGCCAAATACATAGTTCCGTTTGATGACAAGAGAGGGACCAACTTTAATGCCAATAAGGAAGTTGTGTTGATGGCCCCTAGAAGGGATGATGTATATGTCCTTGACATGTCATCCCTGACTCAGAATGGGACTTGTCTATTCTCAAAGGCAAGTGAGACAATCAACTGGCTATGGCATAGGAGACTCTCTCATCTCAACTTCAAGAGCATCAACAACCTGGCCAAACAGAACAAAGTTCTGGGCCTTCCATCCTTGGTGTATACCAAAGACAAGCCTTGCTCTGCTTGTGAAAAAGGAAAACACCACAGGGCATCATTCAAAACCAAACAAACCTTTTCCATCAAAAGCTGCCTACATCTTCTTTATATGGATCTTTTTGGACCTGTCAGTCCAATGTCCATTCACCATGAGAAGTATACTCTGGTTATAGTGGATGAATACTCAAGATATACTTGGGTTTACTTCCTGACCAAAAAGAGTCAGGCAGCTGAAACCATCATGTCATTTGTCAGGAACATTGAAAATCAAAATGATGTCAAAGTTAAACAGATCAGGACTGACAATGGCACTGAATTCAAAAACCAAGACCTTGAGTGTTTTTGTGATGAGAAAGGAATTTCTCAAAATTTCACTTCTCCCTATACTCCTGACCAAAATGGAGTAGCTGAAAGGAGAAATAGAAAACTCAGTGAGGCAGCAAGAACAATGTTAAATGACTCAGTCCTCTCAAAACATTTTTGGACTGAGGCAGTTAAAACAGCCTGCTACACTCAAAATAGGTCAATCATTGTGAAAAGGCACAATAAGACTCCTTATGAGATATTCAAAGGAAGGATTCCTGGCATTAGCTACTTTCATGTATTTGGGTGTCCTGTGTTTATACATAATCACAAGGATCATTTGGGTAAATTTGATGCCAAAGCTGATGATGGATACTTCGTGGGATATTCGCTGGTTTCTAAAGCCTTCAGGGTGTTCAACACAAGGAGACAACAAACTGAGGAAACTTATCACATTACTGTTGATGAGAGCACTGAATCCATCAGGTTCTCAAATTCCTCAGTAGAAGAAATTGGTATTGATGACTCATCAAGGTATCCTCCTGATGAGTATCATCCTGAGAACAATCCCTCAACCCAATACCAAGCTGATGCTGACGTCTCCTATTACATCATCCCTCACAACCTACCCCAACCACCTATCAGTGAGTTCATTGAAACTCAGCATGTCTCAAATGAGACTGAAACCACTGAACAAATTGTTCAGGAACCCTCAGAGCAAATTATTCCTACAAATGTCACTGAAGCACATAGTGATGACTCACCTCATGTTCCTGAGTCTGAACCTAATCAGGCTCCTTCAAGCTCAAATTCCTATCCCAAACCTCAGGATAGCTGGACTAGATCCAAAATCATTGAGCTTGTGAACATCATTGGTGAACCCACTGAAGGGATGCTCACAAGAAGCAAGGCTGCTAAACTTAAGGCCGCCACAGCCAACATATGTCTTTATGCAGACTATCTCTATGAGATTGAGCCTAAAAATGTCAAAGAAGCCTTGACTTATGAAAGTTGGGTTCAGGCCATGAGAGATGAATTGGAACAATTTGACAGAAATGATGTCATGACCCTTGTTGAATGCCCCCAGGGTGTTTAAATCATTGGTATGAAATGGGTCTTCAAAAATAAGACCGATGAGAATGGCACAGTCATCAAAAACAAAGCAAGACTGGTTGCCAAAGGATATAATCAACAGGAAGGTATAGACTATGAGGAAACATTTGCACCTGTTGCTAGAATGGAAGCCATCATGATCTTCCTTGCCTATGCAACTTACATGAACTTTAAGGTTTACCAAATGGATGTTAAAAGTGCATTCCTGAATGGTAACATCAAAGAAGATGTTTATGTGCAACAGCCTCCTAGTTTCGAAAGTGGTGAATACCCTAACCATGTCTACAAGCTTAACAAAGCCCTTTATGGACTGAAACAAGCACCCAGGGCATGGTATGAAACTCTTTCAGCCTTCCTGATCCAAAACAAGTTTGTCAGAGGAAAGATTGACAACACACTATTCATCTACAGAACAAAGAGTGATGTCATTCTTGTCGAAGTATATGTTGATGACATCATCTTTGGCTCAACAAGTTACAAACTTTGCAAACAGTTTGAGAAACTGATGACCACAAAGTTTGAAATGAGCATGATGGGTGAACTCACATACTTTCTTGGAGTCCAAATTAAACAAACTGAAAAAGGAATATCCATTTGTCAAGAAAAATACCTCAGGAACCTACTAAAGAAGTATGAGCTCACTGACTGCTCCTCAGTAAAGACTCCAATGGTTCCTCTAAACAATCTTGGCCCTGATCTCACTGGAAAATCAGTGAATCAAACCCAGTACAGAGGAATGATTGGCTCCCTGATGTACTTACTTGCCTCAAGGCCTGATATCCAATTCTCAGTCTGCCTGTGTGCAAGATACCAGGCTCACCCTAAAGAATCACATCTCACTGCGGTCAAGAGAATCATCAGGTACCTGAAGGGTACTCCAAACCTTGGTTTGTATTACCCAAAATGTTCAGGATTTGATCTCAAAGGGTACACTGACTCTGACTATGCAGGATGTAATATGGATAGGAAAAGTACTTCAGGATCCTGCCAATTTCTTGGTGGTAAACTTGTGTGTTGGAGTACAAAGAAACAACAGTCAGTGGCCATGTCCTCAGCTGAAGCTGAATATATGGCTGTTGCAGGATGTTGTGCAAATGTACTATGGATGAAGAGCCAACTGAGTGACTATGGCATTCAGTATAAGATGGTACCTATATTTTGTGATAATACAAGTGCCATAGCCATCTCAAACAATCCAGTACTTCATCAAAGAACCAAACACATTGACATCAGATATCACTTCATCAGGGACCACGTCATTAATGGAGAAATTGAACTACATTTCATCCCCACTGAATATCAGCTAGCCGATATATTCACAAAACCCTTGGATGAACCCACTTTCACAAGATTGAAAGCTGAATTGGGCATGTTGGACATAGAATCAGGAAACTGATCAAAAAGTCTTCCAACCTGATGTACATTCTCTAGGTCCCTGATCACACCCTTCCTGAAAATTTTTTTTCGAATGAAAATTCATTCAGGGGGCTCAGGATGAAAAATGGCATTGAATACCCTAACTAAATGCTCTAAGTACTTAGTTAGTTAATGTCCCAGGTAGGTAACTGAATCCTATTAAATATAGGAATATATGTCACTTACACAACTGGCATCCACTCCTTGGGCCCCCACATCTCTCTCACCAAACACCACTGAGCATTAAATGCTCCCTCGCACACAAAAGTTGTGATGATTTTTTCTATGCAAAAGTGCATTATTTGCAGAGCCGCACAACTGTTCACCCATGATGTGAGAGAAAATAGGGGTAATGGGAATCGTGACATTTAATGCGGATATCAAACCAACATTATTATGCCGTTTTGATTGAATAATTTAAACCTTTGGTATCCGCAACATCACTACCCTAATTCCCACCCTATAAATACCCCCACAAAAAAGAACACACACACGCTTTAAAATCTTACCAAAACTCTTACAAAATTATTTCAAGAACTCTTTTGCTTTCAAAATCTGTGTGTGCTTCTTCTTTATTCAAAACCAGACCTTTTTATTAAACTAAAATGGCATCTTCAAAGGTCATAAAATACGCACCCAATGTGGAATTCCAAATGGAAAGCGTAGACCTTACCAAAAACAATGTGGTGGGGAACTTTGCCTACCCTGAAGGGTTCCCTGAATACAGGGATGTGGTGAAATTCCTACAAATCTGTTTTCTCACCACCACATTCACAAAGACCCCCTCAGTCATCTATCATGACTACTTGAGGGAATTTTGGTGCTCAGCGGTGGTTGAAAACCCTGATGCGCCAAAGGAGGCCAAAATCAAGTTCTCAGTGAAGAATGGGACTAAGTCCCTTATTCTTGACTACAAAACTTTTGTCAAAGCCACTGGCCTTGACTACACTGAGACTTTTGTAGCCCCACCCACTGAAGAGGAAGTTAAACAACTCCTCTTAGAACTAGGGCCCTATGATAAACATCATCCTGATGTTACTCCAGGGGCCCTACTGAACAAAGCCCCCATCATCAAAACATGGTTCCCTGCCCCTTGGAGGATCCTGATGATATTTGTAATTCAGGTCCTTGGGGGAATAAGTCCTCAACTGAGCAACTAAACACTACTCAATCAATGATAGTGTACTGTCTCATTGAGGGTAAAAAGATTGACCTTGGAGAAATTATCTTCAGGGACCTCATAGACAAATTGGGTGGGAAGTCTAGGCAAAAACACATGTCTTACCCTAGATTCATTTCCTGTGCCCTGAATGACCTACTAGGGTCTGAGTATATCAAGCTTGACAGTGTCGGCTTCGAACCTGATGTCTTACATAAAGCAAACTTCTCACGTGACCCTAATGAGGTAACACCTGTCGCCCTGACCACATACATGCTGACTGCTATCCAGGGTGACAACATTGTTACACCAATTCCCTCTCCCACCAAAAAATTGAAGAGGAAGAAGGGACAGGGGTCCAGGAGGGTGGCTCAACCCAAGCCACTCACCACTAAGACCTCTGCCCCTAAGCCTGACAATAGGGGGCAACAACAACAGACCCTGACTGCTGACACCATCAGGATCATCAGCCAATCTTTGGCCACAAAACAAAGGCCAATGGAGGGCACTGAGACATCACACTCAGTGTCTTCGGGCGAACCCGTTCCCAAAGGCCCTGCTGGCATAAACAATTCAGTGGGGTCGGAACCAACTAAACCTTCACATCCTGCTAAAGACTCTGGCAAATCACAACCAGAGTATCAGGGAGTAAGGGGTCCTATACCCTCGGTGGGGCAGCACTACTCCACTGAGAAGGGGACCCACAAACATTCACATCCTGCCAAAGGCTCGAGTAAATCACAACCCAAGCAACAGGGAGTTCTCGCCCCTAAATCTTCGACAGGCCAGCACAAGCCTGTTGGAAAGGGGGGCATAACCACTCAGGTGCCTAATGAGGACATTCGCCAATCAAAGCTTTTGTCTGAGGGCACAAAAACTCATCCCAAAGACTCAGAGGGAAACATACAACTCGCTGATAGGGACACAACATTCACGGCTCCTAGTGATGGTACTGAGAAACACCCATCAGTGCCTGAAGGGGTCACGAGGGAGAAAGATTCAGAGGGACACATACCACCCGCTGATATGGAACTCACAACCACCCCCGAAGGTGCGCATAACTCGGGAACTGACCTTGAGGACCAGGTAGATAAAACCCAATCTACCGGATTTGAGGGGTCAGGACCTGGCCAAAACGAAGGCAAGTCTTCTTATGAAGAGGAGCCGGATAACCTTACTTTGCAGATTCAGTCCCTAGCTGAAGCTCAGGTAGTTTTGTACTCTGATGATGAATTCAACAGTGATGAGGAAGTCTTCAAGGCCGGAGATGACATGGAGCTTGAGGAGACAGTCCCTGAACCAATTCCTCAGTCTCCTCAATCTTCTAACCATGACGATGCTGACACACATTCCGAGCCAGAATCCTCAGGAGATGATCAGGATCCTCTCACTGTGAAAACCTTCACCAAATTCATCAAAAAGATTACTAACATTTTGTACAGGGGGATCACTGATGAGGTCTTTGACTTGCACACTGAACAGCCGGTTCACTATCATAATCTCAAAGATGCTGTCGAAGACTTCGATGAAGATGTCAGGGAACAAAATTCCTCAGTCAACCACTCCCTGACACATATGATCACTCGCCTGAATCAGTTTTTGATAACCCTCAACCAGCTGAATGTAGGGGTTCAGTTGGTTCAAGAATCAGTCAAGGATGATCCTGAACTCACCAGGAAGCTACTTCAGGCATCTGAGACGTATCAGGTAAACTTAGTGGCTCTCACTGAGTTACTTGACTTGCTGAAGGGTTCTAATCTTCAGGGTCTCACCACTACTGTTGAGTCTCTCAAATCTTCCTTCATCAAAATGGAGGAATCAGTGACAGCTCAGTCCCAAAGGTCTACTTCTCTGGCATGGACCTTGGGATCCAGGATGACAGCTCTTGAACATGCACAGGCTGCACTTGACTCCAGGGTGTCCATCATTTAGCAGGATACTCAGGAGATCAAGTCTATGATGACTGAAATTTTTCAAGCCTTCAAGAGAGCATCTACTTCTTCTTTAGTACAGCCAACACTTGCCATCACTGACACTCAAGCAAATATTGAGGGGGAGAATGCTACTGAAGCCCCTAATACTGTTGAACAAGAAGCTGGACAGCCCTCTCACACTGAGGGGGAGCATGTCACTGAAGCAACACCAATCACTGAAGTTCCACCACAGGAGAAACCAGTCTCCTCTTCTCTCGGACAGGACAGAGGCAAAAGTATTGCTACCACCTCTAGTCCTGAAATTGTGCTCAAGCCAGCCTCAACCTTGGTCAGATTTGACCCTGATGCACCTATCAGAGTCCCGTTTGAAATCAATGGAGTAGTACATCATCTCACTCATGACGAAATTCAAGCTCACATGGAAAGGACTGAGACACTACTAAAGGTGGCTGAAGAAGAGAGAATGAGCAAGCCTGTTCTGATTCAGGCTATTCATGAGGAAGCTGAAAAGATTGGGTTGAATACTGAGGCACTAGCAACTGAACAAGCTGGTGCAGCCTTTAAAAAGGCTCAGGAAGAAGAGCTAAATGCTCTCAAAAGGGAAAGGGAAAATAAGCTCAGGAAGGATGCTCAAATCAGAAAACACAGGGTCGAAAAGTATACTTGGGTGATGAAAGAAAGGTTAAGACCTGAAACCATCACTGACATTTAAATCCATAGGAACACCGATCCTGCAGTGGTCACCGTCTTCAGGGGACGTGATAAAAGAATACTTGACATCCATAAGTCTTTCAAGTTTGCTGACTTTGGCATCACTGAGCTTGATGAGCTTCGTTCTATCATTGCCAAAAAGAACAATGTTCTGGTTCCTAAACTTCTTGAATCACTGAAGGAAAGGCACGACAGACTGAAAGCAATGCCTGAAGCTCTTAACATTCCCTCTCTGTTTCCTGACTCAACAAAAGAGACTGCTCCATCAAAGGCTTCCAAGAGGAAAAGGAAGCAAATTGAGATGGAGCCTGAGATCAAAGTACCAGGGTTAGAGTGTGACAGGTCACTTCCTGAAGGGATCACGTTCGTGAACAATGCGGTCCTTAAAGCTCCTGAAAGAGGCTTATGCTTCACTGATGAGTATGGAAGCCTGGCATTTCAAAGGTGGTCTGATATGGATAAGGCAGGAATCAAAGCTATGCTCATGTACCTCATGTTGGCGTCCCCCATCAAGAGTGATGAGAACAAAAGATTCTGCCAGGACCTGGAAGCAATGATCAATGAACATCCTGAAAGACACCTACTCAGATCAAAGAAAGCAAAGCTTGAAAACTTTGGATACCACCTGAACATCTGATCTGCAACAACTATCCTTTTATTTTTTTGTAATTTGTGGAACTTGTAATAACTATGAATAAACTTTGATGTTTTGCTTAAATTATGTGTCCTACTTATAATTACAACAACATTCAGTAAGAGATGAAGACCCCTGCCAACTCACACTGAATCAAGAAACACTTAGGCTATTTGTATGTTCAAATAGGGGGAGATTGTTGGGTCACTGAATTCCCCAATCTTCTTCTAACAAGGATTTGAACGTAAAATAACCTAAGTGTAAACAAGTCACTGAGTGAACAGTAACTCAGTAAGTCATCTTCAGGATGCTTAGACCGAACCTAAGAAGAAAGGTTCTCCATTCAGTGAGGCGGAACTCAGTGAAGTGTGATCCAAGCCAAGAAGAAGGTGATGGGTTCAGTGAGGATGACAATAACTCACTGAACCCCAAGACTCCTCAACAACTTCATGGTACTGAAGACTGATGACTAGAAGACTGAAGTTTTGGCGGGACTGGGCGGGAAAGTTTGATCTGTTTCACTAAAGTGCTTTATCACTTTAAGGTCAAACTTTCCTTAAATGGTTAAAACCAGGCTATCATCAGAAAGTGCCTTTTGGACTTAACCCAAAGAAGTTTCCCTTGCCAGAGAATAAAATCTATCAAGATTTTATTAAGGAACACTTAGGTCCATTGTATAATAGGGTTGTTCACATTTGTGTATAAATAGGTAGTATAAGAGAGGAGTAAAAGTTGACAAGTTTGTGCAATTAATGCAAAGCATTCACAAACCAATTTTACTCCTCCAAAGAACAACATAACCCCTGAGATAGCTCAGTGGGTCCTGAAAGTTGTCACTCAACATAGATTGAGTTTAGTGAGGAGTCAATACCATACTTGTCGTTTTCAATCCCAAGTGTTATTCCGCAAACACTTGGGTACGATTCTTTTGATTAACTTCTAATAAAGAATTAAACGTTGAAAAATATTGTCTCTTATATCTACGTTACTTTATTGTTAATCATTTTATACATCTTTGTTTAAAGTCATATAACTTGGTTACTTTAGCTTTGTAGTTATAGTTAACCAAGTAAAAGGGACCAACAAAAATGTTTACAAAAACGTATATACAAATACAATAAAAAGCCACATGAGTTTCAATGGTATTTCCACATAGTTGAAGCCAAATTTGTAAGTTATTAAAAAACACAGGTAACAACATCTTACCAAACACATCAAAAGTTCAAAACGTGTGTTTTAATCATGAAGACAATCTTGTTTCACCTAACCATTTATTAAAAACACACACCTTTTCACCTGTCTGGTAATTCAATGTAAGTTGCATCTTTATCCATTTTTATTTGTTTTCATACATTTCTTTCTATTTTTATACGTTTTCGTCCATTTTTCTTACGTTCAAGTCTGTTTTTCTTACGCTTTCCCCATTTTCATAAGTTTTTGTCTGTTTTTCCTTACGTTTTTACCCGTTTTTCTTATGTTTTTTCCGTTTTCAAACTTTTTTGTCCGTTTTTAGATATTTCATCCGTTTTATACGTTTTCGCCCGTTTTCTTATGTTTTCATCCGTTTTCTTATGTTTTCGTCCGTTATTCTTACGTTTTTCTATTTTTCATACATTTTTGTTCATTTTTATATGTTTTCACCTGTTTTCTTGCGTTTTCATATGTTTTTATACGTTTTATCCGTTTTTCTTGTGTTTTTGTCCCTTTTTAATTACGTTTTTGTCCATTTTTCATACGTCCATTTTTCTTACAATTTTTAATGTTTTTATTTCTTTTTTTTTTACGTTTTTGCTCATTTTTTGTCCGATTTTATACGTTTATGTTCGTTTTTTCTTACGTTTTTATACGTACCAAAATGGGTAAAATGGACAAGAATTATACAAATGGACAAAAACAGAAGAAAACTTAAAAAATGGATGACAGCATCAGAAATAAGAGAAAACGTATAAAAACGCATGAAAACTTATAAACACGAACAAAAACATACAAAAAATGAACAAAAACGGATAAAAATATACCAAAACTCAAGAAAAACAGATAAAACGTATAAAAACGGATGAGAACGTAAGAAAACGAAAAGAATGTATAAAAATGGGAAAAAACGTATGAAAACGGAAAACGTAATAATAACTGACAAAAACGCAAGAAAAACGGACAAAAACGTAATAAAACGGGCGAAAGCGTATAAAAACAGATAAACGTATGTAAACGGAAAAAACGTAAGAATAACATACAAAAATGTAAGAAAATTGACATAAACGGATAGAAACGTAAGAAAAAGGGCGAAAATGATAAAAACGGATGAAAGCGTAAGAAAACAGGTGAAAACGTTTAAAAACGGATAAAAATGTATTAAAACAAATAAAAATGGAAAAAAAATGGAAAATACTTAAGAAAAACGGATGAAAACGAGCGAAAACGTATAAAACATTAAAAAAAAAAAAAAAAAAAAAAAAAAAAAAAAAAAAAAAACGTAAGTAAAAAGGATGAAAATGTAAGAAATTGGCGAAAAATAGCAAAACGGACAAAAACGTGTGAAAACAGAAAAAACTTACAAAAAAGTAAGAAAACAGACAAAACGTATGAAAACGAAAAAAACAGACAAAAATATAAAAAAAACGGACAAAAACGTATAAAAAATAATGCTAATATTAATAGTTAAATATATAATTTTATAAAAAAATCATGACTAAATTTGTAAAACCTTGCGAAACACAAGGATCATTGGTGTAAAAAACTGAAAAGAAATATATAAAATGAAGAAGACAAGAGTATTTTAGACATTTGATGTTGATCAGGGACGATTTTTGCCCCAAAGGTTTTCCACATAGACGATTATTGCACTTTCCAAACATTGGGGACGAAACTTGCAGTTCGGCCAAACTTTAGGGACGATTTTTGCAATTTACCCTTTAATAAAATTTATGTTTGTTTGTCTATGTTTATTTAGGTTCGATCGTTTGTGTTCATTTAGTGTTCGTTTAGTGTCTTAATGAACGAACATAAACGAATATGAACAACTCATTTTCTTAATAAATGAACATGAACAAGAAAATTTGTTTGATTAAGCGTTCATGTCCGTTTATTTGTTCGGTTAAAATTAAGTGAACGAACAAGAATAAGGCTCCGTTTGTGTTCATTCGGTTCGTTTACAGCCCTAATTATGTGTCATATATACTTTTTTTTTGAACTAATGTGTCATTTATACTCGTATCAGTACTTTTGTTTATTATTTTTGAGTAAATTGCAAAAATAGCCCTTGTGCTTTGGCCAAATTGCATGTTTTGTACGTATGATGAGAAAAGTGCAAGCGGCATCCTTTTTGGAGAAATCTTTGGTCTGATTTCGTCCTTCCCTAAAATGAAATTACTAAAATACCCTCATCATCTTCCTTCTTTATTGTTTTGTTAAATTTTATATTTATCTTTTATATAAAATTTGAAAAACATATGATGAACTTCAACATTCACCCATATTTACATCATCTTTATCATCTTTAAGTCATTCACACCAAATACACACACAAAAACATAACACCTCTCATCCCTTCTTCATGTATCTCATCTAATCTTAACACACTACATAACCCTAAACCAATAAATCCTCTAAAAACAAACATGAATTTGTAGGAATTAACAACAAAATTATTCACCATATTTGAACAACAACAGTAAACCCATAGCCTCCATCCAATTTAAGTTCACTGTAAGATCTAGGGTTTTAGGTTTGAGGTGGAGGTACGACGGCTAGGGTTAGATGTAGAGGTACGACGACTGTTGGTTGGTGGCGGCAGATGTGGAGGTATGGCGGCTAGTGGTTTTCGATAGGGATAGTTGGGGTTAGGGTTTTTGGTTTGATGTTGAAGATGATAATAGTGATGGTGGTGGTAAATGTGGGTTGATGATGGTTAGTAAATATAACTATGTGGGTTATGTTTTAGAATAATTATGTGCGTTATATTTTGAAATGATTATGATTGGTTATGATGATGAGTAGAAAATGTGTGTGTTCTTAAATCTAGTATTGAGGAAGAATAAATGATTAATATGGTGGACATTGTTTTAAATAAATTAAGAATTCAAAGAGAAATTAAAGATAAACAAAAGGGTATTTTAGTTTAAGAGAGGACGAAATCGGATCTAAAGTTTCTCCACAAGGATGCCACTTGCACCTTTTGAACCATACGGACGACATGTAATTTCGCTAAACCACAAGGACGAGTCTTGCAATTTACTCCTATTATTTCTATGGTATTCTGCTATTTTGGGTTATAATTATGTGTTGTTATTTTTAAATAATGTGTTAATGTTGTTGTTGCCGTTTAATTAAATAGTAACAGTTATTGTTTTAGTTGTTTAATGTGTAATTGCTTTTATTTTTTAAATTAAATAAAAACAATTATACGAATACAAAAAACATAACAAGTAAACAGTACAAAAAACATAACACAAAAAACATAAAAATAAATAAAGAAATTTGACAAAACCTCCTTGTATGGGTCCTCTTTGTATTTTTGGGGCGTCTCATTAACCTACCTCTTCCTACTATTTTATAAGGCATAGATAAGTGGCTGCTCTATCAATGTGAAAAGTACCTTTTCTTTCAAAGTTTTGGACGGTTGACAATTTTATGTTTGTGTCATTAATGAGTGCCAATAATATCAAGAAAAACTACTTGTAAAAACTATCAACAGGAGTGTGTGTTGGTAATGATGCTAGTATGCTACTAATGTTCAAACACCTATTAAACCTTCAATTATATATTTTTTTTTGTTATGTTAAATTTATTGAGTTGGACATATTTACATTTTGTTTTAGAATACAGGCTAGAATTGTGTGTTTGAGAAAATAAGCTTCTATTGAAAAACGGCTTTAATTGAATGACATATGATTTAATTACTACTCTCGCTAAGGTTAAAAATTAAGCTTAGAGATGTTAAGAACAAAGTCATACATAGGCTATTTCCTTGAGACCTCACTCCAAAGTACTCCATTATTATCATCCAATAAAATGTCACACATCACCATCTCGTTCTTGTTTAATGAGTTTGGTGTAAGTTGCCACAAGAATAATTGAGGTTCGAAATTTTATTTTATCAGCCTAATTAAACATATGCCTATTTGTGAAATTTACTAACAGCTAAAAGTGTTGTGGGTGTATGTACATGTTCTTGCTAACGTGCATACATCAGTGTTATCATGTATTCTTCAGCTGATGAAACAGATTCAGGTTCACCGCCACTCGCTTCAGTGACAAAAGCAGGTTGTTTTGGTTGAGGTAATGCTCCCTCTCCAACCAACATCAAAACCACTGACAACATCGTGGGCCTATCTTTTGCATGATGTTGCACACAGAGTAACCCAACATGTATAGACCTCAGTACTTCAGAAACAACACATGTGTCACGTAAAGATTCACTCATGAGATTAATGGATTTTCCTTCTTTGTAGAGCCTCCATGCCTGAATCAATCCCAGCATCAGAATATTGCGTATGCTAAAAGTAAGTTATTTAAAGATATAACTAGTTTTGGTTGTCAGATCTAATCACCGCTTTAACTTACATGCCCAAGAAGGTTGTCACTGTGATCTTCATGAGAAAATAGTCTGTTTTTCTTCCCGCTCACTATCTCCAACACTAGAACACCGAAGCTAAATACATCTGACTTTGTAGAGAATCGTCCATGTACTGCATACTCAGGGGAAATGTAACCACTGGAACAAAGTTAATTTAATTAATGTGAGTTATTAGTATGTTATTATTAGGATATGCTTTTTCCATCTTATGTTAGAATGAGTCTTACTGTGTTCCAACCACTTTTTTTGTCTTTCCAACGTTATCAAATCCTACAAACTTTCTAGCAAGGCCAAAGTCAGATATTTTTGGATTCATGTCAGCGTCCAGCAATATATTGCCTGCTTTCAGATCTCTATGAATGATTTGAAGGCGTGAATCTTGATGTAGATAAAGTATACCTCGAGCTATTCCATGAATAATGTGAAACCTCTGAGGCCAATCAAGCTGCGTACCTTCGGTTTCATCTGTCAAAAATAACCAAGTAATTTATTCCATCAGATTCATCATTTGATTTGGCAAGTATTTGAACAAAACTATGGAAGTGCTGATAGATAAATTACCAAATATAAATGTGTCCAAGCTTTTGTTAGCCATGTATTCATAAATCAATATCATTTCATTTTCGTGAGTGCAGTATCCAAGAAGCTTCACAAGATTCCGGTGCTGAAGTTTTGCAATACAAATGACTTCATTTTTGAATTCATCAAGCCCTTGCTGGGATGTTTTTGAAAGCCGCTTCACTGCTACTTCTTGACCGGCTTCCAACACACCCTAAATGAATAAGGCTTAAAGGTTATGTACTTCTACTTACATATATTTAGTGATACATTTTTTTGTCATAAGACTGATAATTATTCTGTTATATTCAGAGAAAGGACAAGTTACCTTGTAAACACTACCAAAGCCACCTTCTCCAATCTTATTATTTTCGCTGAAGTTATGTGTGGCCTTAGCTATTTCATACAAGCTAAAGAAAGGTAGCTCATCAAGGTTTTCCGTCAGAAAACTGCTATGATCATTGTCACTGTTTACCTGTTTTCCTACACAACAGTATGATCAATCTTTATTAATTACATGAAATTGAAATTATTAGGAGCAAATACATATATTTCAAGACAAATGTTTTCAATGCATAAGGTACAATGTTCTTACATCAAGTTTTCCAAGCTAAGAGGGGTATTGATATGACTTGAACTAATGGAACTCAAATGTAGCACAAAACGGTCAAACAAACAGTTGAATGATTCGGTTACAATGTAATTCAATTGATCCAATTCACACAAGAACAGCTTGTGGAATAAGCCATAAATATATATTTTCAATTGATACAACTAGCTGTGTGTTTCTCCCATTTAAATGGATTCTAACTAACTATATAAATATGAAATAAAAGGTCCCTGAAAAATCTAACAAGCTGTTGACTCGTTGTGTTAAAACTATCCTAACAGGGATATATGTGATTGCTCCAGAATTATACTTATAAATAATCTTACCTCGTCCCTTCCGTGGAGGCCCTTTTTTTCTCTCTCTGCAGGCATATGCTACCACCATTATAAGCACTGCCGCTGATGAAATTGACAGGAGCGCGGTGAGTACTTTTTTCTCTACGTTGAAGCTCGATTGGCCTTTTGTTAATGGATACAATAATTAGGAAGGTTTTTCTATGTGTAAATAATTTTACAATTACTAAAAAATAAAAGTAATAACTAATAAATGACAAATGCGTTCAAACCTGCAGAATATTAGAATAACTTACAGTCACATATAGGACTATGAATATTGTAAATTATGTTAAACTCAAATAAATCTTCATCCTATGTATAGTTGTCGTGTATTGATTCAAGATCTTTAACTTTACGTACCTTGTGACTCAGAGAAAGCCATTCTTATGTAAAGATGCTGCTTTTCATCATACTCTCTGATATCCATCAACCCACCAAACCACATCAAACATCCAGTTCCACCATTTCTGATATCTAAATTTGCATAAGCTGTACATGTGCAATTCTTTCTGCAGGCCATCTCACATTCTTCTAGTGTCATGTTCTTATTGTACCATGAACGTCGTGTGTCTGGAAATTTCAATCCTGAAACTTTCTTAAAGCCATCTCCATTACCACAATCTATAGGTTCTTTATGTTGGCACCCACTCGACCAATCAGATGCATTCCATTCTTCTTCGGCTGTTGGTACAAAACCTTCTATACAACCACAAAGTGGATATCTGTTTATGTTGCAACTTCCATAAGTTCCACATAATCCATAACTACTACATGCATCAAGTGCCGCATTCCCATATGTTATCCAGTCCTGCATCCGCTCGACCCATATCAAATACATTGTGTTGCCATCGGACCTCAAAATAGCTCTTGTTACAACTGAACTTATTAATTCATGCTTGTAATATATTTCATTCTGATTAATGATAAACTCAGATGAATAGAGTCCATTAGGTTCATCAATGGGAAAAGCCTCAAACCTAACACCATTCCATGGTCCAATCCTGACGCGTATCACTGAACCTTTCATCTGAAATATCTGCGGATATCCATTTGTGTCCATCATGTACATGTATGGTCCTGGTGAAGGGTCATTGTCACTTTTCCAAGATGTCAAATATGTGTCTATGCCTCTTACAAAATCCTTCCCAAATTTCATTCCTGATATGAATGTGTTACCAGGATAATCAAAACTTTGCCAAATTGGATCTCTACCTTTGTTACCTTTATCCCACACAACAAAATTTCCATTATCCAGAAGTTGTGCCATCGGGTTCAGAGTTTTCACAGATAACGTGGAATTGGATGACCATATCTCAGTATTGTTACCATTTAGAATCAGTAGTCTTCCGTTGCTACTGACCTTGAGTAAGCCTGATTTGTCAGTAATTGGTGTTTCCCTGTTAGCAACCCAGACAACAGTACCATTTGATATCTTCTTGAACCATATCCCCAAGTATCTGTTCTTTGTATTTCCTGGACTAAAAAATCCCAGTTCGAACATTTGACCGTCTGAAATGATTGTTTCACCATCTTTTATAGCTATATTTGCAGGTATGCTGTCTATTGCCGAAGATTCTGGCAGCAGCAAGAATAAAACTAAGGAAAAGGAAACAACTACGGAATGAAGTGCCATTGATAAGTTGCTTAGGTTCAATACATGTTGACAACAAGAAAAGTTTAAACATACTTTATATCTTCTGCCATTATTAACAGACCATTATGGGTACCACATATTTATGTGCTATTATATGTATTATGAGTAACTTTGAAAATGATTTGACAAACGTACCTTTATCTTCTTCATCTTTATCCGTCGAACATCAAAACCAAAAAGTAAATTTTCAATCAGTGTGATACCCACTTGATAAGCAATTGCATACCCACTTGATAAAACCTTTACATATTTCAATATATACCCACATTGAAAACTTGCATTTTGTGAAAATATGTAAGTATGGGCGACCTACATTGTAGGTTATGGGTGGCCGTGCCCCACGTGGCTAGCAAAAAAAAAATTAAGATTTTAGAGTAATTTTTTTTAATTTTGACTTTTTTTTTAAAGTGCTCCTCAACAAAAATTCAAATTGCCTCCACCTAAATATTAAAATCCAACATTCAACACTTTCAAACCTTATGAATCATTCATCTCCAAGTAATAATACTCAATTTATCATTTAGATCATACTTTTTCTTCAACATTTTGTTGCTATTGTTGAAAAAAAAAATTGACACCTACATCTTATTTTTGTGGGTCCGCATCGGTTAATGCAATTTTCACTTATAAAAAACAATGAAATAGTAACCAAGTTTGAATTTTGTTTTAATTTAGTCTTTTTATTAATGTTTGAGTAATCAAAATGAAATAGTTCTCAAACTTTGTTATTATTTTGTTACTTATATTTCTTTTCTTATATACATAAGTTAATTGTACATTGAGTTTGTTTAAATTAATTAAAATTAGAGTATGGGTGTTTATTTTTAAAAGTACAATCAAATAATGCACTTATTTTGAATTTTTACACAATAGAACACTATTGAAACTTAAATGTTTTTTATCGTTAATATAAAGTTCGAGTGACTATATTGAAACAATGGTTTTGTCTAGGGGTGTTATCCAGGTTAACCCAGTCGGGTTCGGGTCAAGGCTTAAAAAACATACCCGAACCTGACCCTATTTAGAACTCGGGTTAGTCGGGTTCATGTCAACCCGAGTATATGTAAAATGATTCAAAAAAATGGCTTGCTTCAATATTTTTACATTATAAAGTGTTAGTCGATTCGGGTCAATTTGGGTCGAGGCTAATAAAAAGCATACCCGAACCTGACCTTATTTAGAACTCGGGTCATTCGGGTTGACCCGAATATAATTTTGAACCCGAGTAACCCAACCCGAATAATCATATTCGGATTCGGGTTCAGGTTCAATTCAGGCTCGGTTTTATGACACCCTTAGTATTGTCTCAAGATTAAAATCCACCCGAGAGTGCAATCCCGAAATCAAAATAACAGTTCATCCCCCTCATCTAACTTTTGATCTTCATCACTACCTTCAAAGCTCAAACACAATCGTCCTCAAATCCAACCGTCTTCAAGTAAGTTCGTTATCCAAATCGAATTGTATTTCTTGTTTATAACCCCCATTGATAAAACCATAGAAACATGGATGATTTTGTGAATAGCTTATGTGAATTATTATAATATATACTAAAAGGCGTTTGGAAACGACGTTCAATTTTTTTTTGTTACGAAGTATTTATTTTGCTAACCAGCCTTCCTATTGGTGGGTTATGCCTAATTTTTTTTATAGTGGGACAAGCAGAGGAACCTCATTGGCTGCCATCTTTAATTGCTTACCCGGCTACTGTAGCTTATGAACAGTACACCCCATTTTGCTACTGTATTGCACTGTAGCCCGTTCTGCCAGTGTAGAGGCACATGTTGGTCTTTTCGTTTCAGTCTCTAGAATCCCACACACATCTCACCGCCCTCTCTCTCTCTCTCTCTCTCTCTCTCTCTCTCTCTCTCTCTCTCATTGTTATATAAAAAAAGAACTGCTAAAAAATCGATTGTAAGAGGCGAATAATCAGGGAATCGTAAACGCTGCCGAAGTTCGTGCTTAAGTGGGGTTGTAGCGAGGTTGGTAAGTGGTCGGTGATCCATACCAGGGTTTCAGTTTTACATTTATTTGTGTCTTTGGTAGAATCAAAAGGGTATGTACTTGCTTTTGATTTTATATATATATTGAGATCAAATGAGAACCAGCCAAAATCTCATAAATGACACTCAACTTAAAAGAAAATAAAAACATAATTAATTACAACTAAAATTGTTAAAGATTTGATGGGTTTTCTTATGAAAATTGACGTAAACTAAGTGATACACTTTGATTCAACGTGTAATGTGTATCAAGGTTTAGTATTGTGTATCAAGTTTTTAGTGGTTGTGTATTAGGTGTATCAATTTATGTATAAGAAATTAGTTTTTTGAGATTTTAATGTATATGTATCAAAAATTTAATTGTGTATTAGTAATCCGTTTATCATGTATTAGTTGGTTATTAGTCGATTTAATGTTAACTTGTATTAATATATAATATTTTGGTGCATCTTTGCTAAAATGATTATGTATCAATGTTTTAATGGTATTTTAGAATAGTTCTTATTTTTACAACTTTAAGAAAGTTCTCAGATTAACCATCCTATATATATATATATATATATATATATATATATATATATATATATATATATATATATTAAATTTTGTTGTGTTTTTGCTTGGTTTTTTGTATAAAAAACTTCAATGTTGTTTTTGTTTTTGTTCGTAGGTGTGACGTCTCAGATACGGTTAACTTCAGTTAAAATGGGTTCGGGTACACACGAGTATGACAGAGCTACTGTAAAGTTGATTCACTTGCTTTCGTTTCATTTCTTTTCTTACTCATTTCAATTCTTTTAGGTAGATTATGAGCTAAAATTTGTTGTGTTGTAGGGAAAATTTTATTACATGTATGAAGTACATGTTAAACTGGGATATAAAAGCATAGTTCGATCATGCGAATGAGTAGTGTTGAGAAATGAATTACCAGTAAGTTATACGATTTTTTTTTTTGGGTTACTGAACTTATTTTACAAAATTGAGGGTCCGCTTTTTTTCTTTGTGATTCAGGGGTCTACGAATGGGGTGTTTGGATAATCAGTATGGAGGTCACAAAGTCCTTATGTGGTACATCACTGTGTTTGATATTGTTATCATTCTTAATGGGTGAGTTCCTGATTTCTTTAACTTTGTGATCAACCTTTAGTAAGTATAAAACATAATTTATATGTGCCTTATGTGTTCAAATGTGTATGCTACCAATCCATATTTGAAGTTATAAAACACTTTATCGCCGTAAAAAGGCCAAACAATGCGGTTTTCCACGGCGACAGGGTTCGTCGGGTGTCCTAATAATTGACTGTTCATTTATATCATAGCAATTACACATTAAAGTGAAACGAGCACGCATGTGTATAAGAAATTTGTGCATTGCAGTGGTGTTGATGTATACACACCTCTTGCTGGAGGTATTACGGAACTTAAGGTTCACTCCATGGTTGAGTGAGTGAGGTAGGTTATCAGGTCATGGGTCAAAAGACTCAAAACCATATTTATTTGAATGTTAAGAGGGAGTAAATGAATAGGAGGTACTTCTCAATGATTTTTCTTGGTGTCTTAGGTGGTTCTGTAAAAGCGATGTTTGAATTAGCTTATTATTCGGGCTTATGAGCGTATATGAAAATTAAAAAAATCTTATGGCTTATTTAGATCCATTAACTCAACTTGATACGCTCATAAGCAAAAAAAAGTAGTCTTATAAGATTTTCCGAATTGAAATAAAGCCATAAGTCTGGAAAATAGGTTAATCCAAAAAACCCTGTAGTCTTTCCAAATCGAATTAGAGCGATTACAGTTGTCCCTGATTTTAGTAATTCGTATGTTATTTTGATTGTTGAAGAATAATAATTATGTTGCTTATCTTGCTATGCAAGTGGTATGTAACAACCCACAAAATTTCATCACTATTATTCCCATTACAAATACCTATAGTAGGTATTTCACAGGTAAATTTTTGCTTTTTATGTGCATTCATTACTTGCATGACTCTCTAGACCTGCTTACGTACCCACACAAGCCAAATAACTCAACACTCACATTCTATAAACCCCTGGTATGTCAAGCATAAGATCACAACAACACCATAATAAGTAATCTACCAATATAACACACTAAACATATCACAAAAACCCTAATAAACCCAAATTAAGCCCTAATTAGGTTTATGTGCTTACTAAACCCTATATGCTTAACTAAGCTAGTTTGAAAGTGTCCAAGGCTTAAGTATGAGTTACCTTAGAAACATTAGGATACCGTAGGACCCTTAGGAACTAGTACAACCCCTTAGAGCTTAGGTACAAGTTCCTTAAGCACAAAACCATAACTAGGTTATAACTTACTAGAATTAGGTTTAAACTATCCCAAAACTTCACCATAAACCACCACCACTTAGTATAAGCTTCTTAAGACCTAGGATTAGTTATTAGGCACTCATAGGACCTTAACCTAGGCACTAAACCCTAGGATAAACCCTAATCTCTCAATAAGTACAATTAGGTCATTTAGGTCCCGAAACTAGGTCAAACCTTCCCAAATCTTTCCCATAAGCTACCATCACTTAGTAAAAGCCCCTTAGGACTTAGGATTAGTCACTAAACACTCTTAGGAACCTAACCTAGGCACTAAACCTTAGGTAAAACCCTAAACTCTCACTAAGTAAAACTAGGTCTAAACTTAACCTAAACAAGTAAAACCTAAACATAAGCACCTCAAGCACCTCAACCTATCACTCTAGCACCTTATTTACCTTAATAAAACACCCTAGCACCTCTTAAGAAAGTACACAAGTTGGTGATGCACCTACTTGTCACCAACTTGGTGTTTCGACTTCACCACCACCACACGAACCCTACACTGCCTCATAGCCCCTCCTAGTCACCACCATAGCTCGTAATCATCACTACTAGCTTAGCTTACTCAGCCCTCCCCCTCCTCGACACCACACCACCCCGTTTGCCACCTATCCCCTTCGCGACCCTATATAAACCCTCGTACCCCCTCATTCCAAAATCACACCTTCCCTTCTTTCTTATCACATATACTATGGTCCTAGTAGTGGTGTACGAGCTATAGTAAGCCTAGGAGTTGAGCAAAGTAAGTCTTGAGGCCTTGTCGAGTTCATTTCTTGTCGAGAAACCCTAAAACCCTAGTTAACCCCTCGTTAAACCCTAGCTAACCAAGTAAGCCTTTCATTTTGATTTATTTGGCTTTAGTTTAGTTCTTGGATAGTATTAGGATGCCTTAGATCCCATTAGGACCCTTGCCTAAGCCTTGAACCATTTCATTTACTAGTTTTCTTTTTAAAACCCTAAATAGAGTCAAATTACCTTTAACATGCTATAAGCCCTTTTCATAAGCTATAATCTAATTTAGGTAACTTATATAAGCTAATATTAGTTAAACATAAGCTAGGAAACTTAGTTGTTACATAAAAATATAGTTTACTTGAATTTAGGACTAGTTTTGCAAAATTTTACATGCATAGGGGTATATATCATAAATTCCTGAAACTTATAAAGTCTAGGGACTGTTTTTGGCATTTCCTAGAAGTTATTAGTGCAAGGACTCATTTTGCAAAGTTTTGAAACCTTAGGATAGAAATTAAAATAAATTATAAACTAAAAAGGACTAGTTATGCAAATATTATAAAGTTAAGGGTAAAAATGGTAAATAATGAAAGTTAGTATAGTTTAAGGGTTATTTCTGTCATTTTCTTAAAATATAGAAGTTTAGGGACTAATTGTGTCAAGTATAGATAGTTATAAGTATAAATAATATAAGTATTACAAGTTTAGGGTAGAAAATGTAAATATATAAACTATAAGGGTATAAAGTGAAAATATTAAAGTTAGAAGCATAACACAATACTAGGGAGCTTCATGTGAGGAGTACCATGTGGATATTTCATTTTGACGAGTTTGCTGTGTTTACGAATTAAAGTACCTTGGCTCCTCAAACGATTATTGCATGTACTTCTGAATTATGATGGCCCGAACGGTATTATGTTGATAACATAATACAATAGTAGGGAGCTTCATGTGAGGAGTCATATACTTATGGATGGTGATGGCCCGAACGGTCTTATGTTATATCTAAAACATTAACGAACCTAAGAATGATTACTTAAGAAACTTAAACAAGATAACTAAAGCTTGACATACATCCAAACCTACAAACATACTAGGATACGTGAGTAAGGCAGTCTAGTTCCCGAGTCACTTTTTGCATCAATTAGATTTCTCTAAAGCCCAGGTGAGTTCATAGCCTCATACTCTTTTTAAACTTTCACTCTAAATGCTTTACAAACCCTGTAAGGGGGATACATGCTACTTGCTTTACTTTAACCGAATACAAGTCTTTTTCTTTGGTTGTTGCACGAGTAAACTAACTGCTACCACTAAATAACTAAAATTCATGAATCTAATCGTTTGAGATATTTTACCCACGCGAACGCGAATATAGTTGATAGATCTATTGGATTTTGACAACTCCCGTTGGTATTAACATCTCTCTTGATGGTACCAATAAGTACTATATTTGAACCCACTGAAGGATTAACTTTGGCAAGTTATCCTTCCCATCCCCTCATGGTTGGGTCTGCAGCCCCCATGACTCGGATTGTTAACGTGTGGTTCATGAGCTTAGTGCAAGACACCCCACTCTTGATAATTGTGCGTGCATCACAATTATCACACACACACACACACAAAACATTTTCCTAGATGGGTTTAACAACGAAACCCAGGGAACTTGTATTCATTAACACTTAAACCTATGACTCTCACTTAACACCTAGTGTTGATTTTTAAGCATGTATTCTAGGTATATCACATCAACGGAGATATGGCAGAAGGAGGCACTGAACTCGAAGGACTTTCAAACCGGTTATCATTCAAACATAACTTAACATCTAGACTTTGGAACCTCATCAAAAGTAAAAGTATATCTTTTACTAATAAAACTCTGATAATTAAATGAGTGATAACTAAATTTCTAAAAACGTCTCTTTTCGAGTCGTTTTCTATTACTGTAACTGTGATTCTATGAAGTAATACCCCCGAACACTTAATCCGCTGCGATCAGTGAAAAATGGGGGTGTTACATGGTAGCTCCCAAGAAGAAGGTAAATAAATCAAAATACATGTGTTAGAGAATCATGTTACGGAATAAACCACGAACAAAAAGAATACGGTGGAAGCCCATGTCTATGACATGAGGAAAAAGGTATGATTCTAATTTACTTGCTTTATTATTACATCCTAAATATCAAGATATAATCAACATTCTGATTAAAAAATATGATTACATCAGTATAAGACATATCAAAGATATTCAAACTATTCTAAACAAATATTTCGATTATTTTGTATCCTATAATCACTCTAAAAACGCATTGCTAAACACCCCTTTGCGCAATCTGATATGATATTGTGTGGTATATGTTGTTGGTTGTTACAAACCAAGGTTACATATCTTGAGATATAGGGGCATACCGATAGCATGGATCAGTTGTCGTAATGTACGCAGTTTGACGACGTACTCACTATCCCATTTTATGTATCAATCGATTTCCTTCATTTATAATAGTTATTTTACTCGGTCTTTAATATTATTTAAAACTACAGGTTAATGCAACAGTGGTTGATATACGGAAGACAGATTGCTTATGCTGTCCATCTCAGTTGGGTACACAACGGCAAAGGTCAAGAGAGGTGTAACCTCTTTGTTGGCGAAAGTCTAAGGTATTTTATAACCTTATTTGTAACCATTTAACTTATTTTTACTCTGGACCATAAAGTAAGCTATTTATAGGTCTAATGCAACAACCACATTCAGATAGAATCAAAGTACTTCACCATATATATGTCGTACTTTATATGTGATCACATTTAGATATAATCAAAGTAATAACATTTAGATATTTATGTTTGGCCTTATCAGCTAATTTCATTTACCTTATATAGCATAAGCCCGCAAATTCAAACTTATAGATTACATGATGCAAAATGGACGGGTTGGGTAACGGAACGTGTCATTTTTGTGCTGGCCCTAAATCCTAATGGTCTGCATTGACTAAACAGTCAAAACACTTTTTTCTTGATTTTTTTAATTCAAACCTAATTTCATATTTGACCCTTTTGATCATGTGAGACGAAATATAACAAAACCCGACCACGAAAATACGTCGGACTTCCTTGACACTGTTTAAGTAAAAATTAACAATTTTTCAGTTTGGAAAATATTCTTTAATTACTTACTGATATTTGAACCATAGGCGCTATATGTTGTGCTTTCAGCAATCGTAACCTGAGATATTTTTTGTCTCATGTGTTTAACTGTGTCTTTCTTGGGTGTTTTTTTTCGTGAATTCAATGATGTATTGTCAGTTTTGCAGGATTAGTTGACGAAAGGTTAGATAGGAGGATGCAGTAAGGTTGTGCCGAATGCGGTTAATTAGGTTAATGTTTCTAAGCACAAATCTTTGGTATTGGATGCAGTAAGATAAAAGATATTCAACCTATTCTAAACAAATAAGCTATTTAAACTAAGCATTGCAAAAATTTGAAGTTTCGAGTTGCTTATTTCACAATTATTTTATTTCTTAGATACAGTTTGTGTATTTATTTGATGCAATATAATGATATCTGGGTGATCGTATGTCCATATATGTACCCTCATGCAACTCTTTCTCTCTTAAAAACTTAATCTGCCACAAAATGCACAGAGTGCAAGAATCAACAAAGAGGGTATACCCGCATCAGCAGGGATGGAACCAGGACTAAATATTACCAGGTGCACAAAAAAATTTGAACAATAATATTAGAAACACATTTTGATGGACCGGGTGCATTTAAGATGACTTTAGGAAAAATCAGTGTTTTTTTCAAAAATTAACACTATATCGAAAAATTTCATGGGGTGCACAGGCACCCGCGGGAACCCCCTTGGCTCTGTCCCTGTGCATCAGCAGTAGCAGTTTCTTTGTATGTGGAGGCAGACTCTAAGAGTCTAAGAGGCAATGACTCAAGAACATTGAATTGGTATATTTTTCTTTACCTATGATCATAGGCTCGGCGTGTATGTTTTTCTATTTCGTATCCATTTTCTCTAGAGGATTCTGTTATGTAGACTTTGCTTTTGTACAATAAGGTCCCTCTTTCGTGCATAAACCCCCTTAATCTTTTCCATATTTTGAAAATTACATTAGTCGTGCTCTGGTAACTTATGAAGGAAGTTACCATTGCTTTTCTCATGCCTGCTTGGTCAAAGATATAAGCTTACTTTTTTAGTGCAAACTCTTTGACTTTAGCTGTCGCACCTGGTACATCATCTCCCGCATCCACTAGGCCAAGATAATGTGTGGCAACACTTTTTTGTAAAAATTTGATCATTTTAATAAGTTGTATATTGAATGCGCCCTCAGCTTTAAGTTTTCTTGGTCTGAACTTTGTAGGATACAATCTCCAATAACAGGATTTACCATAGGAATTGATGATAAGAGTCCCCAAAGAAAGGTAAGATCATTTCCACATTCTTCTGATGGAATTTTACCCAGTTTGAAGACTAAATTAGATTAAGCTAAAGAGAATCTGTTGGTGCCTCTCATTAGAAGGCTCAGATAGCTACTATACCGTACAAGTGGTGATAACTTACTGTTGTGTTTCACTAAAGTTTGATATACTAAACGAAATATTTTAACAACTTACATGTATGTCAACTCTGTTAGCTTTGAATGTATATATGCGTTTAAACTTTGTAAGTATGTTTATGTTGATGGTCAGCTTTGTTACCAACTCAAAATGTTTCCCTTATATATTTTATCTTTGTTATTGTTTGACTTTGGAGTGCAAAGTTTGTTCCAACAATAGCCAAAAAGAAAATAATAATTATAATAATAAAAAAAAGAAGAAGCAAAGCGCTCCCGCGGCAACGCGCGGACTACCCAGCTCGTTAATATTAATTGTAACTAGTTATTGTATGATGCAAATGAAGTCTTATGGAAATAAATATTGTATGATGAAAACTTTGAAAGAAAAAGGTTCTCGTGATTTCACATCTTAAATTGGGTCCACAAGGGTCTAAAAAAGTATTTAATAATATTCCTTTTTAATGTGGAGCCCACTTATTTTCGCTAATAAGTCTATATCTACAAGGCATAATATTTATTCCTCTTCCCATTAATACACTCTAAGAGCTATAGGTCCCACATGGCCCCCACACATCTCTTAGCTAACAAAAAAAATAAACACCCCCTAAGGCATTAAGTCAACTCATATTAAAGAGACTATTAAAGCGTAGTTAAAGTTAAGAAGTAACTACATGTTCAAATGTCAAATTTATTGATGATCGTTTAGTATTATAATCTTTTACTTGTTCAAATGTCAAATTGTTAATACTAATTGCAACTAGTTAGTGTATAATGCAAACGAAGTCTTATGGAAATAAATATTGTATGGTGAAAACTTTGAATGAAAAAGGTTCTCGTGATTTCACGTCTCAAATCGACATGGATTGCTCAAAAGTGCGAGGCTATGGCTATGTTTACCAAAAGTAGCTGTGAGCAGTAGCAGTAACAGTG
Source organism: Artemisia argyi (assembly GCA_030686995.1). Taxonomy (NCBI): domain Eukaryota; kingdom Viridiplantae; phylum Streptophyta; class Magnoliopsida; order Asterales; family Asteraceae; genus Artemisia; species Artemisia argyi. The sequence continues at coordinate 125,773,489 of CM060697.1, forward strand.
AGCTGTGAGCAGTAGCTGTTAGCTGTAGCCACAACTCACTGATCACCGCTCACAGCTTCTTAAAGAAGCATTGGAAAAATGAGTTTTTCTATAAAATAGCAAAGCTCACCGCTATTTTGCCAAACAAACACTAAAAATCAAAAAGCTCATTGCTGAGTGCTAATCATCCCAAAAAGCTTTACGCCAAACATAGCCTATGATTTATGCTTACTGAGGCATTAAGTCAACTCATATTCAAGAGACCATTAAAGCATAGTTAAAGTTAGAAGTAACTAACATGTTCAAATGTCAAATTTATTTATGTTCATTTAGTATTATAATCTTAAACTTGTTCAAATGTCAAATTATTAATACTAATTGTAACTAGTTAGTGTATGATGCAAATGAAGTCTTATGGAAATAAATATTGTATGATGAAAACTTTGAATGAAAAAGTTTATCGTGATTTCACATCTCAAATTAACATGGATTGCATAACAATGCGAGACTGTGATTTATGCTCATTAAGTCATTAAGTCAACTCATATTAAAGAGAAATTTAAAGCGTAGTTAAAGTTAAGAAGTAACTAACATGTTCAAATATCAAATTTATTGATGATCATTTAGTATTATTAGTAGGGTACTCGCGCGTTGCAGCGGTGAGTACACTAAAATAAATGTTAACGACATCAAAAGGCAAAAGTGATAGCTATAAGTTGTAAACCGTTCGGGCTCGAGCCCGTTTGGCTTGTGCTCGTTCAGGCTTGAGCCCATTTGGCCCGTTGTTCGTCCGGGCTTGAATATTTGTATAATGTGATTTATTATTTGTATTAGTGACAAATGCAGGAATTGTGTTTATGTTGGTTGTACAATATGCTTGATAATTTATCAATGGGCCTCTGGTCTAGCGGTATGGAGGTTTTACTCTCCTAGGCAAGGTCTCAAGTTCGAGTCTGTCTAGGGCGATAAGGGTTTTCTCCCGCGTGCGTAAAAGAAAGGGTGTCATTGCCTTCTGGGCTGGATCCAACCTGGTTGTGTGGGCTCGCTACGCCTTCTGGGCTAGGGGCCATGTAGCCACAATTGCTGTAAAAAAAAAATATGATTGATAATTTATATTTCTTATGTAAGGGGTGTTTTAATAACTGCAGTAATTGTATTTATTGACCAGTTAATTAATTGACTATATTAAATATCTTGACCACATTAATAGTGCTTTGTATTGTATTTAATATTAGTAAATGTGTTTTAATTAGTTGTATTTTTAGCTTAAGAATTTGTAATGCTGAATTTTTAAGTATTTTTGTTTAAAGATTTTATTTAATGTTATAAAATATGTTTTAATTAGTTGTACTTTTAGCGTAAGAACTTGTAATTGTATTTAATGTTAGAAAATATGTTCTAATTAGTTGTAATTTTAGCTTAAGAACTTGTAATGCTGAATTTTAAGTATTTCTTTTTTTAAAGGCCTAAATGCTTTATAAGATAGTATGATAATCTTATACTTGTTCAAATGTCAAATTATTAATACTAATTGTAACTTGTTAGTGTATGATGCAAATGGAAGTCTTATGGAAATAAATATTGTATGGTGAACACTTTGAATGAAAAAGGTTCTTATGATTTTACATCTCAAATCGACATGGATTGAACAACAATGCGAGACTATGATTGAACACCAACTGATAAGGCTCGGGAAACTAGCAAAAGAATGATACCCTCTTTTGAAATAGAAAAACCTACAGGAAGTAGTATTTTAGATCCTAAAAGCACCCATTCTGAAAAGAGAGTATATATCAAAAATGTAGAATTTGCTTGTCCAACGTGTCATTAATTTGTTTTCAAAGCGAATCACGATTTGTGCGTTTCTCAATTTTTAGATGAGGTTAATTCAAGTGCTAAGACTACAACCAAAAAGACAACAAAACGAAGAAAACAATGGGAGACAGTGAAAATCCAAAAGGCCACCTAACTAGTCCCCAACAGAGAAAATGTTTAGTCTACAAACGTATGGGAGGATATCAAATTAGACCAACGTATTCAATTTGATACTTAGGTTTCTCATAATTTATCATTATATTAGTCATTTTTAATAACTGTTTCTTTGGTGTAGGATCATATGTCGAGGTTTATCATGGTGATTGAGATGGAAGTGTAAGTATACTTTTTTTCTTCTTTCTTTTTTTTTAATGCTTTGTATATGTTTTGAATAATCTTTGAAAGGTTTATGAATAATCTTCATATTACGAGCCTCCAATTTTACGAAAGAGAAATGTAATTATATACTCTTTTTATAATGCTTTGTAGAGGAGGGCTTACTTAAGGATGTACATGAAACAGATTATCAATTACGAGTTACTAACTTATTATAGAGTACCCATTTGACCAAATTCGTGATAGTAAAATACATTCTGATCAATTATTATTTTAAAGTAACTACTAGTACAACATTGTTTTATTTCTTAATATGCGCTAATTCTTTATTTCACCAAAATATAATTTACATACTGGTTGAAGGCAAAACGATCAACAATCTGTGCCGCTAGCCCTTTTATTATTTTAAAGTTAAAATTATACTATATATTGCCCACGGAGCAGAGAGAAAAAATAGTGACATGGCACCCCTTATAAGTCGTCGGATCAACCTGATATTCAATCTTAACCGTATAAAATCAAATCAAGGCTAAGTCAAGTTCTTTAACAATACTTTGAAATGTTGTTTCTTTATTTTAACACATGGTTTATTTGTAAAAGACTTCGGGAATGAAAATCTTTGATAAACATGTATATGACAAACCAGAAATTACGATTCCACTTTTTTATTTTATTTTATTTTATTTTTTTTGCTACTTTGTCGTCCTCTATTAGTTTGCTCATCCAATTTTTTAACCCAATTTTTTTTGTGAATTTGAAATTAGAATGCTTAATTATGTTCTCTTTAAACCCCAACAACCATATTTTATGTTTTCGCATATTATTTTAAAATATTTATAATGTGAATAATATGATGTGCTTTTTATGATTTATAATATTATTCATATTGACATGTTTTTTCAGTGTCTCATAAATAATTAAAGAACAATAAATAAAATGTATAATCATAGTGATGTTCAACTATAAGAAAGATAACAAAAAACAAAATCCCTATCTCGAGGGAGCACATGTATTAATTGTACTAAGAAATTATATGTTGAACTTTGTACGTTGCATATATTACAATTTTACTTGTTATTATAAGTATTTCATATATAATATAAAATGTACCGAGTAACTCATTATTCTATTCTTTGTTATGGCTGGTCTATCACAACTCGAGTATGGTATTATTATGGTTAGTTTAGATAGCTTTATTTTTTTCTAAATATATATGCAGCGAATTGGGCTACAAAGAGTCGTGTTGATATACTACAATTTGACATTGATTTGTTAAATCATTTATCTTTCTAACCGTATATATTTTAACATTGTTAAACTTATACAAATGTCATAATAAATAAATTGAAAAAAAAATGTACCCGGGCAACGCACGGGTATTGCACTTGTTTGTAAAGGGTTGTTAGACAAAAAAGTTACTAAAGTTTGCAAAAAAGTTCACCTAAGTTACTAAAGTTTTTTTGGTTACATATAGGTTACTAAAGTTTTGTAACCGGTTATTTAAGTAACTCCAAATGTTTTAACCCTTTGATACCGGTATCTTGCCAACGTGGATTTTTTTTTTCATTTTTTTTAATAATTCGTTTGCATATATATACTCGTTTTAACCCTAAAACCCAATTCATTTTCACCCGACCAAACACATCTCCCCCACCCACCCTTTTCGATTAAACAATTTCTCAAAAACAACAAATCCAAATTAATATAATCAAGTCAGATTAGGGTTTGCATCTCCCCCAAAAAAGGTTAGTGTTTAATGTTAACAAATAATTAGGGTTTTTACAAATTAACAATATTTCTTGTTTGATATTCTTTCAGATGGAATCAGCATCTACAACTTCATCTTTTTTGATAAAGTATCATCGGGGTGGGGTGTTTGTAAGAGATCCTCTTTCATATGACTATGAAATACTTTCTGAAATACCTAATGTTGATCTTGTTTCTTTAGATTTACCTGGTTTTATAAAACTTTTGCAAACTGAATTTACTGGTTCTGTCAAGTCTCTGTTTTATTTGGTGCCTGGATTAGATTTTCACTTAGGATTGAAAGCTATAAAATCTGATAATGACTTTGATGCTTGTGTCCAATGTGGTGTTAACAATGACAATGTTTTGCACATATATGCCTCACATTCTGAGTTTGAACTGAATGCCACAACTACTGAGCACAATGACCCTTTGTCTGATAGTGGAAGTGATTTAGAGGATGAGGATTATAATGTGTATGATTATTGTAGTTAGACTGAAAGTGATACTACATCTGTTGACCATTTGTCTGAAGGTGAGGAAGAAGTCTTAGCTTCTAGGAATAAGAAAATAGCCCCCGAACCTAAGAAAAAAGCCTCTAAGATGTTTGATGAGAATTTTTTGACTAGTGTTTTCAATGGGTTGCCTAAAGATGATTTTGTTGAAAAAGAAATTGTGCATGTTGACCCTAAAGATGATGAGGATAAGCTAGGTGATCATTGGCCTATCCATGATCCTAATATAAAATGGAAGTCCATGAGACCACAGTTAGGTGAAAGATATGAGGATCCTGACCAACTAAAAAGAGCACTTGCTTTCTATGCATTGGCACATGGTTATAAGTTATACTATGAAGTTAACAACCCTAAGAGACTCCTAGCTAAATGTTCAAGAGATGATAAAGAAAAAAAATGTTCATTCAGGTTGTGGGCATCTTGGATGCAAAAAGAAAAGTCATTTCAAATCAAAACACTCAATGATCAACATGTGTGTTCTAGGACATATGAGTATGGTACTATGATAACAAGTAACTGGATTGCTAGAAATTATGCAAAAAAGATTTTGATCAATCCTGGTATAAAAGTTAGGGACATTGTGGCTTTAGTACTTAAAAAATATAAATGCAAGGTTAGTGTTAGTCAAGCTAGAAGGGGAAAAATCAAGGCTTTAAAGCAATATGAGACATGCTTAGAAGATCACTATGGAATGTTATGGTCTTATGCAGCTGAGATTCTAAGTTCAAATGAGGGATCTACTTGTAAGCTTGGTGTAACCACAATGCCTGATGGGAAGAACTATTTTAATTCTTTCTATGTATGCTTTAAAGCTCTCAAAAAAGGGTGGTTAGAAGGATGTAGGAGAGTGATTGGTCTTGATGGCTGTTTTCTAAAAACAATATGTAAAGGAGAGTTGTTATCAGCTGTAGACAGAGATGGAAATAATCAGATATATCCAATTGCCTGGGCTGTGGTGAGTATAGAAAACAAGGAAAATTGGAGTTGGTTTATGCAGTATCTTGTTGAGGATTTAGGAATGGAAGCTGGTGAAGGTTTGACAATTATATCAGATCAACACAAGGTACACTCAATCTCATTTTAATTATATCATTCATGATTGTCTTTTACATCCTTTCTTCTATCGTCAATAATTTTGTTTTATAGGGAACTATTGAAGTTGCAAAAGATGTGATGCCATTAGCTGAGCATAGACAATGTGCAAGGCACATATATGCTAACTTCAGGAAAAAGTTCACAGGTGTTCTATTTAGGAACCTGTTTTGGAAAGCAGCCAAGGCAACATATCCTGCTAAGTTTCAACAAGAGCATTTTTTAAGACAGATAGGTGTTGTGATGCAGTGGAAAATGGGATAAGTGAGTGCTTCAATTCACTGATGTTTGAAGCTAGAAGAAAACCTATCATCAATATGTTGGAGGACATCAGAGTTGGTATTATGGAAAGAATGCAAAAGATGAGAGAGAAACATGTAAAGTGGTCTGATAGGATCTGTCCTAACATTAGGAAAAAGTTTAAAGTTCTAAAAGATAAACACAGGTAGTTTATTCATCTTTCTAATTTCATTTATTCATTGGCTTAAAAAATGTTTAACAAATGTTTAAAATTTAATTGTAGGAATTGGAAAGTGGTTCCAAGTGGTGAGAGTAGGTTTGAGGTTAGGAATGGTTATGAAGGTTATAAAGTTAATGAAAGGTTGAGGACTTGTAGTTGTAGGGGTTGGCAACTGAATGGGATACCATGTGAACATGGTTTTGCAGCTATTTACTTCCTGCGTAAAGATCCAGAAGATTATGTATCTCATTGGTATAGTAAGGAGAAGTTTGTAGCTGCTTATAGTCACTACATTGATAGTATGAATGGGATGGATCAATGGCCTTCCACTGATTATCAGAAGCCATTACCACCAATTCAGAGAAGAATGCCTAGAAGACCAAGATATAAGAGAAAAAGGGATGCTTTTGAGAAGGGAGATGGTGGGAATAGGACAAGGATTAATAGAACAGGTCAAACAAATCATTGTAAGAGTTGTAAACAAACTGGCCACAATCAAAGAAGCTGTCACAAAAACCCTAATAGGTCTGCACAAACTGTTAAGGTTCCAAAGGGTGCAAAGAAAAAAGGGTCTGCACAAACAAAGGGTGGAAAGAAAAAAGGGTCTGCACAAACACCTTCTACAAATGAAACAACTTCTTATGAAGGGTCTTCACAAACACCTTCTACACTTGTAGAAGGTGATGCATATGAGATACCAATAATTGGGTCTGCACCAGTTGAAATTTCAACGCCTCCAGTGGGATTTGAGATGACAACACCATAGATGACATAAAGTCCATTGAGATTGAGTGGTGTGAGAATGAGGGGTAGTTTGAGAATCAGAGGTGGTGGTGTGAGAATGAGGGGTGGTTCTGTGCAAGTTAATTGTGGAAGTGCAAGTGATCTAGTTGGGAGTAGTAGTAGCACTAGGCTTAGGACCATCAATGGAAAGATTGTTAGGTGCAGAGGAAAAGGAGATGGTTCAAGATCATTCAGGTATCCTGGTGGAATTAAGCCTATAGGATATGGAGTTTCTTGGGATCTAGTTGATGAAGAAGCCATGTTAGGGGTAAGTTACTCTTTTGTTTTCTGTTTTATTTAACCGTGTTTGAATATTATAAAGTTCAGATTATTATATAAGTTAACTTGGTCTCTTTAGCATTTGCAGAACACTCAGGGATTACTTGTTCCAGTTTGGCCCATTGGAATCACACCTGAAGATTGTAGAATCCATGCTGAAGCACCAGAGAATGAACCAGTTGTTGAACAAGAGCCTATGCAGGAACCACTTGTGAGAAGACTTGCACAATACAAATTGCAGCAAGCTAAAGAAAGAAAAGAGGCATAAAAAAACCAAGCATCAAGCAGTGCAACAATACAACCAGTTCAAGAGCCAGTGGAGGAAGTTCAGGAACAACAAATTATGGAAGAAGTTCAAGCCCCACCAGTGATCATAAGGAGGGAATCAGAGAGGATCAAGCAACTTAAGTTCCACAAGCCACCATCACCTGGACCAGGGTTAACTCCAGATGATGCTATTTCATTGGAGTAGACTGACAAAACTTTGACTCAATATGGCTAGCCAATTGTGAGGCTATTTTGTACATCTGCCATATGACTTGATATGTAAACAATTTAGGATATTTGGTAACTTACTGATATGCATTAGAACTTGACTTGATATGCAGTATAACTGCCACTAATTTTGTATGGCAAGCCACTTGTGAGGCTGTTTTGTAAATTTGCCATATGTAAACACTTTGGTCAACTTTTAATGCAAATTATCTATATGCAGTATGCATATTAGTATCATTTGGTCCAATTTTGACATATGTAAACTAACTCATTTGCAGTATGCATTTTAGTGCAACTTATGCATTTGCAGTATGCATACTACCTCATGTAGTCCAATTTTGCAAATCATATGTAAACTAATTCATTTCATTACATAGTTAAAAAAACTTACATTCTTGCCATATCATTTGATTACAACTGATACTAAAGATAACATCCCTTGGCAATACTACATTACTAACAGACAACCTTACCAAAAGAAACCATAACCTAAATTAGAACCAAACAATCACAGCCACAAAGAATCGACATTTTGTTAGTGGATTTTGGAGAATTAGATTTCGGTGGATATGGGTTTTTGAAATCCTAATTATTTGGGAGAAGAAGAAAAAAAGGGGAAAGTGTTATGTGGGGTGGGTGGGGTAGTTTAGGCTTAAATAAACCCGAAAAAAAAAAAATCATAAACGGTAATAAATCCTACGTGGACATGAGACCGGCTATCAGCCTATTGCCCACCCTCGCGGTGACATTTGTGTAACGCTTTTAATCTTTGAGTAACCCAACTAACAAATCCGTTTAGTTTAGTAACTTATATGTAACCAAAAAAACTTTAGTAACTTAGGTGAACTTTTTTGCAAACTTTAGTGACTTTTTTGTCTAATAACCCTGTTTGTAAATAACCAAAGACCACTAGAAGACAAAAAAAAAAAAAAAAAAAAAAAAAAAAAACATATAAGGCGGTTCACACGTGCACAAAAATAGCGAGTCAAGAAAACAAGAAATAGTGGTAAAAAAGAAAAAGAAAAAAAAAAAACCCAAATTCATCTAATCTAATCTTTGCCGATTTTCCCATCCTTGTAAGTTTTGCTTATCTTTGTTTGTTTAGTTAACACCCACAAGATTGTTTTTTTATAAATCTTTTATATGGTGTTTGAGTTTGGTTTTTAAGCGATAGACATGATTGTATCCGCTTGTTTATGTGTATTATTAATTTTTTGTATGTGTTATTTGTTGGGTTGTTATGGCATTAATGGATTAAATTAGTGTTTTATACTTTTAGGTTATAAGGGTATTGATTATTAGGGTTTAATGAATTAGTTTAGGGTGGTTGTTAGTGTGATTTGAGTTGTTTTTAGCTAAAAGGTATGATTTTTTGATGGTTTTTCGGGTCGACCCGTTTAACCCGTGTAACGTGTTTAACCTTGTATTAAAAAAATGTAACGGGTCTGTTGGTTGACCCTTTTAGCCCCAACCAACTTGAAAATGACCAGTTTAACATTTAACGGGTAAGTGTGTTCAGCTCGCTCATTTTTGTGTTGGTTTTGGGTTATGTATCGCTCAGTGTTAGGAATTGCTGCCCATACTAATTAATGGGAGTTTTGCTTTTGTAAGCTTCTGAATTTGCGGTAGAAATATTAGGTTTCGACTAGAAAAGTTATGTCAGGAAAATGTTCTGTTAGCAAGTTCACTAGAACAATATACAGTACTTCGAGACACTATAAATGATTGACAGATTGTGTTTGTTGGACATAAAATAAGAGAGTTGAAACGAAATCACTAGGTGTTATATTAGAACACCAAGTAGAATTGTACTGGCTTTGTTAATATCGCTCAGCGGTACTTCGGCGGTTGACCGCCGCCAAGCGCCAAGACCGATATGGCGGCGATATATCAGTGATATATCGGAGACCATAAATTATAAAGAAATTTATGTATATTTTTGAAATGCAACATATGTAACACAAAACAAAACATAAATTATATTTATAACTTATAAGAGAGAACTGGTATACTACCAAAGTGCTCCAATTAAACTCGAATATATGACTGATTGACTCGAAACCGATAAATTTGACCAATTTGACCGATTTGACCGATATTTGACCGATATGACCGATATTTGACCGATATGACCGATATTTGACCGATATGACCGAAATTTGACCGATAAATTTGACCGATATTTGACCGATATTTGACCGATATGACCGATATTTGACCGATTTTGACCAAACCGATAAATTTGACCGATAAGTGAAATATCGTATCGGTCGACCGCCGATAAGCGATATATCACTGATATATCGGCCGCCAAGACCGATATTTACAACACTGAAGTACATACGTGCTTGCATCTGATAGACATAAACGATTGGGGTCTGATGTAAGGCACCTGGTGCTCTGCGTTGAACCATCAAAGTTTTCTATTTGGATTTGTTATATGTTTTTGTTATCATCTGTTTCCAGTGGAATGACTTTTTGATCTTCGAACATCATATGTGCCTCAAATATGTGTAGCAGGGTGCATCATAATGCTTGTACAAATGGGATGATGGAATTGGTTTGTTTCTATAATATAATACTGAAGTTACTTGCTGTAAATCTTTTAGCTTTATTTTATTTTTATCTGAATCTTCTGTTTTATACTAATTCATTCGGTAATTTACTCAGTTTTGTCTATATTGTAAGATGGTAGTTTATAGAATGGACAAATACATATCTTCAACCGTTTACATTAACTCTTTTTATCTAAATGGTTATGCATTCAAATATAAGTAAAACATATGGGCACTGTTTTCATATTTCAGACAGATACATATATTTTAATGCAAAACAGGTGAATAGTGATTTTGAATTTTTTGTTCTATAAAATGTGTTTTTGCTACATTACAACACAATTCGTTGCTATGTTACTTTTATAAGGAAGTTTGCTATGATCACGAGTTTGGGAGTGATAATACTTGGACATTAGGCTGGGAAGTGATTCATTTGCTGTTTTTCGTGTATCTGATAATGCCTTGCCATGTTTCAGTAAGTCCTAACAGCTTCATGATGCGTTGCCATGTTTTAATATGAAGCTTAACTGCCTAAGCTAGGCTACTTTTTGATTGTGGTTAATTGCGAAGTTAATCAGATTATAGGTTATATAGTTGTCAAGTGCCTCTTCTCGTTTCAGTAAAAAATTGCATTAATATCATGTTTTTTCTGTTTCAGAATCCTCAGCCGACAGTTGGCTAAGATTTGGGAATCAAATACTATTTCCATAGCATAATGGATCCTACATACACTGGAGAGATGTTAAGGTAATCGTTACCGACATGTATTTTATGTTTATATTTTTATTTTTGGAAATACTAGCTTTGATAATAATCTTTTTCTATGTGTAGACACTTGGAGAAGCAGGACGAACTCCTCATGGATTCTTATAGATCAATGTCGCATGAATTGCATAAACTTCAGGTGATTCATTTGCCACATTTAATTGCTATATCTTACTTACTAGTTTTTATAGGAGTTTATACAAGTATTTTACGTTGGAGACTATTAGAGAAATAAAAATATACTGTTAATTACAGTCTGAAAGAACTTTCATAATAGTTTATTATATTGAACACTTCCATCCCAATTCCCAAGTATTAAATTATCTTTCAACTTTTCTGTAGGTCGAGGAAGAAATGTTAATGCGCAAGTTTTATGACCTCATGGCTGCTCAAGGACTAACCAAGAAGGTAATTTGTAATTGATGTACCTGGTCATACTGTGTTTTCTTTCTTGTCACTACAGGACTTTCCATGGCAGGACTCAGGATATCGATGAAAATGAAGTACTTCTTTTCATGACATATTTAAGAATTGAAATTACTTATATAGTCATTGTCATTGTTGAAAAGAAAAACATAATTAAATTGATTTGAAACCAAAGTGTTTTTATAACTACGAAGGGTTAGTGCAGATCTATTCTATTTGGTATGTATTTTGTGCTTCATCATCTTAAGATCATCTGCTGTTGTCTTCTTGCAGAAACAAGATGAAATCAATGTTCCAGATGAAAGCGAGCCGCCACAAAACAAAGAAGCATTGGTTACTTCAGATAGCGACCCGGATAGTGACGAGAAACAGTAATGATGCCAAATAGGGATATAAACGTGTCATTTTCTGAGGTCTAATGTGCCTTGAGGTTTGGTTTTGGGTTAATGCTGTAAGTAGCGCGTGTGGCACTTTTTCTGTTTGTTTTACAATTGAGTTTCAGCTGTTTACTACAGATATGTGCCTTTTCTAATAGCCAAAATGAATCTAGCGTTGTTATTTTCTCAAGCTATTCCCTGCAGATTTCTACCTTTCGGTTATTATAAAAGGTGACACATTGCTTAGACACCAAAACACCATACTATATACATCTGACTGTATGCAGTGGCCTGCACATTGTACATTGTATATAGAAGAAATGTAAACTATGTGATGTTGAAGGGTATCAGATCTAAGAGGGGTGTCTGAATGCGTTCAGATGCAGTAAGATCTTAATAGTTTAGACCTGAGAGGGGTGTCTGAATGCGTCTTGGTGCCTCTTGCTGACACAAATAAAAACCAAAAAAAAAAAATAGTACGAGCAAGCAAATGTGTGGTTCAAACATGAGTTTTTTTTTCCCGTTCAGATGCGGTCAGATTAAGACATTTACGCATCAGATTCAGATTCAGATGTGCGGTTCAGATTCAGACCCTCTTAACAAACAAACACCACCTTAATTACATACTATGTTCAGATCAGTTTTTTTTTTTTTTTTTTTTTTTTTTTTTTTTTTTTTTTTTTTCATCATCTTAGTACTGGTATAGGATCTAGAGACTTTCTAGCCAGGCCAAAGTCGGAAATTGTGGATGATCTAGACGTAGTAGATAATAAATGCATCGACACTGTTTCTGTGTCAAGCATGCCCACTTTCTGAGTTTCAGAAACCATTCTTATTGGATGCATTCAGTGAGTGTGATGTATATAGTCATTAGCCACTTCTTGATCAATAGTATTTTTGTCACTTACTTTCTATTATAGTTTATAATATGTTAGTTATTCACAAATAAAATTTTGCAAGTGTTTGGTGTATAGATCTGCCAAAACCCGAAGCTACCTGTGATTACACACACACCAACTCTTGTCAAAAAGTTTTGGGAATTGGTTAAAAAGCTTCTTGCCTACTTAAACTAAGTGCTGTCAAAAATACAGTTATTGCCCCTTTTATTTTTTTATAATATGAAACATAACATTTTACACTATTTGTTTCATTATGTTTGTGAGTTAATATCATGCTCCGTGCGACTAAAGATGCTTTAGTCTGAACATAATTTCGAACTAAGTCATCTATATTTTGGTCACAGTAGCGTGAAATTTATAAGTTTTACGTTCCATGAATTAGCTAGGAGCTTTGACCAGTTAATACACATTTGAATGAAACATTCAAACTACTTGTGGTTTAATATGTGTGTGTAAGAGGGGAGGGAGTAATAACATCTATTAACACCAACACCACTGTCACATCAGCGGCAACATAACACTAAAAATACCAGGAAATCATAACACCAAATAACATCATTTTCAGAGACCCACCTTTTTTTTAAAATAACAATTTACAAATTCTACCATCAGCAATCTTAATCATTAAACATTAAAACACTTTAATTTATAAAATTAAACATTACAATACCAAATAAAAAAACATTACATTAAACAATACGAAATAAAATACAAAATGAAAAATACGATAAATAAATAACTAAAACTACTCGTCATCTACTTCCATAAACTCCCACGTTCATACCAAATATGCTCCATAAGGTTTTCAATGTTTTGCATGTTTTGCATATAGGTTTTCAATATCATGCAAAGTTGGTTTTCTTAAAAACTCAGGTTTAAACAAATCAATAATGCACATATTGAAATAAACAAATCAATAACGCACATATTGAAATTATCCAGACATTCACGACCTGTACGTGCACTCATTTGCAAATACTCATCGAACGCATCCGGTGTGTTGCCGTATGCCAATTGGCGAATGGCCATAGTGCATTTCATGAGAACACGAATACCCATTCGACCTGTACAATCGGGTTCTTGGCTAAAGTATGCAAAATGAGCAGGGAGAGGATCGGTAGTATATGATTCAATACCGGAAACTACTTTTAGAAATAGTTTATGGCTCATACGAAATCTATGACGAAAGTCTCTATCTGGATACACATTAAAATAGTCGGCCTTCAAACGCTCTTCTGCAACCTCACGCTCACGGTGAATTGGGTTACGGGTTAACCGGAAAGATGATTCGGCTTCTTCTTCTTGTATTCGTTAGTACTCATAGGCGGCCATAATTGCTAAAGCATCGGCTTCATCTTCCATATCGGCAAGGGTTACATGTGCGGCATAAGTTGGATTCTGATTCATGGCGAAATATATTTTTTTTTTGAATATAAGATGGTTAGATTTTGTGTTTGCAAATGGGTTAAGAATACCCCATCTATTTATAAAGCTTAAAAAAAAAAAGTGCACAATTTTTTTAAAATTATAGCCGTTGTTTAAACGGCATATTTTGATTTTTTTATTTATTTTTATTATTTTTTTTAAAAAACTAGCCGTTTGGTTTGTTGGAGGGGGTGTTTGATTTTTTTTTTTTTTTAAACGTTCCATGCTAGTAACGTGCGTTGCTATGGCAACGCAGCAACCAACGCAACACCAACGCAAAGGAGTGGGGAGCAATGGAAACGCAGTAACGGCGTTGATATGTTGCCACATAGGATATAACGCCTCTCCGGCGTTATTACTCCCTCCCCTCTAATGATGTTTGTAGTCCAAAACCCATGTATACTACAAAAACAAACAGGAGAAAAGTCTTCCCAAACAAAATATGTCACAATCCTACATCTTTATCAGTTCAAACCAATGACTTTGAATATCATCCCTGTTGTGGAAAATTTTGTTCATTGTGGGACAATAGTTTGTTCTATTATCATTATTAATTTATTATAATTATATTAATTAAGTCTGTGCTTACGTTAATACATTCGTCAGAAAATCCATATTATCATATTTACTGGGAACACCTTGTGCATTTTTCTATTGGTCCCTTGTCTAGTGACATGAATCTTATAAAGCATGTAAACAACAATTCTGTTTAGTTATGCATAAAAAAAAGGCATGCATGTACCATAGGAGTAGGACAATGACCAAAAGTAAGTAGTAAAGGCATTAAAACAAAGTAGTCAGCTGCGGGCCAAAGTATTGTAATATTTATAGTTGACTGACTAAAAATCTCTGACTTATTCAAGTTTCCAACATATGAATGGTTGATAAGTTAATGAGAAGGATAAAGGCACATCTTTTATATAATAAAAAAATTACATTATTTCGGAGTGTTTTTGCAAATCCCTTCTCATTGAAAAAAAATTAGACCAATAAGAGAGCTCGATTTTGCCACATAGGCGAAATCAAGCAATATGATTGGTCAATAGAAAGTCAAAATTAAATTGATTTTGGTCAAACTTAATAAATTTGGTGGAAGAATTTGGTTAAGAAAAAAAATGCAAAAAAATATAGGCGTTAGATTTATGAAAACAAAAACTTAAAAAGAGAGGAAGTAATTAAAAAAACTTTAGTGGTTGAATTTTACATAAAATATATGGAGCTGAGTATAAAATTACAAGTTACATGTTTTTTAATAACTTTAGAAAAAACACAAATAACCCCTTACACTTTATACCTTTTATGTGCTTTTGCAAATCCCTTCTCATTGAAAAAAAATTAGACCAATAAGAGAGCTCGATTTTGCCACGTAGGCGAAATCAAACAATATGATTGGTCAATAGAAAGTCAAAATTAAATTGATTTTGGTCAAACTTAATAAATTTGGTGGAAGAATTTGGTTAAGAAAAAAAATGCAAAAAAATATAGGCGTTAGATTTATGAAAACAAAAACATAAAAAGAGAGGAAGTATAAATTTCAAATGGTAAGCACGAGTTACTGTTATATGAAAATAAATATACGTGATTCTACTTATAACGACGATTTTAACTTCATTAACGTTCATTTATGTGCTACTAAACTCGCACATTTTGTACAACATGATATCAATAGTTAAAGTTAAACAATAACATCAACATCAACCTCAACATGTCTGACAGTTAAAAACATTATACGGATGTGAGATACCATTCTTCTATACTTATGATTTATGTGTTAACCTCTTTTTACTTCTCGATAGAATCTGAAAGAGACCTCAACAGAATCTTGGCTTATGTCTTATCTAGCTGATAGTTTTTAGTAACCTATTTTATGGTTTAACTTTTTTGTTATACACGCCAACTTTTAGTAACTTTTTTTTTTTTTTTTTTTTTTTTTTTTTTTTTTTTATGTTTTATCGAAAACTTCTACATTTAATATTTGTGTTTTTACTATAAACACAAGGGGTTGTTTCTTTTTTTCCTTAGCTAAGGATTCATATGGGTCCCACTTTCATATAAGCATCTTAATGGAGAGGGAGATGATAAATTAAAGCTTGTGGATATAGACCATTTAAGGGATTTTTGTGGGTCTCATCTAAAAAGTAATAATATTAAATAGCATCCCTTGACTAAGGGGGAAAAAGAAACACTCCCTAAGCTATGATAAAATTAGTTGTGAGTTCAGAGGTTTGTTACTAAGCTTTTCAAAAAAATTATAGCTTTATCATAAACTTATTGTGTTATGGTAATTGAATAAATCAATAAGCACCTTTAATAAGCATAACCAAACACCCCTTTAGTTATAATATGAAGTTTTCTTATTTGATTTTATAACTAACTATGTTGTTATCCTCACTATAATGCAACATGTAAGTGGTTTTTGCAGTTTTATGATCTTATCACACACACTAAAGTGCAATGCAATTTGTTGTGTGCATTTTTAGAAGAGGATTAAGTATCAACACATGATTGTCATGGAAGAATTTTCTACGTCTGCTCAAGGTATGAATGTATAATTAAGTTGACTTGCTGATTTAGATATTACATGAATGTATTTTAATGTACCAAAAATGTATTTTAGTGCACATATGAGGAATTTTATAGTAGGAATTCTTAGCAAGTGTATTTGAATGAGTTGATAAAACTTAGCAGGTGTTTGTTGTCATTAATAACACTATGGGTATCAATCAACGGTCTAAAATATGAGTGTCTTTTACCTTGATGATCTAGCCCAATTGTAAAGAAAGTTGCACTAAAGTGAAAAGTCGGTAAGGATTCAAACAATCCTAAAAGACTTGCGAATGTACTATTTGTCATTTTTTTCATGCATTTATAATTTATTTATGCAAGTAATTATAATTTTCTTATATAGTTCGGTCTCAGAAAAAATTGTTTTTATACATTAAGACATAAACGTAAGATTAAATTTGAGTTCTACCCATCACATTTTTTTTTTGCTACTCTTTATATAATAAATAAGCTATAGTGTAAGCATCTATGTTAATTTGATAATTTTAAGATCAAACATGAGAAGTAAATAGCACAAACTTATAAAAATGCTATTTTTCAAACAAAAATGTACATTACTAAACATTGTATGATAGTTATTCATAATCAAAAAAATGAATCAATCTTCCAAGCTATCTAAATATGATACATATTTTAACAAAAATATAAGTAAAAGAAATACCACGATTACAAAACATATCGTAAATTGATAGCAGTGGTTTGCAAAACTAAAAGAATATATCACTAAAATGTCATATAAATCAAGTATCATCATGTGATTTTGCTTGAATAATAAAATATAATTTTTAACCCAAAAACATTCTTCTAAAATAATAAGTAGATTATAACATATATATATATGATTTTTTATTTTTAGTCCACCAAGTAAAACCAATTGAAGCATGTTAAGAGATTCATTTTTTAATCGATAATAATATATAATCAAAACAAAATTTTAAAAACCCTGTGCGTGCACAGGTATTATAACTAGTTATTAATGGCGAAAATTGACAAAATTTTGCTTCGTGCATGTATTCTAATCCCATTTCTGACACTTACTACTGCAATAGACACCATAGTAGCAAACCAGACAATCAAAGATGGTGATACCAAAGTATCAGCTGGTGATAATTTTGAACTTGGGTTTTTCAGCCCGACTAATTCAAGTAATCGTTACCAGGGGATATGGTACAAGAGGATCTCAACTGGCACGGTTGTGTGGGTTTCCAACAAGGATTCTCCGTTGAATGATACTTCTGGTGTGTTTAAACTCAGTGGTGATGGAAGTTTACTAGTTTATAGTGGTGACAATACTGTGATCTGGTCATCTAATTTGACAGGATTTACCAGGAATCTCAATCCGGTGGCACAGCTTTTAGATACTGGAATTCTTGTTGTGAGGGATGCAAGGAGCATTGGCCAGGAAAATATAATCTGGCAAACTAACCCATCGTATGATGCATGTGTTCGTAATGGAATTTGTGGACCTTACGGAACCTTTAACAGCAACGCCTCTCCTGTGTGTAGTTGTTTACCAGGTTTTGAACCAAGAAACCAAAAACAATGGGATATAGCAGACTGGTCAGCTGGGTGTAAACGGAAAGTTCCCTTAGATTGCTTTAACGGTGATGGCATTTTAAAATTTTCAAATGTGAAATTTCCAAACATACGACCTTCATGGAAGAATACGAGCATGACACTTGGAGAATGTTTTACGGTCTGCAAAATGAATTGCTCTTGTACGGCATATGCAAATTTAGATATTGCGACTGGATGCTTGCTATGGTTTGGTGATCTTCAAAACATGAGAGGAACTAGAGGAGGACGAGACCTATACGTAAGATTGACAGACTCTGAATTAACAGGTAAGGAAAGACCTTAAATAATAGTTGATGATCTATACAAACCCTATATACTGTGCTTAATGTTTAGAATATTAAACTTTTGAAGTATGGGGATGAAGATATTTTGGTAGTAATCTCATTTGGTTATTCATACTATGAAACAATCTTTCCCTCTAATTTATGCATTATAAAAATTTAGTTTGCTGTAAATTATGACACTTTAGAGTACGTGCTTTATATATCCTCCAATGGTAGAAGCTTTATTTAATTTCCAGATAATGTAATCATGGTATTGAATCTTGACTTGATGGGTGTACCTATTGGTTATTAGTTAAAATAACTTCAATTTAATGTATGTATGCATCATTTTGTTGATATGCTATAAATCATCGCAGTCCCCTATTCTGGGTCCAACAACAGCAAAGTAATCAAAGTGGCCGTGCCATCTGTGGCAAGTTTTCTTGTGATAGGCACAATTCTAGCTTTGTACGTTTGGAGAAAAAAGAAAAGATCATGGATGCACAGAAAAGGTTAGGAAACAAGTCAGTTTGTACTTCAAATCTTCAATAGATAGTAAACAGCGAGTATACTTGCATAATTTAAGGGTGTTCACCTATAGTCCTATATAAGCACATTAATATTTGGTTTTGTAGGTAATGCGTTGCAAACCCTTGATCAAGATTATACCAGTGAGAGTCAGAAGGAGCAGCCTGCAGAGTTACTATCTTTCAGCCTGTCTAAAGTTGCCAATTCTACGAATAATTTCTCGATCAACAATAAGCTCGGACAAGGTGGATTTGGTCCAGTTTTCAAGGTAGTAAATTAATCTTTTAGGTGTCGATCTTGTTTAAATCAACTGTAGATAAGAACAAATCAGAATTACTATCCACAACAATTTTGAATTTTCTATGTTTGGTCTTTAAAACAAATTCGAACTTCCACTTTTTGGTTAAGTTTAAATCAAAATATATCAATGTGGGGTCAAGTTTTAATCCAAATAAATCAGTAAAAGATATCGATAGGTCATTTCCCTGTTTGTTATGTGAGGGGTATATATCTTATGTATGATTGTTATGTGAAACTATTTATATTACTCTCACACTATCTATAATCTTTAGGGTGTGCTGGAAGGACGAGAAATAGCTGTGAAGCGACTGTCAAAAACTTCCAACCAAGGGTTTGACGAGTTCAAAAATGAAGTAAGATGTATCGCCAAACTTCAGCATAGGAATCTTGTGAATCTTTTGGGGTACTGTATACAAGGAGATGAATTCATGTTAATTTACGAGTACATGCCAAACAAAAGCCTTGACTCATTTATATTTGGTCTGATTCTCTTTAGATAATTTTAATCAAAAGATTTCTAATTCAAGATATAATTACTTACCGTGAGCATATTTCACATTTTAGATAATCTTATTGCAGATGAAGTGAAAAGTATGATACTTGATTGGCCTCGTCGCTTCCACATTATCCATGGAATTGTTCGAGGGATTCTTTATCTACATCAAGATTCCCGCCTTCGTATTATTCATAGAGATCTAAAAGCTGGAAACATTTTGCTTGATCTGGACATGAATCCCAAAATATCCGACTTTGGTTTGGCTAGAAGGTTTCTAGGACATGAGAGTGAAGCAAATACAAACAAGGTCGTTGGAACATTGTAAGCATCTATAAGACTATCACTTTATTTTTAGTCTGTTGATTCGTGTTACATTTCTTTTAAACGAACTTATATGGGCAATAATATCAATTCAGGGGCTACATATCTCCAGAGTATGCATTGAATGGGCTCTTCTCAGTTAAATCCGATGTATTCAGCTTTGGAGTTTTGTTGCTAGAGATAGTCAGTGGGAAGAAAAACCGTGGATTTTCTCATGTGGAGCATAACGATAACCTTCTTGGACATGTAAGTTTGGGCAATCCGATTTTCCTTTTTACTAAAAATATGATATATATAGTGATGCTTATGGGCATGTTTGGAAAATTCGTTGCAACTATTATGGTTTGTTGTGAGTTGAAGCTATGAGGTGTGAGTTGTGTAGCTGTAGTAGCTATTTGTTTTTACATGTTTGGGAGAAGTAGTTTATAGTTTTAGATAAAAATAGTAAATGATGTAAAAGGACACACACATAAAAAGCTCCAATACATAAACACAGTTATTGAATGGTAAAAGGGTAATTTAGCTTCGTTAGAAGCGCCGGCTTATATTGAAGTATATTCAAAGTAGCTTATTTCCGAAACCAAAACTAAAGACTTTCATCCACATAAGGAGCTTTTTTCTTCGATGAGAGTTATCTTACAAACATAAGTCAACCGACCACTCAAAATGTCGTAAAGCTGTGTGCCAAACATACCCTATGTATATGAGTATCTCAGTATTTTTCCTTGTTGATAATATGACTCAGGCATGGAGACTCTATAGAGCAGGAAAGTCTCTTGAGCTCATTAGTGCACCTTTACGCGACTCATTTGTTGACTTTGAAGTAATTCGAGCCATACATATTGGTTTGTTATGTGTGCAAGATCTTGCAGAAGATAGACCAACTATGTCGTTAGTGGTATCAATGTTGGATAATGATGGTGTATTACCACCTCCAAAACAACCTGCCTTCTTCTCAGAGAAAAGCCCAGCTGAACTGAGCTCAATTCCTTCAATGGTATCACCTGTTTCTGTCAATAATGTCACCATAACAGTCTTAGATGCTCGTTAGAGAAAAATAAATTAGAACCCATTTTTTTGTTGATACGCATATAGTATTTTCCTTTTTGAATCCCATGCAGCTCATTTTTAGTTGCGATGATAAATAATGGTATATATGTTTAGCAACAAGCATATAGTTTGTTTGTTGCAAATTCACTTTATCAGATGGTGTAATGTCACTGTTATGTTGGAAAGTTATGCAGTTAAATTATATACTCTTTTTATTTATTTATTAGTTTCTTTTAATTTAAGTGGATACCTTTTTAGGTCACTGCTATGAAACATCAAACTTATACTTTGTTACGAGCAGCGCGCATATTGATTGTTGCAAGTTCCGTTTAAGTATTTGGATTTATTGACAAGTAAATCTAATACCTCTCATCAAACTTAAGTTACCACAGCTAGTTTGCTACAGATTGTTTATCTATTGTAAAAATGTTAAGCTTCATTCTCAGATGATAAATTAGTTATGCTCTTAGCAAAGTATATGAATTCTTTTTGCTCTTTAAATGGAAGTCAGTATGCAATGCTGTATCTTTTAGGTTGAGGGACTAACATTGGCAGTAGCTGGAAGCCAAGTAGTTAAGATGAAAGCTTGATTATAGAGCAGAGAACATGTGCATTGGACAAAAACGAAGCATTATATTCTCTGTTTAATTGCACAAGAATAACAAACTGCTTTTGGAAATAAACTAGAGGCCAATGCAAGAGTAATCAGCGCCTAAGCTTACCATCTGTTTTCTATAGATGGCAAGATGGTCGGTTGTGCTGGGTGGGTAACGAGTCAAAATGGGTTAGGTAATTAGCATTTACCTAATATACTCGTTTATAGTGAGTATATATATCTCATGTATTTGTAATGTTCGAGCAAGCAATAAACACAAACATCTCTTCTCTTATCTTACATTGTATTATGTTATCTTACATGGTATCAGGCCATTAAGATCCACAAAACCTAAACTCTTCCGCTGCTGCCTTCGGCCGCCGGCTACACACCGGAGGTTCGGAGGGCTCCCTTTAATCCGTAACCAAAATAAACCACAACTTCTTCTAGATCTGTGATCTTTATGTTTTTCTAGGGAAAAGCACGCCCCGTTTGTTTGGAAGGTTCTTTGGGGGTTGAAGTTTTAGAACCAACTTTCGTTTTATCATCTTTTCTTTTGATGTTAATGCATGAGTTTATTGTTTGTCAATTAGTTAATTGTTCGTACGGATTTGTTACCAGTCAACTAAAGTTGACCGTTGGTACCAGTCCCTAAAGTCAACCGTTGGTACGGTTGTGTTACCAGTCGACTTAGCCGACCGTTGGTACCAGTCAACTAACGCGACCGTTGGTATGATTTTGTTACGAGTCAACTAAAGTTATGTTTTTATTATGTTAATTTTTTTCTTTTTAGTTTACTACTCCAGTCCGAGCTTTCGCGATTTCGCCGCTCGGACTGCGGGAGAGTGCTAGCGATACCTTTATTATAATTGATATGGTATTATCCATTAGTTGATATGGTCTTATCTATTATGGTCTTAGCTGGAGATTAGAATGATGTGTAGGTAATTAGCATTTACCTAATATACTCGTTTATAGTGAGTATATATATCTCATGTATTTGTAATGTTCGAGCAAGCAATAAACACAAACATCTCTTCTCTTATCTTACATTGTATTATGTTATCTTACAATTTTTAGTACACGGCCAAACGGTTCCGGTTACCGTCTGTTTTCTATAGATGGCAAGATGGTCGGTTGGGCGGGTAACAAGTCAAAATGGGTTAGTTTTAAAACATGTCATTTTTAGTACCCGGCAAAACGGTTCCGGGTGGTCCACCCGGCCAAAAGGTTCCGGGTGGTCCATTTTTTATTAATAACTAATGCATCTGTTTGATAAACATTTTTGGAGTTTTTGTGTCCTAAAATACGTAAACACCTTGTTATTTTGTTTTGCGCAAATAGTTTTTTTTTTTTTTTTTTTTTTTTTTTTTTTTTTTTTTTGACCGATCAAAACATATTTTAGATTAAAAATAAATAAAAATGATTTGATTAGTTAAAGTATATAATCTTGGTGGTTTTACTAAGAGTGATCCACTGGACCAATATCCCTTTGGGGCCTCCAAATTTTTATTAATTTTGATAAACATTTTTGGAGTTTTTGTGTCCTAAAATACGTAAACACCTTGTTATTTTGTTTTGCGCAATTTTTTTTTTTTTTTTTGAATTACGACCGATCAAAACATATTTTAGATTAAAAAAAAATGAATTGATTGGTTAAAGTATATAATCTTGGTGGTTTTACTAAGAGTGATCCACTGGACCAATATCCCTTTGGGGCCTCCAAATTTTTATAAAGTGTACAATCCAACTCTCCACATCAGGCCCACTATAATTTATTTTTCTTTGTTTTGTTTTGGTTTGTAAAAAAAACGAAGGTTAGTGTTGGGATTTTATTAGCTATTTACGAAAGCGATCGATTACCCCAAAATAGAAGTTTTTTTTTTTTTTTTTTTTTTTTTTTTTTTTTTTTTTTTTTTTTTTTGGTAAGCATTAGCTATTTACTCGTTGCTTTTTTGTTAACAATATTTTATACAGTAAAATATTACTCCAAAGATTTGAAACATGAATCTGATATGAAAATGAGAATAATGAAAGTAATCTAAAAACAAAATGTGTCTAAGAATAATGAGTTTGTTAATAAAGTGAGCATAATCACAATGAAATTACTTTGTTGTATATAGCAACTTTCTCAAAATAATCTCTATTAGCATGTCAAGTCTTTCGTGTTTAAAGGGCTAAATATAAAATACGTAATTGACTCACAAACCTCTAATTACTGGGCTTGTGGTGTTCGATTTTCTTTCAAATGGGCTGAAATAATGAGTGGCGTTTGCCAGTTGAAACTTGACATCATTTTTTTAAGAACAGCGGCATATTATTAACTAGCAAAAGCTAGAAACACGAACACTTACAGAGAAGCAATGTTTACAATGGGATTATCTAACCAACCTACCCAACTAAAACTCCAACTTAGGATTCTAGATGAAATCCACAAAAACGATTGATAAACTATAGAGTCCCAAAGAGTCGTCTTCTTCGGTTTAGAAGTAGAAAAAGCAATGCATTGCGAAAATTCCATATAGACCATAACATCGTATCTGCAATCCCCTCCAAGAATGTATCTAGATGTCTTCGTCATTTGACAAGCATCTAACCACGAGAGCCACTCCGCAAAATTAGACACACCTGAAATATCCAAATCACACCATCTCGCCAATAACTCCCAAAGGTCATGGGCCATTCCACATGAGAAAAAGAGATGATCACTATTCTCAATGTACTCGTTACAAACGAGACATAAAAGAGAGCCAACATCAATTCCTTTGCGATCAAAGTTCACCATGGTTGGAAGTTTATTAATAGGTAATCTCCACTGAAAGACGTTAACTTTTATTGGAACACTTCTATTCCATCTAGTAGATGACAAGCCACCTTGTAAAATATGCTCATCAACATACTTTCGGGCAGAAGCAACAGAGAAACATGTAGAATTGAGGGCCCATTTCCAACCATCCTTATTATCCGAGAGCTCAACATTACTGATCAACGCCTTCATATCATCAAATTGGCTAGACTTCACACCACCTCTTGGATTCCTCCTAAGAACATTATTCCAGTCGATGATATTGACTCGTTGAGCTACCGTGCACCGTTTATCCCCATCCAAAGCATACACACGAGGGAACAATTCTTTTAGAGGTCGGTCCCCACACCAAGACTCTTCCCAAAACACGACAGATTTCCCGTCTCCAAGCGACCGATTACAAGAAGCAAGGAAATCAATACCTTTCAATTGAACTGACCAAGCATATGGTGTCTTGAGGCCTTGTAATTAAGAAGGGTACTTGCGTTATTATTGTACATGGATTACTATATACTAGCAGGGTACTCGCGCGATGCGGCGGCGGGTACCCTGTAACAAAATGGCGATTAATGCCTTTTAATTTTATGTTGTTACATTAAGTTGTATATGTTGGTCCTTTAAGTTGCATAGGTTATGTTTTTTGCTGATGTTTTAAGTGCTTGAGTTATTGGATTTTAACAATAGATGATTAATAGCTTGATTAGATTATACTATGTGGTAAAATAGTTGCATTTTTCAGTAAAGGGGTGAATTAAGAAGAATATTAATTGCAGGTGTTTAATATACATGGTTGTGCATAAATTAATTGTACATAAAGCTTTAATATGTGTATTTACTTAAAATCTATTAGGAAATCTTAAAAATTTAATAGGGGAGAGGGTCTAATATGTATTATAAGTAGTATAAATATAAATATTTAAGATGGTGGATTCGGTGTGTTTTTATTGGTTCCCGCTATTCATTATTATTATACCAGCGTGCAGCCCAGAATAAACACCAACCAACCCTAACTAAATCCATTACTATAGAAGCCCACACAAACAAGCCCAAAACAACAAACAGAAATAAATGTTAAACAACACTAGTGTAAATAAGCATGCAAATACATCAAGATACATAACTAACGAACTCAATTGTCAATGTCAACCAGATACATACCGTATGAAAACGGAACCACAGCACATGCAGAAACTACCCGCCGCAACGAGGCGGCCGCAAATACCTTGTTTTTAAAAACCAATGAGGCATTTGGTATGGCGTTATGGGTTGACGGATTGAGATCAAAGTAAAAAATAGTTATGTTTTACTGTTATGTATTACAAGTGGTTGCAGAATTCCTCTTGGGTAGATTAGGTTTCCCTTTTATCTATTTGACTTTTGCATTCTTATTATTTAATTTTGTCTCTTTCCTCTTATTGTTTGTCTTTATGTAATAAAAAATTCTTTTATTTTGCATTCTTCTAAATTACTTATTTCAAATTTTTTATAAAATAATAATTTATCTAATTTATAAAATATTTTCTCTTTTCTGCATCAAATCTAAATTCTAATTCTAATATCTAAATCCAAAAATCATCAATAAACAAAAATGCCCCAAATTTATTTCTTAAATTACATAGAAATCTCCATTTTTTCACATAGTATGGGCCCGTTTGGTTTGTGGATGGGATTAGGATTTGGATTTGATTTAGGAGAAAGAAGATAATATTAAGGGCCCGTTTGGTTTTTAGGTGGGATTAGATTAGGATTTGGATTTAGATTAGCATTAAGATTATGATTTGAATTTGATGTAGGAGAGAGAGAAAAAATAGAAGAAATAAAATATATGTTTAACTAATAAATATTTACTTTTTATAATTTAATATATACTTTTTATTTAATATAGACCAATAGAAAGAAAAAAAAAAAAGTTACGGTGGGAACATTTTAAACTTAAAACTCACCTTATCCATCTCCTTTAAAAATATGTGTGCCCAATGGTGCTGAGTCCCACTTTTTAATCCAAATAATATAACTAAACATGGTTTTTGATTACTAAACCTAAATCCTAAAGAGATGGGTGGATACCAAACGGGTTCTAAAAGTTGTTTTATAATTAAAGTATAAATAGTTTTTATGGTTTAAGAATAAATGAGTTGAGATCAATATACATCTCATATTTGTCATATATTCAAATAATCAATCTTAGCCATTCATTTTTCATCTAAACGAGACAGCATGGCCCGTGCGATGCACGGGCTTTGTGTACATATTCTTCCATTGTGTGTCTTTATTTCTTGGAATGATCTATCCCTTTAACAATGTTTAATAACATATTTAGATAATATCTCTCGCCTGATGAGAGGTTACAATAATGATGCGCCCAATGCATTCTCTTTCTTTTTTAGGCTTTCAAACTTTCTATTGCTCATGCCACACATATTTTGTTGGTATTTGGAATAATATATTATGTGTATATCTTTTCGTTAAGAGGAAAAAAATCTAAACTCTTATAAGATATAAGATATACTCATTAATTAATTCATTATCGTTAAACAAAATTCAAAAGCCCATTCGTTCCCAAGCAAATATACAAAACGTATGAAGAGAATGAAAGGAGTTGTCATTGTCTTTAAACTGAATGCAAATATAACATTAGCATTTCTAAAATATTGTTTCACAAACAAAAGAGATGACATGGTTTCCATTCCATCTAATCGGCATGATATTATTTCAATGTATTTTGTTGATATGCCATTCTAGCAACAATATATTCATGCTTTGAGCTTTTATCTTCATATGTCAAATACTCAGTTGCATACATTTTTTTCTTTAAAACATTTAATATTATTAATCCTTTTATCTATATAATGTTTTTTTATTCGATAATTAGTAACTTTAAAAAAGAAGTTTAAATTTAAAACTTTACATTTGCGAAGCCAAATTTATTTGTTGATAGCCCAATTAATATTCCATTATTTTCAAATGTATTACAATGGCGTAAAGTTAAAATTATAATTGTAGTATCACTTAACATGTGAAGAATGAATTTTAAGTAATGAGTCACATGATTTAATTTTGAAAAAGAATTCACATCATAAATTTTATATTTCGTTAACATCATTATAAACTTATAACAAAATTTACAAATTAAACATTATAACAAATTACAAAATAAAATTTACAACAAATATTAACAACTTTGATAATAAACCAACAATACAGCGGTTAGGGTCGGTAGTGGTTACTTTGGGCGAGACAGCAGTGGTCAATGGCAGCAGTAGCGGCGGTGGCTATTTTTTCCGGCAAGTCACCAGCAGCGGTTACGGCGCTTGTGGCGGCTCGTGGCTGTTAAAGAAAAGCAAAAACTTTACGAACCATTTAAAGTGCAAAACTCTGTTTTGCAAAATGTTAAAAGGTTCATATTGTAACATGCTATATATGATATATTTACTTTACATATAAACATACTTTTACGCACAAAGGATATCATGTTATGCAATTGTTTTAAATAATTTTGGAGCCCAAGCCCAATCCTATTCATTTTGTATGATCTATCATATCAGGTAAACAAACCCCTACAAATCATAACCCGGTCCAAAGACACATTATATTCGGTAATTAGATACTAACCCTAATCTCACACACATAGAAACAATCACCGCTTCTCTGATATCTCCTTTCATCGACCTTTCAGCTCCACAAACTCATCATCTCTTCTAACCACTAATTAAGACCCAGTGATAACCATCATCATCGATTACAAATCCATCTACAACAATAACCGAATCAACAGTAAGATTTTTCAACCGATCCAACCAAGCAATTTTTTTGATATAGACGGTTAATATTCGAAGAAGCAAGAAGACCATGACCAATACCACGGATTCAAGATCCTTTGGAGGGTCTCGGGTAGGTTCGGCTTAAGATGTTTTTCGGATTTTTGTGTATGTGTGTGTGCGTGTGTGTTTTGAACGAATCAATAACAGAGAATAACATATTTGTTATTTTTGTTATCTTGTTTATTCGGATAGTTACTAAAGGTAGGCTTCAAAAGAATAGATTGTGAGTGGAGGATGGTTCATCTATTTTCTTTTGTTTTTGCACGAATCTTTGTTGCAAAAAAGAGAAATCTGAATTCTTTTGTTATCTGTTTATGATTTGTTTCGAGTCTTTGTTACGTGAGGGAAGGTTGTTGTGGTTTGTATTTGGTTGACGGTGTAACGTGATGTGGATCAGTTTAAGATTGTGTTGATGTGAGAAGTTTTGAGAAGTGTAGTTTGAGAGAGTTACGGGTTGTAGTTGTGAGAGGAATTTTGGACAGATTGTTAATTTATAGGAACCAATCTACATGGGAGATGTAGATTAGTATACACATTGAATTGTGAGTAGATGAAATGAAGAGTTGATGCATCATGGAAACATGAAAAGTCTTGCATCAATCGGTTTTTATTGTGAGTTCATTAATGTAATGAATTGAATGCTTCATAACAATAAGCAAGACTTTACACATTTAAGCTTCAAAGCTCTTAAAAGCTCAAAAATAAGCCACGAATATATTTAATTCATTAGCTTTCATTAGCTTAAATCACGTATTTGAGTTTCTTAGCTTGTGGCATTAATGCTCACATTCAATAAGGGGAACTCATTTTATATATATATATATATATATATATATATATATATATAGATTAATAAAAGAAATAATTTTCACCTTTTTTTAAAAACAACATATCTTACAAACGGTAAATCTTCAAACTACAAAAAATACACCATCGCGAAGAGAATTAAATTATATGTCTATAAATATGCACTTCTTTATATTTCGATTTTTTTCTCAAAATTTCCGCCCAAAAAAATCACACGTGATTTATAAAAATCAAATCACATGTGATTTTTACAAATCACGTGTGATTTTCTCGGCGGAAACTTTGAAAAAAAAAAGTTCGTCGAAAGTATATAGAAGTGCATATCTATAGAAAGATAATTTAATTCTCGTAGCGATTGTATGATTTTTTTCGCGTAACGATTAATGGCTTATAGTGGATCTTATAGTTATATGGCATGTAACTCAAATTTTAAGGTATTAATTTTGATGTGTCAATCAAAATATGTAAGAAGACGCATGCACACATCTTCGTATCATAAGTTTTACAAAACCTTTTTATAAACTAATTTTAGGCTAAGATTAAATCAAAAACTTTATAATTGAGGTATCGGGTTCACTAATCAAAGAATTACCTATAATTATCGTCCACTATATCGTACTTTTGCATAAGTCATAAAACTTAGAGTTTCGGATAATCATCATGGAATTGAGCTCAATTCATCCTTAAAGTGATTTTGCAAGTAAAATAGTGTTACTTGGTAAATCTAATTTGACACACAAACGAGCGGAGAGACAGAATGGAGTCTCTTTGAGGCCACAATTTAATGCGAAACCAACCTTATACCTATCTTATAGCATGTCAAACTTCGGTCCGCCTTTCAACTATTTGTGCAAAAATCACCGATCAACTAAAAGTTTATGATTTTACTCTTAAAAACATGTAGTTTCATCATTATTTGTCCAATTTATTTTCTATTCAAAAATTACCCTTTTTTGCTTACAATCATGTCAAACAATTAAACAAAAAACAAGTAATAATAAAAATAAACAAGCAACTAATAAAGATTAACGATTAATAAAGTGAAACAATTTGCCACATGCAAACTTTATTAGATAAACTCTAATAACATCAATTCTAGGTGTACTATTGCATATATTCAACTAAGACTATCCCTTACTAGGTAAGTGAGCCACATACATCGATAAATCAATTGCGTTAGTCATAGTTAAATATATACCACATAAACACATAAAATGATTTTATTAACAATTGAGGTCTTCCCCAATTTGATATCTATTATAAACTTACATGTGATATTAAGACTTAACCATTAACAAATAATCCATGACTAACATGCACGTTTTGTCATGGATTCAAGCATAACAATTACCACATAGTCACAAGATACGTACTTTATACACATAATCATGTTGACAACCTAGGGTTTCTAATCCAATTAATATTCAAAACACAAAACTCTAATTTGGATAAAGATGTGATTGACAACCCCCCCCCCCCCCCCCCAATTCTTAGGGTTTCGATTTTTTAATAAACCCTAAATCAAAAATCGACAACATGTATCTATAAAAGAATAAAGATTCGTTTTTTATGTGCTTTGGTAATCAATTACATGTTAAAACGGGTCGTGATGCCACTGTTAGAACTAGTTATAATGCCCGCACACGCGCGGGTTTTTAAAATTTTTTTGAATCATATATTTTTATTTATTAAAAAATAAATAATTTAATCTTTGTTTTGTTTGATTTATTATGTTTAATTATAGTTTTTTATTATTAAAGATAATTATTTAAAAATTTTAATCCTATTATTAATTGCATCTTATCTATATTTTTTGTATTTATCTTCTATTTGTGTTAATTGCATCTTATCTATATTTTTTGTATTTATCTTCTACTTGTGTTATGGATAAATATAAAATGTTACCTAATAAGAAAATAATCTTTTTTTTTAAATACAATTATTACTAAATAAGGTATGAATGCATTTTTTTAAAATGGAAAATTCCGAATAAGAGTTTTGTTTTATTATATAAAAGATTTAAATAGCATGACAATCATATAAATAAACAAATAACATCAAAGAGTTCATGCGGAAGCTAAGGATCATAAATAACATATAAAAGATTAACCAAATCATAAACAAGAACGTACCTTTTGATTCTAATAAAAACAAGAACCAATCTTTAATAAAAATTAGACCA
This sequence comes from Artemisia argyi, assembly GCA_030686995.1. Lineage (NCBI taxonomy): Eukaryota > Viridiplantae > Streptophyta > Magnoliopsida > Asterales > Asteraceae > Artemisia > Artemisia argyi. The sequence goes on from CM060697.1 coordinate 125,804,748, forward strand.
ATATGCTTATGTTTTAGAATGGTTGGATGGTTTATAGTGCATGTTATATGATGGGTAAAGCACATGGGAGGTGCTAAAGGGTTAAAATGGTCATTTATATATTCCAAGAAAGAGAAGACATGTAGAATTTTGACCATTTATTATATCTTTTATATAATAAAAGAATTACATCATTTCGGAGTGTTTTTGCAAAATCTTTCTCATAAAAAAAATTAGACCAATAGGAGAACTCGATTTTGCCACGTAAGCAAAATCAAGCAATATGATTGATCAATAGAAAGTCAAAATTGAATTGATTTTGGTCAAACTTTAATAAAATTTGTGAAGAAATTTGGTTGAAAAAAAAACACATAAAAATATTTGTGTCAAATTTGTGAAAACAAAAACTTAAAAAACGATTAAGTAATTCATAAAACTTTAGTAGTTGAATTTTACATAAATTATATAGAGTTAAATGTAAAATTACAAGTTTCCATAATTTTTAATAACTTTAGAAAAATAACAAATAACCTCTTACACTTTATACCCCTATACTTTATAAGATGAACTTTGTTTAAAATTACATGTATGTTAGTATTATTTTCAAACTTTCATCTATTAAAATTACAAAATTTTTGTAAATATACGAATTAGTTTTAATATACGTTAAATATTTTTTTAAACTAATATTCTACAAAAGGTGTAGATAGACGGGGATACCCTGACCCCGGGTGCCTTTTGGCACCAGCCATTGTCTACTCCATGAGGAATAACTCGGGGCAACTCTCCTGGCCTAGTAGGGAACCAACTGGAGTGAGCCGAGACTCTCGACTCTTGAGCTCTTATCCACAAAGTCTCTCCAGTGAGCCCATAGGTTTTGTGAAAGTGGTACCTATCTGGGAGCAAAGTGCCAGGGATGAGATTCGAACCCGAGTTTATTGACTCAAGAATGAAAGCCGCACTCACTGGACCAATATTAGTTTTAGACTTTCATCCATTAATTTTTTTTTTACTATATACATTAAATAAAGACTCATGCTATTTTATTTGAAAAGTTTAATTTATGCGTACACGGGATTGAATATTAAATACGGCTAAACTATTGTTAACGAGAATATGAACATCAAATGTACGCTATTGTAGTTATAATAACGGCTCATGAAATTCTTATTTGGAGTTTATATTTTTGATATCCAGAAAAACATTTTTAAAAAACTTTACGGAACATATTTTAACTTCATTTAAAGGATTTTCCTCACTACGAAAGGTGTCTCGTGGATGGCGTACTGAAATATCTCTCATTTGTGCTGATTATGTGCTACTAAACTCGCACATTTTTTACGATATGATATGAATAGTTAAAGTTAAATAACAAAATCAACTTCAACCTCAGCATCTATGTCAGTTAAACAAAGTTAAATCTTTCAACCAACAAATATTACAAAATATTATTGTAATAGATATTAATAATACATAATAAAAAATCCTGAGCAAGTATTAGTTATACTTATATCACAATTTTCAAAGGTAAAGTCTTATATGTTCATATACTAAACTAAAATTTTAAAATAAATTTGATTCATGTGTAAACCCGTGAGTGCACGGGACTTATAGCTAGTAGATAATATAAAAGAAATGAAGCTAACTGATAGAGACATATGTATAGAAAAATATTCAATATGTATACGTCTACCGTTAGATAACTGGTATATAGTCTTTACCTAAGAGTCCTACTAAATACACCAAAGAAAATATTTAAACATTGATAACTGTGTTACTATATTTTACTCGTAAATTGCAATAGGGAAATGAAGGAATTAAATCTTGACATGGTCATTTTGACTCACCCCTCGAAATTTGAACTACCAATAAAATCCCAAAGAATAACTAATAAGAGTAGATATGGACACGTTTAATATAGTATCGAGATTATATTGACACGTCTAGCAATAAACCTAAACCGACTGGACCGACGACCGAATTAGCAATAAACGTAAACCGAGAACCTAACCGAATGTGGTCAATCCGTTCTGGTCCGGTCAGTTTTATCAGTCGTTCCGGTCCATCCGGTCCATTTGCTCACCTCTATTTGCGGAGGATTGAATAAATCGCATTTTATTCTAAGAAAAGAAAAAAATTAATTGCATCTAGTAGCGTTGTAAATTGAAAAGAAAAGTACTACTAAACTCACCAAGATTTCGTTTGGTCAAAAAGTCAATTTCATATTATTTTTTGTGTCAGCTGCTTTTAGTGGTTACATTGTGCTACACATCTACTTCGTTGGTCATAATTTGCAAGAGATCATTAATTAAGTAGGGCCCTATAATCCAATTTACAACGCTACTCTAGATGCAATTAATTCTTCTCTTTTCTTATAATAAAATGCGATTTATTCAATCCACCACAAATAGAGGTGAGCAAACGGACATGACCGATTGACAGTGGAGTGTCCCAATAAATTTTAAAAGTGTGCAAATCATTTCTCTTTCGTATTAACCAACAGAATGTAACATTCTTTATATGTATTTTTTAATTATTTATTTTCAATGTAACATTTTTCTAATGTATTTTTAATTATTTATTTTTAATAAATATTGTATTACTTGTTAACTTATAAATATTGTATTATTTGTTTAATAATTATTTGATTACTTGTTCATTTGTAAAAAATAATTATATGACAAAAAAAAGTAATAAATAAGTTTTACTTTATGCACATTTAACGAGCACTATTTTATGTACAATTAATGAGTACTACTTTATGCACAATTAATGAGTTACTTTTTTCTCCTTTTTAAATAACATATGTAAAATAGTCAATGAATAATCATATTGGTGTATTTAAAAGACCTGAAGTACGATTAGGTGGAGTTGTTTAGTCTTAAGCATGTGCTGTATGTAGTTGACTATTTTTTCGTTTGGTGACTTGGTCAATACCAGAAAGAATGACCAAAATAGTAGTCAATGAAGTTTAGTCTTTTCGATCAATCCATAAAAGAGAAATTAAGTTGTGGGAAAGTATAATTGAAACCATAATGTTTTTTTTTTTTTTTTTTTTGAAAGGTGACTTTTTTCATATATGGTTTAGAGTCGCACATGCCAAATAGCAGGCCCTCATCCACCACATACCCAGACTATGTTGTCTGAACCGGGCCCACGCTGGCGCAGTGGGGATTTAAACGGCTTTCGCCCGGAAACCGTACCGCCTCCACACGAGATTACTCGCTGGAGAAACGGCCGGATGAAAACCGGGGCCGGCTTGGATTCGAACCTGCGCAGCTAATGGCTTACAGGTTCTCCTCTTCATTGCCTGATATCTCCGGAACATATGGTCCATAAGTGGACCACAAGTGAGGACTTCCCGGATGGTCACCCATCCGGTACTACTCCCACTTGTAGCTCGCTTAACAAGTTAAGCCCCCCACTAGACCACAAGTCCTTTGATGAAACCATAATGTTAATCCCTTATATTACCTTTTTCATTCTATTGCTTATATGTACTTCATTAGAAACCATAGCCGCGTTTCAGAACATCACAGATGGTGAGACCATTGTTTCTAGAAACGAAAGATTCGAGCTGGGCTTTTTCAGCCCTGGCAGTTCGAAGAACCGTTACCTTGGAATATGGTTTAAGAACACATCACCCTTTTCGGTTGTATGGGTTGCTAACAGAGAAATTCCGCTTATCAATAATTTAGGCTTGGTCAAACTGGACAGCCATGGTATACGGTCTCTTGTTAGTAGTGGTGGTACAGTCATATGGTCATCTAACACCTCTGCATCCAGTCCGAATGTCAAACCCAAAGCACAACTCTTAGATACTGGCAATCTAGTAATTAAGGATGAAAATAGTGTTTTATGGCAAAGTTTTGATTACCCCGGAGATACCATCATACCAGGAATGAAAATGGGCAAAAACTTTATAACAGGAAGAGAAACGTACGTGACATCATGGAGGAGTGCAGATGATCCTTCCCCAGGGGAGTATACAATCAGGTTCTTAATGGTAAAGGACAAATATATACAATTATATATTAGCAAAAATTCAGTTATTCAAACAAGAATCGGGCCTTTTGATGGAATGAAGTTTGCTGGGCTACCAAACTATAAACGTGAAATGTACGTTGTTTTTATTATCAATCAAAATGAGATGTATTATTTGTGTACTTATAATAACATCACGTCCTCAATTAAGTCAGTAATGACTCCTGGGGGCAAGCTTGAAATCTGGCAACTAAATATGCTCAACCAAGAATGGATGCAAGAGCTCACCCTAACCATTGATTATTGTGACAACTTTGGAATATGTGGCCCATACGGAAGTTGTAGTACTGCCACTTTTCCTAATTGTGCGTGCTTGAAAGGGTTTGAACTGAAAACCCCAGAGGAACTAAATTTTTATAATTGGACTAATGGATGTAGACGGAGTAGAGCCTTAGATTGTGGGCCTGGAGAGGGATTTTTAAAGTTGTCAAGCATGAAATTGCCAGACACGCAAAATGCTGTGTTTGATGGCAGCATGAGCCTCCAGGAATGTGAGGTAGCTTGCAAGGATAACTGCTCGTGCACTGCCTATGCAAATCCAAACATCAGTCGCGGTGGAGTTGGATGCTTGCAGTGGTTTGGTGAATTGATCGACGTCCGTGTGTACTCACTAAACGGACAAGATCTTTATGTTAGGCTAGCAGACTCTGAATTATTAGGTAAGCAATATATCATTTATTATGATGCAACTACAGTCTTATGTTTATTGTGATGTTCCATTCTATTCTAATAGACAAGTATTGTTAGAAAATTTAGGATCACAGTAATGTGAAAGTCGTGTAAACACTTTCAGATTGAAGTATTTCGATGGTTTTATCGAAATCTCAAATCGGATAAAACTCAGATTTAGAAACGAGAATATGTTTTTGTTGTTATGAAAAACCGAACTAGAGATAGATAACATATATGTGACCAATAAAACTGAAATTCGGTTGTAACTGCCATAACAATTATTTTAACTTCCGAGTTAAATCAATGGGCAAAAATCAGGTCCATTATTCCGGGAATTTTATTTTCAAGTGAAACAATCGACCCCAACCAGGGGCCTGCCCCTTGGACCCTGCCAGGGGCTGCCGCTCCTTGGACCCTGCTACGAGGGGGGCTGCCCCCGGACCCTTGTGATTCGGGGCTTCGCCCACGAATGATAATCATAATAACGTCATACAAGTGTGCACTCCGCACAACCTCAGCTTGTTGAACATTTATCATGATTACACATTGGTCAACTAAGTCAATCCATTACACTTAAATCATATTGGTGACGCAAAATCACCAACAAGTATGCGGCTATTAGCTTGACCCTGAAAATACTTTTGTTTGTGTTTGAAAATGGTTGCATATTAAACTGGTGGCATGTGTTGCAATTTAAACTTGATCTTTGAATATCATGACTCATAAAAAGTAGGAACATGGTCTCCAGATCTAGCTTTAGCTAAAGAAATGTGTACTCGCCATGCTCATATCAACATGCTTGACCAGCTGTATAGAGGACTGGGAGGAGGAGGATGGAAATTAATGATACCGTGTCATGTTTTAAGATGAGCTTATTGACCCACAAGCAGATAATAGGTTCTTGATCACTTTAGGAGTTTAGGATGCTCATGGGTTTTCTCAAAGAAAAGTCATTGTGTCAGAAGTCAAACATGCTCATCTTTTAGGATAGTACACCAACAGAAAAAGACATGTAACGTTTGACCATTCATCTATTATAAAGATAACATCAAAGAAAAATATTTAACTGATAGAGAAACCTTTGTGAGCTTGTATCAGAAAAGATTTAATACGTATACGTGTTAATTGGAGTTGTTAATTCTTTATTTGTTTGTAGAAAACTGTTTTATTTTTATTGGTTTATACCAAAAAAGTCTTTGTTCTTGAAAGAATGGATAAAATTAGTAGTCAATGAAGTCTAGTATGTATTATCCATCCATCTAGAGAAAATAAGTTGTGGGAAAGTAGAATATTAGAAGTTGTATACATTAATACGAATCTAACGATGATGTTACTCCCCTGTATTACCTTCTTCTTTCTATGGCTAACTACTTGTAGTTCATTAGAAACAATAGCTGTGTTTCAAAACATCACAGATGGTGAGACCATTGTTTCGGGAAACAAAAGATTCGAGCTGGGATTTTTTAGCCCAGGCAGCTCGAAAAATCGATACCTGGGGATATGGTATAAAAGCACATCACCTCGTTCGGTTGTATGGGTTGCTAACCGAGAAACACCACTAATCAATAACTTAGGCATGGTCAAACTGGACAGCCATGGTATCCTGTCTATTGTAAATAGTGGTGGCACAGTCAGTTGGTCATCTAAGACATCTGCATCAATCACGAATGTCAATTCTACCGCACAACTCTTGGATAATGGCAATCTGGTAATTAAAGATGAAGATTGTGTCTTATGGCAAAGTTTTGATTATCCTGGAGATACCTTCATATCAGGAATGAAATTGGGCAAAAACTTCATTACAGGAAAAGAGACGAACCTAACATCATGGAAGAGTGCAGATGATCCTTCCCCAGGTGAGTATACAGTCAGGTTCTCAATGGTTAAAGGTAAATATATACAAGTATATATTAGCAAAAGTTCTGTCATTGAAACAAGAATTGGACCGTTTGATGGTATAGAGTTTGCTGGTCTTCCAAACTATAGACGAGAACTGTACATAAGTTTGGTTGTCAATGAGAATGAGATGTATTATTCTTATACTTCCCATAGCATCACATCATCATTAAGGTCAGTAGTGACTCCTGATGGCAAGCTTGAGATCTGGCAACTAAATATGCTCAACCAAGAATGGAAGCAAGATCTCACCCTACCAGTTGATTATTGTGACAACTACGGAATATGTGGCCCGTATGGAAGCTGCACTACTGCCACTTTTCCGAATTGTCCGTGCTTGAAAGGATTTGAGCCAAAAGACCCTCAAGAACTATATCCTTATAATTGGACTAGTGGATGTAGACGGAGCAGAACCCTGGATTGTGGTTCTGGAGAAGGATTTATAAAGTTTCCAAGCATGAAATTGCCAGATACACAAAATGCTGTGTACGCTAGCAGTATGAGCCTCCACGAATGTGAGGTGGCTTGCAAGAATAACTGTTCTTGCACTGCATACGCAAATCCAAACAACACTCGGCGTGGGGTTGGATGCTTGCAATGGTTTGGTGATTTAATTGACGTTCGGATATACACATTAAATGGACAAGATCTTTATGTTAGACTAGCGGCCTCTGAATTATTAGGTAATTGACGTCCGGATATATTTATTCCAATGTTCGATTTCATTCATCAACTTGGCAACAGGTAGCCTGAAATTTTTTGTTTTATTTTTTGCTCTGTAGCTGATCGAAAACGTATATGGGGTTTCACATGTTATATTATCTCACAAATAGTAATTATATTAGCATTCAGTTTTCACATGCTATATTATCTCACTTGTAGCAAAAGCATATTATTGATTATCATGACCGGCTAACTGATGGAAATAATGCAGACTCCCAAAATAGATTTAGCAAAAAGGAAGCACTACTCACCGTGCTCATATCAGCTTCATCGACTGTTGTACTTTTGTTTGTGGTGGCGTATGCCTGTATAAAGAAAAGGAAATTGCGTAAGATGCAACGAAGAGGTAATCTGTAATACAAATTATATGCTCTTAGAATAGTAGCAATCATCATTACAAATTAGCAATAATGTACATTGAGGCCATCCAACATTTCAATTTTTTTCATATAGACCACCCATGTGTTGAAACAGTATTACAGCCCACCCAAATTTGTGTTTGTTTTGTTCACAAATTTCGGCTATTTTTGCCCGAAAACCATATGTAAAACTGAAAAGTTGGGAGGCCTTGCGATATATTATTTGTACAATTTAACAGTTTAGTTTGTTCATGAGTTTATTTTCTGACAGATTCATGTAACCAAGAGAAACTGGATGAATCTTTGCAGGAGACAGGTATGCGCTTGGGAAAAAGAACGCAACTGTTCCAATGGAAGATCTTGATGAGCTTCCTTCCTTTAGTCTACATGAAATAGCTAAGGCGACAAATCATTTCAGCATTGATAATAAGTTGGGAGAAGGTGGCTTTGGTCCTGTTTACAAGGTAACTTAATGATATTAATTTGATAAGCAATATCGATCATGAATTAAAACTGTTCTATATAAAGGCTGGACTGATTCTAAGAGCATTGATAGGTTAGGCATAATCACATGTGCACTTAAAGAACAAAGGCAACTAAACTTTTGGTGTAATCATATGGAAGAAGGTGTAATCATATGTTACGTAGCATTCTATACATTAGGGATTATGAGTAAACGGGGGAGGCTTGGTCTTAGATATGTCATTATGTCACTATGATATTAGTTTCAACATCTTGAAATAACAGCTTACCTCTCAAAAGTAATTAAGCCAATCCGTCACTTTCTGTTTATTTAATTTATGTTAATAAAGCACTCAGGTCTTATTAAAACTTGTTATCAAACTGTAAGTAATATTTTTCTTGAAATGCAGATATATATTATCAATAACCACCAAAAAATGGTACAACATAGTCCCAGGCCTGGCTAACTGTAAGCTTCCAACAAGGAGAACGGAAAGCAATACAAAAGCGCAAGGACATACAAAGCAACTGACACACTAGTACTTACCAAAACTATCATTTTACACTAGCAATCATAAAGGAAATAGTCTAAGATGATGAAGTGCAATATGAGCCCCCATAAATTCCAATACCACCTCCAACAGTAGAAGGCCATCACAATTAAAAGATGAATTTAACAAATATGAACCAAGTTGAACCCACCGTAGCCTGTCCCACACGTGAATTTAACAAATATGGCAAGTACCACACCTGAAGGATATACTGTCATAAAGCACACCCAAATCATTAATCCATGGACCCATTGAAGTTGCATTGTGATGGATCATGTAACCACTATTGCCAGCACCACGAGCCTCTCTTTGATCGTCTCAAAATCCACTGACAACTTTTAAGCTAAATATCCATAACTCTTTTATTTAAGCTCGTCACTTTTGCACAAAACATGCGATTGTTACCTGTTCATATGCCAAGGTACCTTGAGGACTAGGTGTATGCTGGGACGTGAGTGATGATATGTCCAGAATGTAAGGCAAAATCGTATAAGTGATTAAGCTGATAGTAATAAGGCAACTAAATTCTCTAGGTGTGGTATAGGAAATATGACAAGGTTTTCCATAATTTTAGGGTTAACAAATAGGGAATTAGTAGCTAGACTTCTGGAGGCTCACTTAATTTGAGAGAGATTCAGATTGAACGTCTTGGGAGAGCGGTGAACCTTTTGAACATTACCAATTTGTCACATATTGGTTTCGTTTAAGTATATAGGGTATTCGGGTCTTGTCAAAATCAGAACTAACCTTGATATTTCAGGGTATGTTGAAAGACGGACGAGAAGTAGCTGTGAAACGGCTCTCAGAAACATCACAGCAAGGACTTGATGAATTCAAGAATGAGGTAATTTGCATTGCCAAACTTCAGCACCGGAATCTTGTGAAGCTTCTTGGATACTGCATTCATGGAAATGAAATGATTTTGGTTTATGAATACATGGCTAACAAAAGCTTGGACAGATTGTTATTTGGTATGATACTACTTGATATAATATTCCTATTATATTTGCCAAATTAATGGATAACTCAACACAAATTGAGTGCTTAAATTGTCATACTTCTACAGATGAAAACAGAAGTTCAATGCTTGATTGGCCTCAGCGCTTTAATATCATCAATGGGATGGCTAGAGGTATTCTTTATCTACATCAAGATTCCCGCCTTCAAATCATCCATAGAGATCTCAAGGCAGGTAATATTCTGCTGGATGATGACATGAACCCAAAAATATCTGACTTTGGCCTTGCTAGAAAGTTTGTAGGATCCGATAGCACTGCTAAGACAAAGAAAGTAGTGGGAACACAGTAAGAATCTAAAACCATATTGTGTAAAATAAGTCTTACCAGTTACCACAGTCAATAGAGTCCTAAACTTTTCTGGTTTATATCATTTGAATTTTGATGCAGTGGTTACATTTCCCCTGAGTATGCTGTACACGGACACTTCTCTACAAAGTCAGATGTGTTTAGCTTTGGCGTTATGGTGTTGGAAATAGTTAGTGGGAAGAAAAACAGAGGATTTTGTCATGAAGATCACAGTGATAACCTTCTTGGGCATGTACGTAAACTGAAAAACATATAATTTTGTTAAGCAATACCCTTTGTAGATACTTATTACTGTGTTGTATATACTTCAGGCATGGAAACTCTACAAAGAAAACAGGTCCATTGAACTCATGAGTCCGTCTTTACACGATTCATGCATCATCCCTGAAGTACTAAGATCAATACATGTCGGTCTACTATGTGTGCAACATAATGCACAGGATAGACCAACTATGCTGTCGGTGGTTCTGATGCTTGTGAGTGAAGGTGTGTTACCTCAACCTAAACAGCCAGCTTTTTTCACTGGAGAGAGCCAAAGCGAAGTTGTGTCATCAGCTGAAGAATACACGATAACACAAATGTATGCTCGATAGCAAGCATATGGTTTGCCCTAGTGATTTGTACATTGATGGTTTGGAGTTCAAGTCCCACTTAGGCACAGGGAATTGTTGTTAAATTTACATTTATACTTACTAGACATATTTTTTAGTTGACTGAAACCGAAAGTATGCAACTTAATTGTTCTGGTAATGTTTAATTAGTTCGGCACTTTGTGTCCTTTATACAAATTAAAAGTATAAAACTTCAAAGGGTATTGTATTATTGTAATTGTAATTATGTACAAAATACCTAATGATGCATATCTATATATAATGGTTACATAGCTTCGGGAATAAGAAACTAACTCACAACCCTAATGGTACCACCCATCTATACAACTTGGTCGGCCCGTCTAGTCTAACATGGTCTAATACGCCCCCGTAAGCTAAAGACGGGGAACGGCATGTAGCTCGGATCTTAGAAAGAGAAATCAAGGAGTTGGTGATGGCTTTGTAAATATGTCGGTCATGTGTAGATATGTGTTGAACTCGAAGATCCCCTTGACCAACCTTTTCCCGAGCAAAGTATCTACTTCCATTTGTTTTGTACATGCATGGATGATGAGATCAGATAAGTACATTTTATTGACATCATTTATCTTATATAATTGACTTTTTTTTATATCATTTTGTATGAGAATCGATACTTAATTGTTCACTTTAGTAATTGTCAGGTAAAAACAAGCAATCGGTGAAAGTTGATGATTTTGGATGAATTATGGAGCTAAATGATCAAGATTGGAAAAGTCTACTGAAATCCAGGAGATGCGCCGTATCATTCTCAACAGATACGCCGCAACATCATACTTAGATGAATTCGAAGACCATTGCCTGACTTTGAAGAATGCGCCGCATCTAATTACAACATGCGCCGCATATGAAACTTTGGTCAATGAAGGATAACCAACTTGTTCTACTCCAAATATGCCGCATCTCATTTACAACATGCGGCGTATCAGCTAAAGACTTCACCAGATACTATCCAAGACGTTAAAGGACATGCGCCGCATAGAGAAACAAGTTACGCCGCATCTGAAGGCGGTGTATGAATATTCCAGAATATAATAATCTTGGACCCCAGACGAAGTTAAGTAGATGCGCCGCATCTATCATCAAGATGCGCTGCATCGATCCCTCAGACAGAAACTATAAATACCCCAAGACAGATACAAATTTTGTGTGCAATAAAAAAACCCTAAGGAGACGAATTCAGTCGAAGAAGCATCACAAGACACGCCCCAAACGAAGATCTTAGAGCCATAAGAAGGTCCTGCATGTGTGTAATTCATTAAGTAGTTTTGTTTATTGTATTAGTAAGCTTTAATCCATCAGGATTGATGGGTTTGTGGCCACCATACTGCTCCCCTTAAAATTGCTCTCCCATCGATTAAAGTTTATATGATATTTTTTTGGTGACTTGTATTTGTGCATTAATAACCTCTGTGTTTAGTTGAGCCTTCTAGACTATCATACCTGTTCCTTGCCTACTTATCTAGCGTCTAGAAGGTAGGATAAACATAAGTAATCATTAAGAGTTTACTCGCCGATATTTAGGATCCAACGAGACAGATTAGATTACGATACTCATCATATAAAACTAGCAATAAAACAAGTAACAATCTACTTAAACCATAAGACAGGTCTTCTACGTGTCTCTATTATCTATCTGTGTACGTGATTGCTCTTCACTGATTTGTTCTCATTAGTTTTACTTTTATGTTTAATTCAAATATGTGCTAGTCTCTCAGGCTAAACCCCCCTTTTAATTAGATTAGATTGTAAAACTACCTTACATATTAAAATACTGATCAAATCAACTAGATATTACGTTCCATTCTTAGTGTTCGACACTCTACTTACCACTCTATACATATTGATCGGGTACACTGCTCGTTATGTGTGTGTGTTAGTACTAAGTCGGCTAAATATAAATTTAAAACTTGAAAAGGCAAAATCACTCTATACTACAATGTGACACACAACACGCATCAATGGAATATAGGGTTAGTTAACAAGTATGTTGCACTTAAATTGTGGCACCATAGTATAGGAGTAGAAGATGTGTGAATGCCAAGCTCACAAAGGAGAACTTGAAGCCATGTGAGTTCAGCAACAATGTCAGCAAGTGCTTTTATTCGGTTTCTATAGAGGAACGTGAAACTGTGTGTTGCTTACGAGCGGTTCAAGATATAAGGTTTGAACCAAGGTAGATAGCAAATCCCCCCGTGGACCGTCAGAGAAGTATCGGGACTACCTTTAAAAGCTTGAAGGGTGGAACCTAAAGAACAATGAATGAGCATACCATGGTCAACTGTACCATGAAGATAATGTAAAATCCGTTTTACTGCCGACCAATGATTCTTGGTAGGAGCATGCTATATTGGCATACTTTGTGGACAACAAACGCAAACATATTGTAAAGAACCCCAGAACCTGTCAGTATTTAACAGTGTCGGAGAAAGCATCAATGTCGTTTAGATGGGGCGAACTCAAGGCAATCATGGGAAATGGCATTGGATTGTAGTTAACTAGACCAGCCCTTTGTAAGATCTCCAAAATGTACGTCTTTTGAGATAGAATAATGCCTGACGTGTGAGGAACAACTTCAATACCCAAAAAATAGTTAAGCGGCCCAAGATCTTTTAAAGAAAAAAATGATCTAAGTTGGCAAACTATATTGTCAATAGCGCCTTTGTTGTTACCGATAACGAGGATGTCATAGTTGTTCTTGTGAGATGGTTGGTTACTATAAAAGGCTTGTGAACCTAATTGTTTTGCGGGCACGAGCTTAAAACCAATCATTGGTGCAATCAAACAAAGTTTTCTGATTACTTTTTGTTAAGTGAGAGGTAAAGTCATTGTTAGTCTTGGTATTTTTACTTGAGTTGACTGCTATTGACCAGGGTTGATTATTGTTGACTGGTGTTGACCAGGGTTAACCGGCGTTGTCGACAGTAGCGGTGACGATTTCAGCTGGGTTTTGTGCAGAATTTTCATATGGAAGTACGACCACTGACGTCGTCAGTTAATTCCAAATGGTGTAGAAGTTATGGCTATAACACTGAATAAGCGAGATTTTGACCCATAGTTATATTGTGAGTTTAAAGGGTAGCTGGATTTGTAACTGGAAATTGAGGATGCCATATTTGTTACCAGATATATGGAGTCATTAGGAGTTGTGAAACCTTGGTTGTGATACCATATTGTATTATTGTAGCCAGTGTTGTAAAAAGTGGCCGCCTACGCGGCGCCTAGGCGCTAGGCGATCACTTACCGTGGCAATTTGAAACTAGGGGAACGAATTAAGCGTTTTGATCAAAAGGCAGTCAACATCCCGCCTAGGCGGGTTAAATCGGGCTAGGCGGGTCAAATCGGGTCAACAAATTCGTCGATTTTGGGGGTTTTGATTTTCATGATTTTGTTTTAATTTGAGCCGGTGGTTGTTTTCTTGAAGTGAAAGAGTTGAAAAGGAGAGAAGAAGCTGAAGGGTTGGGTGGTTGTGGTTGTTTTCGTGAAATGGAAGAGTTGAAGAAGAAAGAAGAAGATGAAGGGGAGGGTGACTTTGTTATAATTGTTGTGTAACCCTAATAATATATGGTTTTTTACCCATTAAAGGGTTTATACAATAGGCCCAACAAACAACTCAACGGACTTTAAAAAAATAGACCAAAACTTAATTAAAACCACACATAATGTAAATTTTGTAACATATACAAAAAATATATAATTAAAAATAATAAAAAAAAAACATTATCAAAATTATTAAAAATATATAAATTATGTAGATTTTATATCAAATACCTATAATTTTAAAATTTTCATATAGAAAAGTTCAATCCGCCTAGTTACAATTTTTATCCAATGAAAATTGATAATAATACAAGTGACAAATTCATAATAATACAAGGCTAGAAGCCATTATTATTTAATGGGCACGTTTGGTAGAGAGAATTTCAACGAAATGAAATGAAGTAGAGAACAGAAATTTAGAGAATAGAAATCAGTAGAGAATTTTATTCAATTCTATTGTTTGGTAATAACAGAGACTTGGCTAGAGAAATGAAAAAAATTATTAAAATAAATAAATAACATTTTGTCATATAAGACTCACATGTATTTATTTGTTAATTTAAAAAAAAAAAAAAAAAAAAAAAAAATCTAAACAACAAATCTAAAAAATATATATTTAAAAAAAATATTTTTTTTAATAAACTTATTTTTCAAAAAAATTATTTATCTTTTTTTAAATTTATTTTTTATAAAACTAATTAAAAAAATTATTTAAAAAATTTATTTTTTCTAAATAACAATTCTATAAAAAGTATATTTTTTTTAAATTATTTTTTATAAAAAAATTATTTTAAAATTTTTTTAAAACTTATTTTTTTAAAAATTTATTTAATTTTTTTAATGTATTTTTTTTAAAATAAATTAACAAATTATTTTTTAAATAATCTATTTGACACTAAAATACACGTGTAAGTTATAAAAGGAAAAATACATATCGTAAAAAAATATTACAAAAATAACCATTTCCATTTCTCTAATTTCCCAACAAAAAGTCATGGAAATGAAACTTTAAAAATTACACTACAAACTCTGTATCAATTCTCTCCATTTCTTCCACACTTACGTGCCCCCTCCTGTCTCCGCCCATGCACGAGGGCGAGCTTGAGATGATTGGATTGATGTTCAGCCCACCGGAGTGTACAAACATTTATATTAGAATTCCTTTCAGGCATTTGATCAAACACCTTCTTCGCAGACTCCAAATCGCCAAAACCTTTAGTAAATAAATCAATCAAAGCACTTACCAACAGATACATTAGACCTAAAGTAGACAGTCTTGATCATAAACCCGAAAACCGCATCACCAATCCTCGCATACTCTTTACTACAACACGCTTGAATAGCAGCCAAAAAGAAGTACTGATTCGGATACTCTCCTTGCTTAAGCATCTCAACAAAAGAAACTTTACAACTTGGCCAGCTCCTTTCAATTCCAAATCCAATATTTCCTTGAAGGCTTGACCATTTTTTTGTTTGTTGACTTTTGGCTTTTGCCATTGCATTTTTTTTCTTTTGTAGTTTTTCACTTAATATGATCTAATAGCATAAGCTTTTAGATATGGAATATGTAGTGTTATAAATGGTTTACCTGGTAATATGTGCATTTTCTTTTAGCAAGTTAAACCAATACTAAAAGACACTTTAAGGTATGTAAGAGAGATAGGAGATAAAGATGAGAGGTAGGAGATGAAGGTATGTGAATGAGAAAATTAGTTGTGTGAGAAAGAAAAAGACACGAAATGACCAAAATACCCTCATGTGCAAGGCACATGGGCGATTTAACAGCCATTGACTGACGGTGTTAAGTCAAAGAGGCCTTAAGCGATGCAAAAAATGCACAGTTGAGACCTTGGACGTATTTATCTTGAATTTGGGACTCAACGCATATTTTTGATACAAGTAAAATGACAAACAGTATATTTTACTCTATGATAAAATATAAAACATGATGTTTGGTATAGAGGTGCACATCGAAGCTGGTTAACCGAACCGCAACCGAAAGCTAACCGTAAACTCGAACCAGTCAAAACCGGTTTTTTTGGGGTAAAAGGTCAAAAGTCCCGGTTTGAGATTTCAAAAAAAACGACCAGTTTGGAGACCGGTTAGGCGAACCGGTTTGGAGCAGGATTTATATACTTTTTTGAATTTCAAATTTTGAATTCAAATGGTGGGCTGGAGAGCGGGAAGGAGCGTGGGGGGCCAAATTTTTGAATTTCTGGTTTAATATTTACCATGTTGCCATTTATTGTTTAGTATAAATAGAGGGGTTGTGTTGTGGTTCATTTACAACATTCCTAGTAGCAAAATACAATCTAAAAAATCAAAACCGAAAGTATTTCACTAATGGCAACTTCAAACACCACCACCAACACCACCGAAGCTGGTTCATCAAGTGCACTTACAATTGTCAAAATTTTACGATGCGACCGTGTCAAAGATCCTTGGGAAAACTTCAACCACGTCCTAATGTCGGATGGCAAGAAAAAGGCTCATTGTAAGCATTGCTTGAGTATAATGTCGGCAAGTTCCAACTCGACATTGAGGGTTCATATCAAACAGAAGTATTGCAAGTCACTCAAAAATGTTTCGGAAGTGGGTCAATCGTCTATGGCTCGGGACGGGAGTATTTTTGTATACGATCATGAAGTAGTTCGTCAACAATTTTCCGGTTTAGTGATTCGACGAGGTTTACCGTTCAACCATTAGGACGACCAGGATACGACGGAGGTGTTTCAGAATCATGTCCAACCAATGTACAATCATGTAAGTCGTATGACTCTAAAACGCGATGCTATGAACATGTGGAAAACGGCCAAACAACGGATGTTTGGTCCGCACCTCATGGTTCGCCATATTCGTACCTTTATGTTACCGCACATTGGGTTGATCCCGAAAGTTGGAAAATCATGAAGCGAGTCATATCATTTGAAGAATTTCCGGTTCCTCACATGGGAGATGCTTTATTCAAAATGTTGAGAAAAGTGTTTAACAAATTTCACTTACAACAAAAAGTTTTTTCAATTACGTTGGATAATGCTAGTAACAACACAAATGCAATGGGTAGAATAAAACTGGAATACGGTCAAACCGGTGGATTTTTTTGAATTTAAATTTTGAGCGGGGAGGCGGGTTTTCAAATTTTGAATTTAATTTTTGGTTTTAAATTTACTATTTTGCCATTTTATATTTAGTATAAATAGAGAGGTTGTGTTTCTATTTATTTACAACTTGTATACAACCAATATATACTCTAAAAAAATTAAAACTGAAAATAATTCACTAATGGCAAATGCAAGTCAAGGACAGGAAGCTGTTGCACCAATTGAACCGCAACCGGTGATTGTTGCGATTTTACCATGCAACAGTATACCAGATATTTGGAATAACTTTAATTACGTTCTTATGTCGGATGCACGAGAAAGGCTTAATGTAAGCATTGCTTCCTTTTAATGAATCCCATTTCCAGCTGTGCATTGAGGGCTCATTTCATCAAGTATTGCTCGGCACTCGAGCCTCGACGAGTCGACGTTGAGTAGCTCCTCGATGTTTTATGTTTTAAGATTATGTTTTAAGTTTATGTATTATGTTTGATCATGTATTTTATTTCAGTTGTATTTCCGTTGTATTAAATAAAAGTTAAATTTATTCATTTTACTTTGTATAAACGACGAAAAACGCTGAAAAAAAAAGTCCAAACCGGTCAAGAACCGTACCCAAACCGGTTTAGATCGGTTGGGGTTTTTCCTCCCCGGATCCGGTTTGTAACCGAACTATAATACTTAACACCTCTATTATCTGCCTCTAGTCCACTACATAGCATGATACTTAATGTATAATTGTTTCATTTCAAGATTTTACTATGTGTATGTTGTGCACTACGTTAATATGTTACTTAAAAAAAGATTATGTATCTTTTAAATATTCCATGCGTAAGATTATGTATGTTGTGCACTACGTTAATATGTTACTTAAAACAAGTGGCGCCATCCGTGGGATCCGACTACGACAAGTTTCGTGTTCTCACTAAAAGGTCAAATCGACTTTATTATTATGTATGTGTTCTTTAAAAAAAAAAAAGATTATGTATCTTTTAAATATTCCATGCGTAAGATTTGGTATACGTGGGTTTAATAACTCCTTTGGGAAGTCAACATCACTCCACATGTGATTTTAATACCTTTCTCACATAATTTGAATACCTGTTAATGCACAACTCTATATTTAATATATTTCCGTAGCCATGGACATATACCATATTTTCTTTTTTAAATCGATAAGATTTAGTATTTTTTAAATATTGAAAAGATTTTACATAAATCTTTTAAATTTGGTAAATACGATTTTACCTATAACCGCATTAAATCCGTACGATCGGACCTATTTTATATTTTTAAATATTCATAAGATTTTATGTAAATCTTTTAAATTTGGTAAACACGATTTTACCTATAACGCAATATGTCCGCACGATCGGACCTACTTTTATCTTTTCACCGCGAATTACTTCGCGCACCTCTTTTAGCCGCAAACAGCGCAGTCGCGATAAATCTACCCGCGTTAGGCCATGCGTACGGAAATCTTCGCAGATTGGCGCCATGAGCGCACTGTCATGTACAGGCACCACGATGCTAGTCAATCGCCATGAGCGCACTGTCACTGTCACGTACGGGCACTGGACGAAAGCCGTGGTCAACTGCGATCATCCACAAACGTTAGAGTCTATGCGGTCACGATAAATCTATCTGCGTCTGTGCGTGCGAAACTATTAGTCGCGGTCATAGTACATCCATCCGCGCCATTGTTTTTATTATAATAAAAGACAAAAAGATTAATTAATCGCCATGCGCGCACTGTTTTTATTATTAGCTACGTGCTACTTCCTTTATGTAGTTTATAAAACCTCACGTTAGGTGTAATTCGCACTAATACTACTTCTCTTATATATTTATTATATATGCTATGTGCTATACTTTTGCTACGCGCTAATCTTTTACTTCATTCGATTTTATATGTCACGATTCGCGGCATATACTTTTAATATTTGCATTAAGTGTTTTTCAGGATAATTAAGTTTAATGCTCCTACATTAGTAGCACCATCAAACTTGGGGGGCTACCAGGGTATATAGTACCACTGTTGGCGCACGCGTCACGCATGTATATTTGGAAGCAGATCGTACGTAAGAGGTACTGCAGGCCCGGTACAAAGACGAATTTAAATATTCACACCATCTTGCCGCAGGAGAGACGTCCTCTGTCGGTTGTAAAGACGAATGTAATGTTCGCGCACAGCGCGCACCTCTGTCGCGCACAGCGCGCATCCTTACTGCGCACAGCGCACACCTTTGTCGTGAACAACGTGCATACTTGTCGCGCACAGCGCACACTTCTGCCACAAGAAGCACGTCTTCTGTCGCACTATGTTGCATCGCTACTGGTACAAAAGGTACGCCCTTATCTAGGATACAGCATAGGGATCCACCTATCCACCTTCACCATTGTGAGACAATCACAATCGCAATCCCAGTGCGCACTGTCGCATTTGGGCTGCGCAGTATGGTCCGTCCCATGCGCACACCTGAGTTGCGCACGCATGGGTCACGACGTTATGGTTAATTGGGCCTATGCGGCCATGAAAAGAACTTAAGTTTAGTATAACATAGCCACGCACTATGTCATACTAAACTTGGGGGGCTTGTGGACGTATGGTCTGGACTGGACCCTACATGGGTCAGGCCCGGCAGACAGCGGCCCACTCTACGCCTAAACCCTAATCCATGCCCTATAAATACATGGATGGGATCTCCTTATTCACTACGACCAAACAGGTTACCCTAAACCTAATAACTCATATATGCTCCGCACATCAATACTAACTTGACCGTCGGAGGTGGATCCCGGGGCTACGGCCTCGGGTCCACTCCTAACGGGTTCTCTTTGTTGACAGGTCTACTTAGGGCTTGTGAAGACGACTAACGGCCCAAGGAGAGTCGTTGAATCAGTCCGCGCCAGATTATGCATCAACATATTAATTTAGGATCTTTACTTTTTGCATATAATTTGTGTACATCTGGGATTTAGTATGATTTGTGTTTTGAGTAACTATGCTTTACAAAAATTTGCTCAACTAGTTTACGTGGTTTTAGTTTATCGTCACATAAACTTAAAACATGTAAAACATTTTCTTTTTAAAAGATGAAA
Source organism: Artemisia argyi (assembly GCA_030686995.1). Classification (NCBI taxonomy): domain Eukaryota; kingdom Viridiplantae; phylum Streptophyta; class Magnoliopsida; order Asterales; family Asteraceae; genus Artemisia; species Artemisia argyi. Next base: position 125,825,128 of record CM060697.1, read on the forward strand.
GTGTTCATCATGTATACGATTTTTGTTAACAACATAGGTCCATTAGTTGTAATTTGTTAGTGTCATGTCTTTCTTTAATATTTCAAAAAGGGAGATGATTTGCACACTCCTTAAAATGATTGGGACACTCCAATTAATTGTGGTTGGACAGTTATACCCTCACAGTTACTCTTACACTTTCACCCATATGAGGGTATAAATGTCCCAACACAATTAATTGGAGTGTCCCAATTAATTGGTGAAATGTGCAAATCATCTCCTTTTCAAAAAGTTATGAATTCAATAAGAAAATCACAGTTTTTTCAACTTAAGTTACTTATAAGATGGTCTACCCTAATACAATTTGTACAGAATTCGGTATGCTTATTCAATTTACTGTAATACAATTTATACGGCATCGAAATAGAGCCTTTTTTTGTCTTTATTCAAACCCGGCCCAACTTGTTTCACGATACATTAAAAACTCTCTTAGTGATCAATGCCCCCCGTGGTCACATTTTTTGGCTCCGCCACTGCTTAAGGACCGTTTGGTATGAGGAGTTAGTCATTTGGTTTTGCATTTGGCTTAAAAAATGTTGTTTGATTAAGGATTTGGGATTATTGGGCCCATCACTAATCCAAATATGTAAGGATGTGCAAAAGATGGCTAAGGGGCCGTTTGGTTTATTGTTAGGAATTACAATGAGTATCGGATTTGGTATGGATTGAAAGAATTAAAAATTGAATAATAGTATTTATGTTGTTTGTTTTGTAAAATATAATTGAGATTTTGTTTTTATTTAATATTATTATATAATAAAGATGGCCCACTTAATTATATTATTAAAAAAAATCCAAAAATATCATGCCCAAAGATACATAAAACCAAGGGTACCTGGTGGGAATTGTTAAATCATCCATCTAAGGGTGTCAGACACTGTAGTGTAACCGAAAACGCCAACCAAACTATTTATCTTCGTTATCATAGCAAGCCAACAGTGCGACACCTGCAAACCAAACGGGCCCTATGGTTGGATTAGTAAAAATAATGTGTATTAGTTGGTCTCAATTATACCACTCTCTCTTTAAAGATTACTTTTTTTCTTTCTTTTTTTTTTCTTTTTTTTTTAATATAAATTTATATATCAAATAATAATAATTTATTTATTTTATAAAATATTTTCTCTCTCATAAATTAAATCCAAATTCAAATTATAAATCCAAATTCAAATCTTAATCCTAAACTTATCTACAAACCAAACGGCCCTTATTCCTTGGCCTAGGTAATATAAAATAAAAGGTAAGAAACAAAAAGTTCAATATAGATCTTAAATTTTTTTTAAAATCCAATGATCAAATTTTGGTCACTCAGTTTTTCATCAAGTAATAAAAAAACTCACGTTATTTTATTTTATTTTATTTTATTTTAAATAACATATCTAACAAACCGTTAATCATTACACGAAAATAACCATACTATCACGACGAGAATTTTCGTGTAATGATTAACGGTTTGTTAGATATGTTATTTAAAATAAACCGTTGATTTTAAATGACATTTCTCGTCGTGATAATATGGTTATATTTTAAATAACATTTCTATAGAGTAGCGCTTCTATATATTTTCGACGAACTCTTTTTTGACGTTTTTTTGTGAGTTTTGAAATTTACGCGTGAAAAACGCATGTGATTTGTTATTTTAATATTACATGTGAATTATGAAATTATATGTGATTTGTGAACTCATACGTTATTTCTAAAATAACCAATCATATGTGATTTTTTTCAGACGAATTTTAACACTAAACAAAAACTCGAAAAGGAAAATTCGTCTAAAACATATCGAAGTGTCAATTCCTAACTAGTTAACTAACTGGGCTTATAGGCTTTCTTTTCAAAATCTATTGGGCATTGGACCATCTAATTATATAATATATACTAATAGGCGTTTTTTTCACTGTAGCTACAGTACTCATCCAAGTTTCACGTTTGCCAATTTTAGCCTCTGAGGTTAGTGATCAATTACGAAGTTAGTCCTTAACGGCCGTTATCTAACAAACATGGATTAAATTTGAAACAGAACAGTAACTTCACGGGTTTTTTCTGTACAAATAATAAACAGAAACAGCCCCTAAGGTTAACTTTTTTTTTTCACCGTTAGTCCTAAGGATTAACTTTGCAAAGAACGCCACGTTAAGGGACTAAAACTGAAAATAACGTTGCTACAGTGCCAAATAGTGGCTACTACAGTAAAAAGTCAGTTTGTAATAGTGCGTGTACTGTAGCTAAGGATTTTATGCTTTTAGTCCCTCACCTTAGCTATAAATTGCACCGTTAGTCCCCCGTTAGCGATCTTTTGCAAATTTAGTCCCTAAAAAATTGAAAATAATTAAAATAATAAAAGTAATTGACTGTTCTATTTCGAGTTTGGATTAAACACAACATTCCCGCAGCAACGCGTGGGTGCCCCGGCTCGTTAATATTCTTATATTCGTGAACAACAGTCAGGTAAATAAATGAATTCATGAAAAAAAAAAAAAAAAAAAAAAAGGTTGTGCGTTTAAGTGGTAACAAAAATTCGTTAATTTTATGTTTTGGTTAAAAGGGCTTTTTATTTATAGAGAAGTGTTAAAAGGTCACAAAAGGTGTTTAGACGATATTTAAAAAAAAAAAAAAAAAAAATAAAAGTGCTAGAAAATGCAAAGAAAATGTATAAAAGAGTGAATTGTTCTTTTCAAAATTCTACTTACAATTTGAAAAGTGAACATTTCATTTTTACAGAAAATTTCTTCAAAAAGTTGAAACTAAAATTTTTTTCTATTTTTTTTATTTTTTTGAAAACTTTTCTTAGAAAACGAGGAGTTTTTCACCAACTAAACAAACACACATGATTTTATAAAGTAAAAAATGATTCACAAAGACAACCATATATTGGATCCTCCACTTTTAATGTGACTATAATTGTGAATAGTTTTAAAATTCCTAACTATTTTCCACTCTTAGACCGGAGGTAATAAGAACATCACCACACGTCTTTTTCCTATGTGGCACCCTATCAAAATGTCGTTCTCTATTAGACAAATCCTTCAAGACGCGTCGTCCCGCTATTTTGTTGAGAACTCGGTCGGTCAAACGACAAGGTTGTCTAGAAAGAAAATTTGGTTTTTGTGAGTGTGTGTGTGAGTATATTATGGGATATTGTGCTTAAGTGGGGTTTATTTGGGTGTTGATGTTGGTTGTGTTATTACACTATGCTAATGGTGATGTCGGTTGAGGATAAAAAAGTTGGCATGACGTTGAGTTCGCGATGAGGACAATATAACCACCGGTCTTATAAATGTAATAAACTTGTACACACTTAGAAGTTAGAACTGTAATAAAAATAAATTCTTTTTTTTGTTTATCAAAGCGTGCACAAAATTTCTGTAGAATTAATAATTTTGCTGTAATGAACCCAACTATGCTATACCAAAGACAACGGACCCTAAAGAGACAACATCATATTTATCAAACATCATATAGTTGCCAAATTGTAGAAAGTCAATTAGTCAACCGAATGAATTATTGTCTCTATTTAATATTAACTTGTTACTACTCAAAACCAAACGACTTATTGTGAATATGATATTGTCAACTCTCTTATTGATTTAGGCATAGAAAAATATTGCTTATGTAGTTAAACGTTCAAAATTCTCTTTGAACGGCAGCAATTTTATTAAAGAGAAAACTAGCGACTTGCTAGAAATTACATACGGGATTTAAGCCAATCAATTCAACTAATAGCGGAGCTAGAAAATTTTTTGTGGGAGGGCCAATACAACGATTTTCCCAAAAAATATTAGATGGGAGGAATCAGATGAAAAAAAATCTTTTTGTAACACATGAAATCGCAAATAAATACACTAACGGGCTTAGACTTAAGGGGGCCGGGACCCTTCCCGGTCCTCATTAAGCTCCGCCCATGAACCCAACTACTAGACAAACGACGTCTATGCTTAAGCCATGAAAAAGAATACAAACGAATATAATCGAAAATGTCACTTTTCCTCAAGGAATGTGTAACACCCGATACTTTTCCTAAACCTGTTTACTAGCAAGATATTTTATTTTACATTACCTTAGAACTTAAACTTTTCTTGCATGGTAATTGGGCTTGAGAAACGTGAGATATATTGAGAAATGAGAACTTTATCCCTTGATTGAACCAGCACAACCCAGAAACTCGAAACGTATCGCATTTGCCAAATATATTGAATTAAATTGACTTCGGAAAAAATTTTGAAGTTTATACTTGCTTTTATAGGAAAAATGATTTCATGAATAATGACGCAAGTTTCGTAATTTTCGAGTCCGTTTGCTATGTCAAATAAGCCCCGAACCGTTTTAACGGAAAGCATTATAACTTGACCCTTTTAACCCCTATACTTATTTTTATTATAAACCCACTAAAATTAAATTTGCACCACTTTAGTTCCTCAATTCTTATAAAACAAAATTTTATTTCATTTTCATTTCTTTTTCATCTCACTAAAAAACACACACACACACACTTACTTCTCTCTCACATCTCTCCCCCTCTCTTTTCCATCCGGCAACACCACCACTGCCGGCCACCTCCGGCCAAAATTCCGGTCACCGGAAAAATTTTCCGGCCACTTTTATTTTCTTCACCACTCAATCGATCGGGTTTCTCCGATTCTCCTCGTACCACCCACGCGCCCCAACACCTTCTCCAACACCACCATCGTGCGCCACCGACGCCACCACCACCATCACCCCCCACCCTTTGGTTCTTTCCGGTAAAAACGCAACAAACACACCTTTATATATATTTTCTTTTTAAAGTTTTACAAAACTCTAATAAATATTTTAATAAATCTGAATATATAACAAGGTTTTGTCAACTCATCTCCTCTCCAAAAATCCTGTAAATTCGACATGTGGCATTTCTCCCTATCCAACGGTTGTGAATAATTAGCCATCTAAAAAAGTCAAACAATGAAATTTGGGGCGGAATACCATTCACGAATTTCATTTGATACTAATCCTCCAAAAGAAACACACACAGAGTTCTCTCACTCATCCATCTTCAAAGATAAACCCTAATCAAACCACCGCTAATCAAGATCCACCGCCAATCAAAAACACCACAAATCAAAATCAATATCCATACCAATTAAAGAACTTTATGATAAATCAACATATTCGAATTTCATTATCAACTATTAGATTGGCGGTGGGTTTTGATTGGCGCTGGTAACCACAAACAAATCAGAATCATTTAACACTTCCACCAAAACATGATGATTATATAGGTACATTAGTGATGAGGAGAAAAATGATCCGTTTTTAAGGGGTCATTTAAGCCCGGAATTGAATTTATTTGATCAAATATTGCCCTAAATCGTTCCTTTTGTGATTTTAGGTACTTTTGGAGTGAATTCTGGTAAAGGAAGCATTTTGGACGTTTTTGGAGCATAAAAGTGAAGAAAACGGCAAAGTCTTAATTTTTCTTGCTGGGAACAGTACCTGACGGCGTCACTAAATCCTACATGACGGCGTCAAGCGTAAAACAAGAGGTGAAGTGGATAGAGTACGTGACGGTCCAAAGAGTTTTTACACTTGGGCATGACGGCGTCACCATAGGCCGTCATGGTCCCTTTATACGTGACGGCCCAAAGGAAATTGCTCTTGACGGCGTCAGATCTGGATCTAGGCAATCCGATTTTATTATGGGCGGCGGGTTGACGGCGTCAGAATTTTCTTCTTGATGCCGTCACGTTGGAAAATCTATATATAGTTATGTAATTTTCATTCATTAAGGAGGATAATTTTAGGGACGACTTAGAGAAACCCTAGCACGATTTTATCAGTATTTTCAAGGGTTTTCACTGCTTGAAACCTTTCATGTTCAATTAAGATAAGTATCCTTTCAATTCATTCAATATGTCTATGTGTTGTTTGAATATATCTTACGCTTGTCTTGATTTTAACATGCTAGGCTAGATCTCTTGTGTGTTTGCTTAGATGTAGTGAAACCTAGATGTTGATTATGGGTTGATTGCTTGTTTATAGTTGTTACGGATGAATGATTTCGATGTTAGGCTTAAGAAAACTGGCAGACTTCCATAGTGTAACTTGCTTGAATGTCTTAAGAAACATGAACCAATGCGTACTAGGTTTTTATGGTTGTATTTAATGCATGAGTGAATTCTAATGATCCCATGTTAGGAGCTTCTTGCAGGCTCGACATAGGAGTGAAGTAGGAGCTTATAGAGTTGGGGAAGTACGTACGCCACCTCACGATTGGTATTAAGGAATATAACCCGTCATCCACGCAACTGTAACAAACTATCAACCTGTAAAAGATATCTAGGGAGTAATGAAATCTAAGTAAACACAATTTTCCCATTTATTGTTCACACCACATTAGTAATTAGCTTTATTTTCATTTTTGTTATTTTATTTTGATTGCATCTTTAGTTATTGGGTTAGTTGACTAGCAACTAATTCCGCCCACTCTTCCAAAACCCAAGATTTTAATTGCTTTTATAAAAATATAAAAATACAAAAAGAATCACCTCTCACCTCTAGACCTAGTTTTTAGGCTTTCTAATCCTAGCGATACTATTCCTTAGTTGAACGATCAATCCCCCGGTACTTGTCACTATACTATACTACAACGATCAGGTACACTGCCTGGTGGGGGTTGTAAGCTTCTCGAGATCCCTCGAGAGGTAAAGCCTGGTGCAATTCCCACACATCAGTTAGATCTGCTGTGCAAATTGGTACGTTATCCAATATATTGTGAAGCTTTTGATTGATTATTGATTTGTTTTCTATTATTTAGGTGTCATTATGTTTTTGTTAAATTCTTCAAGCAATCATGTGGCCATCATGTGGAATGGAAGTTGCTGGCCAGTGTTTGTCGAATTATTCATACAAAAGGTAATTGATGTGTTTTAAGATTCAAGTTCCAATACTCCACCTATCTTAACCATGATCTTTATAAAATTTTTCTTTTGATTCATTATATGCTGTAGTATAATGTTATTAAGATTTCATATTTTGTCATACATATCATAGTCCAAAATACATTTCTTGATTATCGATGGGTATGTTATATGATGTTCAAATGGGTATGTTGTATCATAATTTGATTACGATTTGATCCTCACAATGAAAATAATATACTGTATGTTAGCTTGTGAAACTGTATCTGGATGCTCATAATTTCATTATTATTTTGTCAACTTTTAATTCAGGGAAGTTTTTAAAAAAAAATCCCCAAAATTTCGCCCCTAAATAAATATAGCACAACTGAATTCCATGATTATTGCGGATAATTAAATTTGACAAATTGTTTCCTTAGCTATCCACCTAAATTTTTAAATTTTGAAAACCATTTAACCTAATCCTTGCTCTATAAAAAGGCATTTCATTTACAGAGATTATCACTTATCTCTATCCTCTCCTACTTTCTATTAGTTTGGTAACAAATATAGTTATTTTTCCTATAAAACCAATTATATTCATGCCTTATCTATGTATACCGTTTATCAAATGATTAATTTTGTATTTGTTTTGTAGATACAGCAATGGAACAGAATACCACTCTCTTGTGCGACATCGACCCTATGTTAGATGATGTCAAAATACTAGCTCGCTGCATTAGCATCTGGAAATCTCACCCTACCGGGAAGCCTCATGAAGTTTGGAGCTTAGACATGGTTTTGCAAGATGAGCAGGTGTCTTTATACACAAACTTTCAAAGTCAAAATTTTATATTAATACAATCCAATGCAATATTATTTTAAGTTTGATATGGTTTGTGTTTTAAATCAAAAGTATATTCTTTGTTTCAGGGGAATCGTGTGTAAGCAACAGCAAGGACAAAGGAAGTGATCAATAAGTATCGCCTTTTGATTGATGAAGGGTCATGCTATCGTATCAGCAACTTTGGAGTTGGTGAGAATGGAGAGAAATATCCATTCTTGAATCATCGATACAAAATATCTTTCTTTAGGAACACTGGTGTTACAAGGGTTCCCGGCTGGGAGAATAACCCTTGTGGGTTCAAGTTTGAACCTTTTATCAATTTTTTCACCAAAGAATTCAAAGAAACTGATGTTGTCGGTGAGTTATTGTTTGTATAATATAAAAATATTTGTATTTTTATATTGTGTTTACTTTGTAATAATGCTTTTGATTCATCCGCAGATGTGATTGGAACTATTGTCTCCATTACGGACCCACAACCCTTCAACAACTATGGAGTGGACAAAATAAGGAGAAATGTCGTGCTGGAGGATGTCGAGTATGAATCTTCTTATCCCTATAATTTAACATACATTTTCTTTTAACGCTTAATGTACTTATGATTTTGTATAAATTAACAGTGGCAAACAGCTTGAGTTGTGCTTCTTTGATGAATGGGCTGAAAAGTTCAACAAATATGCCGAAAACCCTGTGTCGGTTGGTCATGCTGTCATGATACTTCAACTGGCGAGAGTTAAGTATTTTAATAGTAAGTGCTCACAACCATATAACATTTTTTTTTGCATTTAAAATATTGCACGTCTCATTTTTTTATTCTTTTTTAGAGAAACCATCTGTGCGCCCTGCTCTGTTTGCAACCAAAATATGGATCAATGATAAAATTTCGGAGATTGAAGCATTCAGACAGAGGTAATTTATTATATTTCAATTTACATTTACGCAACATACGCATATTATTTAAAATGTATCCTTACAATCTACTATCTATATACCTTTGTAGGTATGCTGAGATACCAGGGTATGATCCTAAAAATCATACAATAACTGTGTTCTCACCCGCCAAAAAAATTATCAGTCCGTTTGATTTTTTGGATGGTGATGTCAAAAAAATGGTGGGCACTATACGCGACTCTAACAATGTAAGTTATGAAAATTATTAGTCATTCTTGACATCTTAATGACATCTACTATTGATTTTTACATCCTTATTTACACGTATCTATACTGTTATACATTTTGTTTCAGGCATGCCATATGATTGTTTATGCCAAAGTGCACAAAATTTATAGAGAAAATGGATGGGCATATCTTGCGTGCAAGAGGTGTGGATGTTCTGCCAAAGAAATTGATGGTACTGCTTCTTCATCCAGTGCCTCCAAATTCAAAAAACAACAAACTTGGCACTGTAAACAACATGATGAAATCACTTCTGTTGGATACTGGTATGCCATCTGCTACTTATTATGTACTTTCTTTTACAATAATCATGTTGTACTATTTTTACTTTTTATTAACCTGACTTTCACTTTTCTTAATTGTAGGTATAAGGTTATCGTCCGAGTCATTGACGATACCGGTTCAGCATCATTATTGCTGTTTGACGATCTGGTGTACAAGCTGTCTGGAGTTCACTGTCAATCTTTGATCAACCAATATGGAGAAATACATGAAGACTACTTCCCTGATGAACTTAATACCATGATCGGGAAAAAATTGTTATTCCGTTTCCACTATTCAGATTTCTGTAAAGATAACAATCACCATGTTTATTAGGTCAAGATGATGTCTGACGAAGATGCCATCATAAATTCCTTCAAAACTGATTTCATTACTGAGGTAAATACATACCTGTACCAAATTCAAACTCTTTTGTACATTTAAAAGGTATACCAGCACTTCATATTGTATGGATTATCATAATTATTGCAATTCAATATTATAGGAAGGTGTTAATCCTGAGGATCTCCAAACTCCTATTTCATATGGTTCTCACTCAAGTAAGTTATCAGCTGCTGATGCTATACCTTTCAACATCGAGGTCACACCACCCACTTCCAAAACACAACAACCTGATGGTTCAGAACAAGTTGTCACACCACCCAATTCCTGAGCAAATATAGATGGTGAGTCGGATGCAGGGAGCGCTGGAAGTCTCAAACGTGCCATAATTGATCTGGATGACTATACCGAGCCCGTTGAAGACCCTAAGAGAGGAAAGCACTTGGTGGAGGTCAAAATAGAGCCCAAAGATTGATCGATTTGCTCCATATTGCTATATCATCTTCTCATTTTAAAACAATAATGTTTGATTTTTGCATCTGTTTATCTTTTGGACTATGTCTTTGGTAATTTTTCTGGTTTGGATTATGCTTTTTAGACTTTTCAATAATTGTTTGGTTGTTGCTTTTGGGGGTATTGTCCCAAAACAGATTACGTGCTTTTTTCATTTAATGAAGATGATATATTTTATGCTATTTAATTGTTGCTCAATTTTAGTTTACTTTCTATTGGTAATTCATATTTCATTAATATGAATATGAAAACTTATTATATATCTTTCAACAACAATATTAATGTTGTATCCCATATCGGACCATAATAACATTGGATCATTTTTATAATTTACAATATAATAACTTTGATTTGACCACCTTAGAAATGAGCCATATTGCTAAACCTCTAACAACTCATAACTATTAAATTAAAAGTTGTCATCCTTATAAGTATGTACCTCGCAGGTGATTATATTTAAAAAAAATTATATTGAAAATAAAAAGACAAATAACTATCTTGACCAATCTAAATACATGAACAATTTTTGTAAAAATTCGTTTGACCCATCAATTAACTTAAATTGAGATAAAAAAAAAAATCAATCAACTTAAATAACATTTAAAAACAATCATATTCATCATATTTAACAGTTTCCTTTTTAAAACAAGTTGAAAACTAAATTACTGCATATATTTTAACTTCAATAAACGAATATTATCTAAAAATAATAAACGATTATCTCTAAAATACCCTAAAATCATGTAACAAACATTCAAAATGATTTGGAAACTACTTTAAATATATATTATCTCACATATCTTTTCCTAAAAATAAGAGCTTACTTATCTATATATATGGGTTACTTTTTAGTCTTCCAACCAAAAAGGATTTTTGTTAAAAAAACCTACGCCAAAAATGTCAAAACCAAATTCCCACAAGGTGCATATTATTACTAATACCTTCTCCATTCATTTTTTTATCATTTGATTTGTAACTATCGTACTCATTTGTTAGGATTTTTTTATGGTTATCTATTTATATTACAATTTCTCTTTGTATATATGCAGGAAACAAAAAAACAACAAACCATCGTAACAAAACAACATTCTCTTGAATCAAAAAATGTACCTCAAGTCGTTCAGACATCCGATGATGAAGTGGTATCAATTACAAATGCTTTATTAAATATACGTATAAGAAAATAACACTTTTCACATTTGAGTATATGGTTAATCAATTTATACAATTTTGCAGCCTTTGACCGTCACATCTAAGCGTCGACGGTTAATGAAAAATGGTGACTGGGTTGGTAACAATGTCGTTGAGCTTATTTCTTCTGATGAAGAAAATACTTTGAAGAAAAAAGAAATTCTTGATACAAAGAAAATTAATGTTAAAAAACGGTATGTTATTGTAAATTATTTCATTACTTTGTTGTAAAATTAATAATATTATTTGGTGACTTTTGAACATAGGTGTTTGATGATGATGTTCCTATAAGATTTAGTCGTTCGAAAAAAAAGGAAATACTTCACTATCCAAGCACAATAAGTATACACTTATTGATGAGGACACTGACGAAGAACTTGGAAATAAGAATATCATTGATGATTTTAGCACTGACGAAGCTACCGATGACATCCAATACTCTAACAAATTTATTGGTGATCAAGCTGAAGTTGATTTACAAGTTTCTCCACCTATTAGTGATGAAGTTACCTACGAGGTCGATGACGAAGCTAGTATTGATTTAGAAAATTTTGAAAGCCGTAGTGATGAAGAAACCGATGATGTTGCAAGTTTGGAAGATTTCATTGATGATGCAGATGTTGATGATGATTCAAAGTCTCAAGATTCTGATGATGATTTTTAAAGGCGACACCTTAAATTCGACATTATGATAATGTCCTCAATAAAGATATTGTTACTTTTTGTTAGGTTTTTTAAGTTTTCGAAAGTATCTCAAATTCAATGTCGTTGATTCCATATCATTTCCATTTTCCTTTAATAATAAACTGGTGCTTCAATTATATGAGAATAACCATATCAATTTCTTAACTTTTCTTGCCAATAACCATAAAAATGTTAATATAAACAATAACAAATTGTGATTAGTTGCAATTCCGATGATTAGTGATTTATGATTTCATTTACTGAATAATATTATTGTTATATTACCAATAAGTTAACGATGTCAACAAGTATACATCGTTAACAACTGATTCTGACAATCGTGTTACATAATGAATAATAAACATGATCATTCTACTAAAGAGAACACAAACTAAAGAGAACACAACTGATTTTATACGCAATGTTTCATGCAGTCAATATTCATATGCAAGTTGTGTTACTCAATTGGGCTCAATTAATAAGTGGGCTTTATAAATTTGGAATTTATTAAAGGAAAATTTAATGGGCCTCATTTATTTAACTTTTCAAAATTTGAAACATCTTTCTTATACATTTTATTAGGTTACAAATTTGTAATCACTCTTCATAATCACAGATAAAACAACAGATGATAAGAATCATTCTTACGTGAATTTCATTGTTTAAGCATCTCAATTTCTTTGAATATTAGATGAATAACAAAAAGAATACCCGACAACCTATTCATTCAAATAAAGAAAATGAACATTGTAATCCTAACATTGTGAATAATGTTTCACAATCTTCAGAAAAATAAGTCAATCAATCCAACCATGGTATAGTTGCGACGACTAATTTTTTTTTTTATTACAGTTTGTTACGAAACAAAGTAAGATTATGAACATCATTTTAAGTATTAATTTTGTACAATACTTAACTTGCAGATGATCCTCACATTGGAAAAAGGAGAAAGACTGTTACAGGTACATCATAAACTTTTGTCATGTTTGTGAATTAAGGAATAGCATTTGTCTAATTTTTGTTGTAAATTTTTTTTAAAGTTACTACGAGGAATGAACCGGTCTCTATGTTTGATGCTAATAATCTCATCTATCTACCAATATATATGCCAACTACTAATATTCCAGTTGGAAGACCGTCGAATGTTGTTAACCCACTTTCTACCATACGACAAGGAAGTAGTCCGCTATCACACATCAGTTTAGGTATCATATTTATTTGTATATATTTTCATTCATAAATAGTATTTGTATAATTTTGGTTGTAACCTTTGTAAAAGCTAATACGAGGAACAAACCGGCGTCTATGCTTGATGCTAATATTCTCAACTATCAACCGATATATATGCCATCTACTAATATGCAAGCTTTAAGAACGTCAAACGTTGTTAACCCACTTTCTACCATACACCAACAAAGAATTCCGCTATCCCACAAGATATTATGTAATTACTATAAAAAAAACAAAAATTTATGTCATTGCCATTATTTATATTATTTTACATCAAATTTATTTGTAGATAATTTCATCTTGTGTTGTTTATCAGGCATTACACCTTTTCAGTATAATTCAGTAACACGACAACCTAATGAGAATATTGTCCCAGAATCCAGAAACATACCAACACCAAAAAGGGCACCTGGACGTCCCCGTAAAAATCCTCTTGATACACCGATTGTCCCAAAAAAACAAGACAAAGAACAACCATGCAAAAAAAGTTCTCCAATCATCAATACTCAAGTAGGGACATCGTCAACTCTCTCGAATATTATTTGCAATGCAAGTACTGAAAGAAGTCCTCTTTCCGACATCACATCAAGTAATGTTCACAACTAACTTTCTTTCTTTTAATTCTTAATACATTTGTATGGCCGAAACTATCTTATACCAGTTAGATTTGTTTGTCTTTTGAAGATACATTTTCTTCCACAAATCATAACATAGGCAATCAAAGTTCTGTTGGTCCATTGTTAAGTCAAACAACAGATAACATGCACCTTGATGAATTATCTCTAAACGTCTCACCAGCTATAAATCGACGTGGACGACCCGAAAAAACTCCAGTTCAACAAAAAACAGTTAGAAGAAGAGGCAGACCTCGCAAAACACCTCAACAAAATTGTAAGAAAATTGTTGTACATTTATTTTCATATTGTTATGATTATTCTAATATTTATATATATAAGTAGATATATTTTTTTTATATGTGTTAAAAGCAAATCAGCCTATACAAGAACAAAAGATATTTCAAGCTTCACCAAATATTCTAAACACACCTATCAACATTGGTCTTGGTTCTTCATCTCCCGATTTGTGTACTCCTGATATAACGCATGCCTTACGCCCCATGGGTAGCACTTCTGCCAGTAAGTTATCTGTTTAAAACTTTATTATTACTGTGATTATTCATCTGAAAAGGATATTTAATTGTATTAGCTTACATATTTTAGGCAACGCTACTAAGAGTCAGCCACCATCAAGGTTCAGAAACAGTTCTCCTATACAATTTCACATTGGTAAGCTATAATCAACTATATATTTTACATCTTAAGAAACAAAACAAAATTACTATTTATATACTTTTTTCATATTGTATACAATAAAATGTTAATCAGTTTACATAATTTCTTACAGGCAGTCCTGCTACTATACCGCCGAATTGTGAAACCGATCATAATGTTGATAATACTTCAGAAAGTAATTCCGTACAAAAAGGAAAATCACTTGCAGATATACCTTCATTCGAGATGTCAGAAGAAGATCCTGAAGATGAATTTGGCTATATGGATCGTATCGAAGGCATATCCAAAGGTATTTATCTTGAACAAAAGTAATAACCTCTTTTCCATATTCTTTATTACCTTAATAAATTATAACGACATTATTGTTATCTTTACTTAGAGTATTTTGACTATGGAGATCAAACAAAGCAATGCATAAAATGTGGTGCATTGTTGTGGCTTGCCGAAAGTAATGTAGGATCTTCTAATGCAAACAACAATGATGGATATTCAATTTGTTGCAAAAGAGGAAAAATACAACTACCTGTTAAACTTAAGAATCCCCCACCTTTGCTAATGGGACTTTTGAAAGGAGAAAACCCAAAAAGCAAAGCATTTATGGAAGACATTCGCCGCTATAATTCTATGTTTGCCTTTACATGGATGTCTGGTCAGCAAGATAAGACTGTTAATAGTGGACGTGCACCGTATTGTTTTAGAATTAAAGGAAAAAATAACCATGTAATTTGAGATATGTTACCCAAAGCTGGTGACTCACCTAAGTTTGGACAGCTTTACATTTATGATCCACCAAATGAGTTACAAAACCGCATTAACGATGTTAGGTAATATTTGCTTTCCGTTATTTTACATGTTTTTACTTGGTGTTTATATTGCAATTAATAATTTAACTTCTTTAACATTTGTAGTTCTTCAACAGATGATGCATCGTCATCCTTAAAAAAACACATAGACCCTCAACTAACCAAAGAAATAAAAAACATGCTTGATAAAGATAGTCCTTTGGTTCAGAAGTATAGAATGGCTGGAAATTTAATGGATAATGGCGAAGTTAACGTTAAGATCAGACTCATAGGTAGGCGTGACAAAGATGATAGACAACATAACCTGCCAACTGCAAATGAAGTTGCTGCACTTATAATCGGTGATTTTGAGTCAATGCCCACTGAAAGAGACATCACCGTGCATAAAATCAATGGAAAGTTGAAAAAAATTAGCGAATTGCATGTCTCATATCTTCTGTTACAGTATCCGTTATTGTTCCCGGACGCAGAAGATGGGTATATGACTGACATATACCACGATGGTATCACTCATGAAACACAAGACGACAAAAAAATGTCACCATGCGTGAATGGTTTGCTCACCGTATTCAAGACTGGCCAAACGTTTTCTCAACAATTCTAAATGGAAAACGATTATTTCAGCAGTTTTTGGTTGACGGTTATACCATGGTTGAGGCTGAAAGGCTGCCATATGTACGTATAGAGAATTCCGAATTAAGATGTGATGCTTATGACAGATTAGCCAAAGCTGCACAAGAAGCCAACCCGGAACAAAAAAAAAAAAAAACGCGGAACTAAAGTAGTATTACCTTCATCCTTTACAGGTAGCCCGCGTTACATGTTACAAAATTACTTGGATGCTATGGCTATGTGCAAAAATTATGGATATCCGGATTTGTTTATCACATTTACCTATAATCCAAAGTGGCCCGAAATTACAAGGTGCCTAAAAAGAAAGGGTTTGAAATCAGAAGATCGGCCAGACAATATTTCAAAAGTTTTTAAAATGAAGCTTGATCAACTGATAAAGGACATAAAGGAGAAACGTATTTTTGGCCGTGTTAAAGCAGGAAAATTACAACCTACGTTTGTATACTCAAACAATCTATTATTATTTTTTGTAATTATACATCATATTAATTATATTATTTTTTTCAACTTTGTCCCACTATTGTCAGAAGTATACACTATCGAGTTCCAGAAGCGAGGTTTGCCTCACTGTCATTTGTGTGTATGGTTGGAAATGGAAGATAAGTTGAGGTTTCCCGTTGACATAGACAGGTGTATTTCAGCTGAAATACCGGATAAAGATTCAGACCCCGAGTTACACCAATTGGTAAAAGAGTTTATGATGCACGGCCCTTGTGGACCTGAACACAGAAACTGCCCTTGCATGGTCGACAATAAGTGTTCTAAGAATTTCCAAAAAAGTTTAATGAAAACACTTTCATTGATGAAAGTGGGTATGCTATATACAAAAGAAGCGACAATGGAAGAACCGTTAGAAAGCAAGGTGCTGACCTTGATGGTGGTTTCATTGTTCCATACAACCCTACGTTATTAAAAAGGTAGTATCAAATATAAGTCTTTAATTTAAGCATTCTTCTTATGCCGATTATTTATATTTGGATTGTTGTCAATTTTTTTCATATATTAGGTACCAAGCTCATATCAACGTAGAATGGTGCAACCAATTCAGATCTATCAAATACCTTTTTAAGTACATTAACAAGGGTCCGGACAGAGTAACAGTTGCAATGGAAGATGAAGAAAAAGATGAGATTGACGATTATTACGATTGCCGTTATTTATCATCATGTAAGGCTGCATGGAGGATCTTCAAATTTGATATACACCATCGTAGTCCCGCAGTCGAACATTTACCATTTCATCTACCGAATCAGCAGTCTGCCGTATTCGATCCTACTGAAAGCATTGATTATCAACTTGAAAAGGCTTCATCTAATACTTCAAAGTTTTTGGAATGGATGGAAACTAATAAGACAGATGAGGAAGCGCGCAAATTGTTGTACGTTGAATTCCCAAAACATTATGTTTGGAATAAATCCACCAAAAAATGGACTAAAAGAAAACAAGGTTACCTATTTATTCTTCAAAATATTATTCTTTTTCTTTATGTATCGTTATTATAAACAGTTAATCATTTTTAGAAAACAACTACTAATTATCAAATTATATAATTATCTTACATAGGTAAAACCATTGGAAGAATACATCATGTTCCTCCTTCTTGGGGTGAGCTTTTTTTTATCTACGCAGGCTATTAAACCATGTTAGAGGTGCTCAAAAGTGGGAAGACTTGAGAGAGGTTGACGATATAGTATATCCTACATGCAAAGAAGCTTGCTTCGCACGTGGTTTGCTCGATGACGACAAGGAGTACATTGAAGGAATTATTGAAGCAAGTCAGTGGGGAATGGGTGATTACTTATGGAATTATTTTGTAATATTAATAATCTCAGATAGTATGTCGAGGCCTGAGGTGGTTTGGGAGAAAACATGGAAGCTTTTAGCCGAAGATGTGGAGCAAATAGAAAGAAAAAAAAAAGAAACCATCCAGGTATTAAATCAAATTAAATTTCATGTAACATATATTTCATTTTACCCCAACAATCTACTTAAACTAACTTCAAAATTATTTTCGTTTTATAGATCTTCAACTAACAGATGAACAACGGTATAATATATTTTTAGCATATATTGAGGATAAGCTACTTAGCAGTTCCAGAAGTCTCAAGTATATCGTCAACATGCCTTATCCTTTGTCTGAGTTTACATTGGATGGATACAACCACTTGATTTACGATGAGCTGGATTATAAACTACCAGATTTAATAATCCAACATGAAACACTCCATGCAAGTTTGACTAATGAACAGAAAGGCGTGTACCACGCCATTGTCGCTGCTTGCAACAAAAATAAAGGCGGTATGTTTTTCATTTATGGTTATGGAGGTACTGGTAAGACATTTTTGTACAAGACATTGACAGTTGATATAAGGTCAAAAGGCCAAATTGTTTTAAATGTTGCATCCAGTGGTATTGCATCCCTTTTGCTTGATGGTGGAAGAACAGCTCATTCTCGGTTTGCCATCGCTATAAATATTGTCGAGGATTCTATGTGTACAATAACAGGAGATAGCGACCTTGCAGATTTGATATGCCAAACCAAGCTAATAATATGGGACGAAGCTCCAATGATTAATAGACTTGCGTTTGAAGCTTTTGATAGAACACTAAGGGATGTTACTGGCGACAATGTTCGGTTTTTGGCGGTAAAGTGGTGGTTTTTGGTGGAGACTTTAGGCAAATTCTACCTGTTATACCTAATGGGACTAGGTAGGATGTTGTACATGCATCACTAAACATGTCTTATTTATGGAAATATTGCACCGTTCTAAAACTTACAAAGAACATGAGGCTAAGGGTTGGTTGCGATCCGGCTGACGCGGAAGAATTAAATGAATTTGCCGACTGGATTCTCAAGATTGGTGAAGGAAAAGTAGGTGGGAAAAATGATGGTCATGCTGATGTTGTATTTCCACAAGATATGCTAATTTCTGATTTTGATGATCACGTTGGAGCAGTATTACAAGAAACTTACGATAATTGGAAATAAAAACCAATGGGATCCAACATATTTTCAAGATAGAGCTATTCTTGCACCAACACATCAAGAAGTTGACAAGATAAATGATAGGATGATGTCAATGCTTCCTGGCCCAGAGAAGGTATGTTATAGTTCCGATACAGTTACAGATGTTGATACAGATTTCAACTACAATGAGTCGCTATTTACAACTAAATTTCTTAATTCAATTAAAATGTCAGGTATTCCTTATTATAAAAAAGTCGTTCAACGTTTATAAGTTTACTTATTGTTTTAATTCGGCATATCCAAGCATTTTAATTTCTTAATTGAATAACAATTTCAGGTATTCCTCATCACAAGTTAGTATTGAAGGTTGGTGCGCCGGTAATGTGTTTGTGCAACATTGACCAAAGAGGAGGACTCTGTAATGGTACCAGGTTACAAGTTGTCAGAATGGGAATCAATAACATTGAGGCCAAGATTATATCTGCAGGTCAATTAGGGACGGTTGTTGCAATACCTCGGATGGTAATTAGTCCATCAGATAAGAAAATGCCATTTCAACTTAATAGGAGACAGTGTCCCTTATCTGTTTGTTTTGCCATGACAATTAACAAAAGTCAAGGGCAAACGTTATCTAAAGTAGGTCTCTATTTAGAACGACCTGTTTTCTCACACGGACAACTTTATGTAGCCGTATCAAGGGTGAAGAGCAAGAAGGGATTGAAGGTGCTATGCTGCGACCATGATGGAAAGTATTGCAATTATACAACAAACGTTGTATATAAAGAAGTCCTTCAACGCTTATAAGTTTATACTTATTGTTTTAGCAGTCCATATGATATATGTGAAACAGTTATTGTATCTTTTAAATCAATTGACAGATGCTTTTCTTTAATCAATATAGTTTTATATGCATTGTACTTTTAGTTGGTATCTATCATATTTTTAACTACTATACTATAAAACCTTAAAGTACTACAGATTAACAAAACACTTATTTAGTTAATCCTAATAACTACCAATATGTGTCAAAAAGTTGCTGTGTAAAAGAAACTTAGATTGTAACTTGTGAGAAATACATAAAAGGAATGGACATAAAAAGAAGTAACTTTCGCCTAAAATCTTTATTGCTATTGTCAAACATGCTCTCATAATTTAAAATTATACTCTACATTAATTCATATATATCATACTCTACATAATCTCCTAAAATATTGGTAATCTATAACAACTTTACATCATCTCCTAAAATATTGCAAATCAATTACTTAAATCATTCCAATACATGCTCATAGTCGACACATTCAATTTTAACAACCTCTCAAAAACTCACATCAAAAAATGTCGACATCTCCAAACCACACTGTTTCTGACGACAAAGAAGCTTGCTTCAAACGTGGTGTGCTGGATGACGACAACAAGTACATTGAAGAAATTATTCAAGCTAGTCAGTGGGGAATGGGTGATTACTTGCGGAGTTATTTTGTAATGTTAATAATCACAGATAGTATGTCGAGGCCTGAGGTTGTTTGGGAGAAAACATGGAAGCTTTTAGCCGAAGATGTGGAACAAATAGAAAGGAGAAAAAAAAACCATCGAGGTATTAAATAAAATTACTTTTCATGTAACATATATTTCATTTTGGTATAACAATCTACTTCTCCTTTTACAGGTCTTCAACTAACAGATGAACAATGATATAATATATGTTTAGCATATATTGAGGATAAGCTACTTAGCAGTTCGAGAAGTCTCAAGTATATCGTCAACATGCCTTATCCAACAATATGAAACTCTTCGCATATGATGCCAATGCTGAACTAATCAATGAATATGGTGCACAAGAATACAAAGTAGCATATGATTTGTTCCATCAACGCAACATTAGTCTCAATGACGAATAAGTTTCTTTATGTTTGATGTTCTTTTAATTTTTATTATCAAAACATTGGGTTTCTTTCGTACGTTTAACTATTGTCTATTATAAATGTCTTATAATTATTTAGCATGTTCGTATTTTTTCAAGCCATGGTTGGTAATTTTTTAACGGTACTATAAAGCAATGGGATCCGATAATACAATAAACATTTGATGTATGAATTTTGATTATGAAACGTTATACAACATTACGCCAAAATTTTATATTATATGCAATTAACATCGTACTAAATGATATACAAGAAAATTTTTTGTTGCAATCTACATTGTTAATGTATTATAAAAACATTTGTACTATCTTTATTTTCTTTAAAAAAAAATTCTTAAAACTATCCGGCCATCGGCCGGGCCTGGAAGCTAGTACTACTTATAAAGCATATAAAACTCTCTCTCCTATTTAATATTTTAAGATTTCCTAAATTAGATTTTAAGTGAATACTACTTATAAAACATAATTTACAACTATGTAAAGCACAATTGATTTTAAGCAAATACTATTTCTTAAATACAATTAATACAAAATTTAAAACACCACATCACCAAAACATACAACTAAGTAAGCACAATTTACAAATACAATCAATAGTTTTTCTTCCACACGCATCAGCCCACTACAACCAATTAAAGCATAAATCAAACATCTATACTTTATACTACTCTATAAGGTTATTCTACAAACCTTTATAACACAAAACTTTAGCAAACATATTTCAGTATCAACTGGTGAGCAACCCGCAATAAATGACAAAATGAATTTTGATCTGATAGGTCATCGATTCGTAATACCTTGTTGAATAAATTGTATTATGCCATAGAATTAAATTGTAAACCAGCCAGTTAAAAAATATGTATATATTCAACACTTATAATTTGTATTGTGCCGGAAAAATAAATTGACTCGCAAGAACATGTTTTATCGCTGCTATGATTAAATATTTGAGAGGGAAAGTATATGGTCATTAAGAAAGGTGCTAAAAAGTGGTAGAAAATGAAATGGTTTTCACGTTGTGTTATTATAGGTGGCTTTAAGATAGAAGAAAAAACCCCTATCGAGATGGTGATATGAAAGTTGGTTATGGTGATTCAAGCATGAAGGTGAAGAGGGGGAGGGGGTAGGTTGTGGGGAGATGGTAAAGAAGGTGAGGAGGAATTGTGATGTGCCTTAGTGGTAGATGATGATTTGTATGAATAATCTATGTAAAATAAATAATGTTATTTGAGAAATAGCATCAAAAATAAATTGTTTACCTATTTTAGATACAAGGTTCCAAGAATATCGTGATGTGAGAATTACTTTTGTGTTCTTTCCTTTTTGTATTCAATTCTAGAAAATACTGCTTCCATGTTAGTTTTACTTTTCAACACAAAACAATGAGCTTCGCTATGAAATATTTTGGTAAGCTTATTAATATATGCGGTTAATTAGAGATTTTGTATTTACATCTATACTATCTTATAATACATCTTTACCCTCTCTCTTATTAATTTTTTAAAACTATCAAAAATAGATTTTTAAACAAATACAAGTAAATAAACATAATTTACAAGTATTTAAAGCACAAATAAAACTAAAAAAAAAAAACTATTCAACACATACAATAAAATAATAATACATTATTAAAACTAGATGATTACGGGTGCATAGCAACGGAATTTTATAGCGACGGATCGTTTAGCAATAAAAAAAAATTATGGGTTATAATCAAAGAATAAAAAAAAAAAGTTTGAAGATTCGAGGATTAAACATAATGTTTTGAAACTGGGTTCGACCAGGATGGTTCAACTGGTTGAACCGTTCTGGTCGAAAAACAGGTCGATTTAAACCAAGTCGACCCGACGGGTTGGGTCGAAGACGGGTCAAATTAAACCGGGTTATGGGTTATAATCAAAAAAATAATTTTTTTTTTTAAAGATTTGAGGATTAAACATAATATTTTGAAACCGGTTTCGACCAGGGTGGTTCAACTGGTTGAACCGTTCTGGTCGAAAAACAAGTCAATTTAAACCAAGTCAACCCGATGGGTTGGTTGAAGACGGGTCAAATTAAACCGGGTCAACCCGCCGGGTTTGAAGCGTTCCGGGTCAACCCAGTTTTCGATGTGTATTAATAGTTTCCTTTTTAAATATATGTTTCAAATATTTCCTTTTTTACTTTTAACTTTTAACTTTTAACTTCTTACTTTTTGGTTTTTCCTTTATATATAGCAGGGTACCCGCGCGTTGCGGCAACGGGTACCTTGTGTTTAACCAGAGAAATAAATCTCTATGAGACATGATTCACCAGTTTGTATCGGTTTCAACGGGTCCTCTGGTAAGTTTTCGGATGACTTTTATTGGTAAGCTGAATCGGTGGCGACACCGGTTCCTGGTTGAACCGGTTGGTTCGGTCCGGTTTTAAAAACTCTAGCTTGTATAAAGCTTTATGCGTTTTATTAATTTGTATAATGTGTAAAATAACATGTACTTTTCATTTTAGGGTGTTTTAAATATAACATAAATTAGTGTGTTTAATTATTTTATAGTTTGGATTATGTTATAACTTGTTTAAATTGTACATTATGAATATTTTATTGAACTTAAGTGGTATTTTAATTAGTTGTATAATATGAATAAATTATTGTACTTTTAAGTAATGATGTATTTTAATAAATGTACAATCTAATTATGCTTCCAAATTATAAATGTGTGTAGGATTTTCAATATGTTATATGTGGAGTTTGTTAGACTCCATGGACCGTTTTGAGCACTAGGGTTAACAATAACAATGACATAACATGCAGCGGAATAAGAACAAATCAAAGTTATTGACACAAGGTTTTTCACCATCATCACCTCCAATTATTACTTGATCAGAATAATAACGTGTTACCTATTGTAACAAGGATCTAAGACACCTCAGACCTTAGAGGATTCGAACAACTCTAACTAGTTCTAGGCATTTACAAGACATATGCCCTAGAACACACACACACTTTTCTTAGTCGACTACATTGTGAAAGACATTATAAAACATACGACCTGTATCCTCTTTATATAATAGAGGATTAGGTTTACAAAGAATATTCTAAATAATAAAAAGATCCGTAGTAATCTTTTTCTTGCATTTGAAGTTTCATCCTTTGTCATCTTTAGCCCTTCTTGTTTCATTCTTTTATTTATTTTGTCACATCAAATCAAGAATCCCAACAATCTTCCCCTATTTGATGATGACAAAACAAACAAAGTCGTGTACGAACTTCCCTAGACGAAGTAGAGAAGTTGAGATGTAGACATCTCCCTGAATGAAACAAGTCTTGTCTTCCCCTTAAGCCATGCCATGCCACTCCAACATCTCTTCCCCTTTTTGTTATCAACAAATAGGGAATGTAAGCAATATAAACTTCCCCTCGAGTGGTGCATGTAGATCAAATGATTAAACACATCATAATATGCTTCCCCTGAAATCAATGTGTTAACCATCTTCATGATTCTTCAAATCTGTAGGCTCTTATGTAATGATCACTGATGAAGAAAACTAAGTATAACGAACTTGATGAAGAAGTTGAATTTCCCAAACCTGCGTCTTATATCTTGTACTAACCACGTGACTCCAAACTTATATCCAAGACCAAATATATAAGTAGATCTCGATCCCTTGACAAAATCCTCATCTTCAATGAGACACTGAGCACAATAATGTAACTCCTTCAAGTGATAGTTAACTAGGTCTTCATCCATCCTCCCCTTGACCTATGAAAACTAGATTTGACAAGTCTTCGTCACCACCGTATAAAACAAACAAGTTATCTTCAAAGTGCTACACCCACTTTGAGATATGATAAGAACACAAACCTGTGAAACTCAACTACAACATCAACTAAGTGATATTAAACCTTCTTCGTAATCAATTAATCCAATAAGAACGAGCCTTTGAAACCTTTAAGAACAAAATAACCAATCTCCTTATGTGTGTGTAAACCAATCAAACATATGTACTTCCCCTTCCTGCTCTTAAATCATCAAAACACAGCAGTAGAATAAATAACACAGCAGCAGAATTAATTCCCAAGCAGCAGTGTCGAGCAGCAGAGTAAAATACAACAGCAGTAGAGTCATAAAGCTAGCAGTAGAGTAAACTTTGTAGCAGCAGAGTGTAACAATAATCGTAGCAGCAGAATATCAATAACTCAGTAACCAATTAGATCCTTGACCCCAATCACGATTTTTAATGAGTCTTGAATATACCATTCACAAAACGACAACTTTCAATCACATTTATCAGCCCACATGCCTTCACTTTCATCAGATGCCATGATAAATTACCTTTGAATAACAATCTTGAAACTAACTTTTGAAAATGACAGATCATTAAAAGCTAATTCACAAGAAAGCGACACAGCAGCAGCCCTTTTTGTTTCATCATCCCATGACCCACTTAACCTTGGTACGAGGTTAATTATAATAATCTTCAAACGCCACCGACTCACCATTAAACAGTACGAGGTTTAAATAATGTAGAAGTGAATTGAAAACAATTATTTGTAAAGCGACAAACTTCCACATGCATTATGCAGCAAACCGATTTTCATAATTCATCTTGAATAAATATTCCACCAAACCATGTGATTTAATAAATGTGTACGAGGATCTTTAAATACCACAAACGACAAACAGAATTGTTATATGAGTGTTTTTCTCTTTTGTCGCCATAACCTCAACAATCTTAATTAGTACGAGAAGTCCACCAAACAGAATAATAATACAATTAAATCATAAATTATCACCGTACCTTTTTAACAGCAGCAGACTTCGACAACACAGTAAACCTTGTGAATCCCTAGGTAATGAGCTCCCCAAGCTCTGATACCAATTGTGGAGTTTGTTAGACTCCATGGACCGTTTTGAGCACTAGGGTTAACAATAACAATGACATAACATGCAGCGGAATAAGAACAAATCAAAGTTATTGACACAAGGTTTTTCACCATCATCACCTCCAATTATTACTTGATCAGAATAATAACGTGTTACCTATTGTAACAAGGATCTAAGACACCTCAGACCTTAGAGGATTCGAACAACTCTAACTAGTTCTAGGCATTTACAAGACATATGCCCTAGAACACACACACACTTTTCTTAGTCGACTACATTGTGAAAGACATTATAAAACATACGACCTGTATCCTCTTTATATAATAGAGGATTAGGTTTACAAAGAATATTCTAAATAATAAAAAGATCCGTAGTAATCTTTTTCTTGCATTTGAAGTTTCATCCTTTGTCATCTTTAGCCCTTCTTGTTTCATTCTTTTATTTATTTTGTCACATCAAATCAAGAATCCCAACATTATATATATATATATATATATATATATATATATATATATATATATATATATATATATATATATATATATATATATATATATATATATATATATATTATAAAACACATTAGCATATGAATTTGTAGTCTTATCAATAAATGTATGTTATTCAATTGTTGCACTTTATAAAATATTGTTGTCCGTGACGGATATGCGGACACTCAACTAGATATTTGGTTTGGTTTATATCTATTTTAGGGTACCCACAGCCGCAACGCGTGGGTACCCTACTAGTATATATATATACTAGTATATATATATATATATATATATATATATATATATATATATATATATATATATATATATATATATATATATATATATAAAAGAAGAGGCGTTACACGAAGATAAATCAAGAAAAAGTCACCTCATTGCCATGTAATTGTCATTAGCAGCCATGTCATCACATTTTGGCCATGTAAGCAACTTTTGTTGCTACCTTAGCAGCCATATCATCATTCTCTCCATGTAAGCAATTTTTATAATTTATTTTATATTTTTATAATTAATTTCGGAATGTGAGCAATTCTTTGAATTTAATCCGGCTATTTTTTTTTAACAAAAAAACGCCTAGATGGATTCGAACTCATGAACTAGAAGATGTAATGTGGCATCTTAACCACTGAACCACCACATTTTTTTTGTGATATTCTGTAACTCCAAATTTATAAAGGATAACTTTACATTCATTAATTAGCCATTTTATTCTCAATTAATAACACAATCTTTTTTTTTTCTTAATCTTAGAACCATAATATTATTCGGTTCCACAATTCTTTCAAAACCCTAATATGTTTCTTTTACGTTTATGCAGATTCTGCAGCTTTTTCATATTTCTTGGAGGTTAGTATAAATCATTGTTTATGTTCTTCCTATGATCCTGCTCATAAGTTTGTTAACCTCTATATGTTTCGTGGTAACTTGGACATCGATCTCTAAAGGTATGATCCAATTCTCATAATGATTTATCTCTATACGTATCTAATGATGGTAGTATTATATGATTTATTATATCTCCTTTTTTAATCACAAAGATAAAGAGGTGATAATATTGTGGTTCTTTAGGTTGTATTTGATTCTCTTTTGCTTTCGAAATTCTGAAACCTATAGACGCATTCAGTATTATAATGCAGCAAGCTCTTAGTTTGATGTCTGCCATGTTTTTTGTGCAGGCAGCCCACAACAATGTGCTTCTTGCTGTTCCAACATTCGTCTATGCTATAAATAACTATCTAAAGTTCACCATGCAGGTAATTATATTGTAGAAGCTCTTTTGATATAGGAATTATTTCTGAAGAACTTCAAAATCGTTACATCAGTAGATTAATTGGTGTATTTAGTATAGGCAGATATTGATAGTGTACGTCATCACAGGTGATAAAGAACTTAAACACTAATATATCCATCTTTCATAGGTTTGCAATCCATAGGTTTATAGGTGACACATTACATAGTGTTCTAAATACAAAAGAAATAATATAAAGGAGTTAAAATAGGTCTCCACACGTGATGTGCATCTAAATGCACCAAGTAAATTACTATTAAAGAATGAGAGATTGTAATAGTAGAAAGCTTTAGCGAACATCAACTCGACTTGATCGAAATAGTTTTGGGTTTTGAAAATATGTAACTGCATACCTTGCGAATGAGTTGATGGAGGAGAAATGTTCATACAATGCCTGCAACTCCAAATGGAAAGGTAGGATTCGTCATAAAGTTTCACAATTTGTTGCGATTTATAATTTCGTGAAATCAAGGCCAAAGAGTGGTGCATTTGAAACAGACTATATTGAGTTAACACATAGAGAGTATCATGCTGCTTACGGTGCGACCTTCACATTGGTCGAGTGTTGGAAGATTTTGAAGGACCACCCCAAATGGCAACAGATAGAAATGCCGCATTTTTTAAATCCAAATCAAGTGGTTCCAAAAAATCTAGGACATAGGAAAGCACCTCACACGAACCAGGCGACTCTACACATTTTGGTTTAGATCTGAACGCGCGAAGCAGGTGATTTCAGAGGATGTAGAGGTTCATGAGGTTCTACCTATGGGACGGGACAAGGCAAAGTAGGAAGCATCAACCTCTGCTGCTCGTTCGCAAGGATTAGCCTCAGTTGCTGTTGACCCTACTCTTTATGAGACGTTGCGTCCCCATTATTTACCCAAAGGCATGAATCTTCAGTTTCATATTTGAAAATAAAGGAGCATGAATTGGTATTGGAGAAACTAAGATTGAAAAGGAAGAAAGAATGGAAGAAAAGTGGCTTGCTCAACAAGAACAGAGGCTTGCAAACGAGAGACAACAACTTGAGTTTCAACGTGAACAATATAAATGGCAGAAACAAGAAAAAATGAACAAAGACATTATGTACTACATTGACTCTCATGATCATTTGACCTGGAAAGCACTAGAGAAGTGCTTGGCCTTGAAGCAAAAAATCAAAAGCGTTATAAGTTAGATTATTAATTTAATTTTCACCATTTTTAAAAAAATTAAATGTCTCGCAAACCGTTAATCTTTACGCTAAATTTTTTTTAACATCGTGACGAGAATTAAATGTGATTTTTAAAATATCGCATGTGGTTTTTCTAGGCAGAAATTTTAAAAAAAGAAAGTTCGTCAAAAGTATAGAGAATTGCATATCTATAAATAGATAATTTAATTCTCATCGCAATGGTGTATTTTTTGTAGCTTGGAGATTTGCGGTTTGCAAACGATTTTTTTTATGTGAAAAATGGTTTTTTATTAATTTAGATGAAAAATAGATAAGATTGGTTATTTAGATATATGACAAATACGAGATTTATATTGATATCAACTCATATACACAATTTCCCTTATAGCAAAAGGGTTTGTGTACCAATAATACCCCTTGTTGTTTGAGAAGCTCCCCAACCAAAATTGGTTATAGGTTCAAGTCCTGCTTATGACATATGAAATAGTTTGTGGTTATATACTGTAAGATTGTTAGTTGCTGGTCTAAAAAAAGATTTTTTTTTTTTTTTCTTTTTTTTTCTTTCTTTTTTTTTTAGACATGCTTTTTGAGCTTCAAACTAAAATTGTAACCTTAGATATTTAAAATTGAGTTAGATTTAAGATCTAAAGATGTCAAGGGTCAAATGATATTTATAAGGGTGGGGGGAGTGCTCCACTCACCCATTTCCCTTCACTCACTCACAACCAATCCCATTCCGCCACATCATCTCCCACTTTTTCCTTCACTCACTCTTCACTCACTTCATTTTTGGGGGCGGCACATTCACTCACCCTTCACTCACTTTTTTTTTTCTTTTTTAAATTCTATTAAAATTTATTTTAAAACTAAAATTTCATTAAAATAAATAAACATTACATAATAATATTAAAAAACATAAAATAACATTACATAATACTAAAAAACTAAACTTCATCGGCTTCATCGTCCACCTCGAGGTATGGTAATTGTTGAGCGTGAATATGCTCCATAAGATCAAATCGGAGACGAAAATGTGTGTTCTCATTTCGTATCTCGTCTAAGGCTTCGTCGTCAAACACCGGTTCGATCGGAGGATCCCGAATATGAACGGGGGATATTGCGTTACCAGATTCATGTAGAATCATGTTGTGCAATATCACACATGTATAAACCAGTTTACTAATTCTGGCTACTGTGTACGGTCGTAAGGGTCGTCTCAATACACCCCATCTTTGCTTGAGAACACCAAATGCCCGTTCAACATCCTTTCGAGCCGACTCTTGTAGTTTTTTGAACTTTCTCTCTTGCGGGTCGGTAGGAAATTTGAACGCTTTAACAAAAGTAGACCATGAAGGATATATGCCATCACAAAGATAGTAGCCACGCTTGTATGTATGGCCATTCACAACAAATGGGCACTTAGGTGCCGTACCATTACGCTCGGTGAGGAATAGCGGAGATTGCATCACAACATTAATATCATTGTTTGAACCCGGTGGACCAAAGAACGCGTGCCATATCCACAAATCTTGAGACGCCACTGCCTCCATCATAATTGTGGGGTATCGATGATCACCCCTTTTATATTGACCCCTCAATTCGATTGGACAATTCCTCCAATCGAAATGTGTGCAATCTAGGCTACCGATCATACCCGGAATGTGATGTCGAGCTTCGTGTGCTTCATACAAACATGCAATATCATGGCTTGTTGGCCTACGTAGGTAATCTCGACTGTATATCTGAATAATAGCATCACAAAAAAATTGAAGGCTTTCACGTGACGTTCTTTTAGCCATTTGTAAATATTCGTCAAACTCATCTGGAGGATTACCGGTTGCGAGTTGCTTAACGGCAGACGCACATTTTTGTATGGCTGTAAAACTTTTTTTGTGTCTAGCATCATAACCTTCCTGAAAATACTCGAATCTAGCCTCAATAGCATGTGTGATTTTCAAAAATAAACTTTTAGGCATACGATACCTATCTTCAAACACTTGCTCGTTGTATCTTGGTTCTTCACAAAAATAATCACGATGCAATCTTTCTGCAGCGCTGACCCGATCACGTTTCACTGACGTACGTGTCGACCTTGCCGTATCTTCCTCTTCATCTGCGTCAATCGCGTTTGCAAAAAACTCGAGACTACTATCGTTAGACCACTCAAACGGCTCGTCTAACAATAGCGTCGACCCAATTCTTCTAGGCTCCATTTTTTTTTTTTTTTTTTTTTTTTTTTTTGTATCCGTGAGTTTTTTTTTTTTTTTTTTTTTTTTTTTTTTTTTTTTTTTTTTTTATACGGGTGTGTGTGTGTGTTTTTTTTTTTGCTTGTTCTTCCTCTTGCTTCTCACGTATTTAAATCAAACAAAAAAGAGCCGTTTAAGCATACACGCTCCTCTCCAACGTTCATATTCTCCTCTCCCGCATGCGTGGTATTTCCACTCAAAACCTCTCCCCGTGCGGGGTTCCCCGCGAGGCGGCGGTGTTCCCGTGCGGGGGTTCACCTTCCCCGCTTCCTCCCCGCACCCACTCCCTCTCCTCTAAGATCATAAAAAGAAACAATTTTGGTGGTCCCAAAAATGAAACCTCTAGAAGATTGTTTGTGTCATCTTTCCCAAACCACAAAACAAAGTCAAACTCCATTAAAACATGTAATAGAAGATCTGCCTTTTCAGTTCATTAAAACACCTGTTAATAAGATGTCCCGCTTCATCCGGTACCTCTGATGTTACATGTCACAAGCTTTTGAATAATTGACAAGACTTATGTCCCCAACAATTTTAAATGCTGTGGACCTTGATGCAGTACATTCATTTATGGACTATGGGTTAAACATATGTATGGGGTCTACTCTCATATATTATATATTTCATATGATTGATGATTAATAATTTAATACTTAATATGGATACTGTGCGCCTTAGAAAAATTATAGGGTGCTACTATATTAACGGGGTCTACCCCTTGCTGCCAAACCCTCCCTACCCATTAGGGTACTGTTCATGTACTTTTTTCAGCTTTTTTTTATTTTATTTTTTTGTCTGTCTATTTGCTGTTTTTATTTTGTTGTCACAATACTTTTTATGATTTTTTTATGGGGTATTTTTTTGTTAAATTTTGTCCAAGTGTTAAGCACACAAGCAGTATTGCCCACAACCAGTTTTTGTCCAAGTGCACCAAGTGCATAAGCACACGAGCAATATTGCACATAAGCAGTTTTTGTCC
Organism: Artemisia argyi; assembly: GCA_030686995.1. Classification (NCBI taxonomy): domain Eukaryota; kingdom Viridiplantae; phylum Streptophyta; class Magnoliopsida; order Asterales; family Asteraceae; genus Artemisia; species Artemisia argyi. The sequence continues at coordinate 125,856,970 of CM060697.1, forward strand.
AAGTGCATAAGCACACAAGCAGATTGCACACTTGCATTTAGCACACAAGCATATTGCACACAGGCTCAGATTAACAATCATCATCGCCGATTTAGAACACAAGCAGTATTGCACACAAGCAGTTTTTGTCCAAGTGCATAAGCATACAAGCAGATTGCACAAAGGCTCAGATTAACATGTAATCATCATCGCCGATTTAGAAAACCATTTGCACAAGTGATAAAAAAGTGTTAGGCTCAGATATGAAGGTTGCAAAGTGATCAAAATATCACTTTGCCATCCTTTCAGTTATAAAACCAATCGTCATCGCCTTTTTTTGTCCAAGTGCAGATTGCACACAAGCAGAATGCACAATACCAGATTGCAACCAAGTTAGATTGCCCAAGTGCACAGAATGCACAACACATGTTTCACAATTCTCACAATGTTCACAGGCCAAGTACCAAAAGCAATAGTAAGTGACGAGGCGAAAAATGATCCGTTTTTAGGGGGTCATTTAAGCTGGAATTGGAATTTATTTGATCAAATATTGCTCTAAATCGTTCCTTTTGTGATTTTAGGTACTTTGGGAGTGAATTCTATAAAAGGAAGCATTTTGGACGTTTTTAGAGCATAAAAGTGAAGAAAACGGTAAAGTCTTAATTTTCCTTGCTGGGAACAGTAGATGACGGCGTCAAGAAGGATTTGATGACGGCATCAAGAGCATTTTTTGTGACGGCCCAGAGAAAACGTGACGGCGTCAGCACAAGGGCGTCAAGAGTAAAAGTGGTGACGGCCAAGAGCAGAAATACACATGACGGCGTCAGATCTAGATCTAAGCAATCTGAGAAGATTTTTGGCGGCGAGATGACGGCGTAAGAATTTTCCTCTTGACGCAGTCACCTCATGAAATCTATATATACTTTTCTAATTTTCATTCATAAAAGAGGAACTGGTGTGGAGAATTTTAGGGTCGAACCTAATAAACCCTAGCTCGTTTGTAACAGTATTTTCAAGGGTTTTCACCCCTTGAAACCCTTCATGTTCAATTGATATAAGTATCTTTTCAATTCATTCAATATGTCTATGCGTTGTTTGAATATATCTTACGCTTGTCTTGATTTTAACATCTAGGCTAGATCTTTTGTGTGTTTGCTTAGATGTAATGAAACCTAGATGTTGATTATAGATTGATTGCTTGTTTATAGTTGTAATGGATGAATGATTTCAATGTTAGGCTTAAGAAAACTGGCAGATCTCCATTATGTAACTTGCTTGAACGTCTTAAGAAACATGAACCGATGTGTACTAGGTTTTTATGGTTATATTTAATGCATGAGCGAATTCTAGTGATCCCATGTTAAGAGCTTCTTGCAGGCTCGACATAGGAGTGAAGTATGAGCTTATAGAATTGGGGAAGTAAGTACGCCACCCCATGATTTGTATTAAAGAATATAACCCATCATCCACGCAACTGTAACAAGTAATTAACCTGTAAAAGATATCTAGGAAGTAGTGAAATCTAAGTAAACACAATTCTCCCATATATTGTTCACACCACTAGTTAAATTAGTTTATTTTCATTTTTGTTATTTTATTTTGATTGCATCTGTAGTTATTGGGTTAGTTGACTAGCAACTAATTCTGCCCACTCCTCTAAAAACCGTGTTTTTACTTGCTTTTATAAAATATAAAAATACAAAAAGAATCATCCCTCACCTCTAGACCTAGTTTTTAGGTTTTCTAATCCTAGCGACACTATTCCTGAGTTGAACGATCAATCCCCCGGTACTTGTCACTATACTATACTACAACGATCAGGTACACTGCCTGGTGGGGGTTGTAAGCTTCTCGAGATCCCTCGAGAGGTAAAGCCTGGTGCAATTCCCACACGTCAAGTTTTTGGCGCCGCAGCCCGGGGAATAGTTATTGTTTAGGTTGAAATTTATTTTGATTAGGTCTACTCATTAGATTCCTTTTTAGTGAGATTTTTATTTTCTTTTTATTAGCTTTCTCGTAGTCTATCTTTTCTTTGTGTATTTGTTCGTAGAAACCTTTCCATTGACTCTTCCGCTCACCATTATGGAGAATGTGAATCCACCATACTACTGACCACGAAACCCATTTACTCCTAATGACATCTTGATGTTCAACCAATATCGAGATGAACCTATCTATGATGCATGGACTCGTTTTAAAAATTTACTCCGAATAGTCCCTTATCATGGTTTCGATCTATGGTACCTAACTCAAATCTTTTACTATAGTATCCACCCGTATGACCAAAGGTACATTGACGATTTTACCAACGGGGACCTTAGGGAATTAAATGCTGAAGAAGCATGGGATGCCATAGAAGATTGTGCCCAATATTATTATAGAGTAGATAACCCAACAAACAACATCACAAATCAATCAATAACAAGTTTGAAAGAGAAAACATAAAGTTTGTCTGGGGATGATTACTCAGGGATACCTGTGTGGATCTCACCCAAAATCATAGTACAAAACAAACACATAGGTAATCTAGGTACAATGGAGGATGAGGTGGACAATCCAAGCCCACAAAGTACCCCACAAGTCCTACCATCATTTGAGGCACATACACCGCCCGTGACTTACCCGGAAGAAGTAGAAGAGACTATAGGAACCCCAATTGAGGTAGAACCCTTGGACCAAGCACCACTAGAGGATATAGGTTTGAATACTTGTAGTGATAACCTTACTCCTAGTTCTAGGGAATTTCCTAATGTTGATGAACCGAAACCTCAACCTTTACACAACTTTCCATCCTTAGATATACATCTAGGAGACAAAAGAGAAACCGACCCACCCATCAACCAATATTATCTGGGTAGTTTTAGGATGAAGGAAGCCATTCACTCACCCCTTCACCTCACGTGGCATATTTCCACCCTAAGGGTGTGTATCGCTACTTCCACCCGCACTTAATTCAAAGTGTAGGGAAAACCTCCCCTATTTCCGTTAAATAAGGGTAGAGTCAGGCTCGTGACTCGAACAAAAACAAGCGCTTATTGGGAGGCAACCCAAGCTTTATTTATTTATTTATTTGTTTGTTTGTTTATTTGATTTTATTTGTTTCCTTATGCATGTTTTATTTTTGTTGTTTGTGGCTCATGTTTCAAAGTAAATTGTGAAAATACTTTATTTTGTTTTTAACTTCGTCTTAATTGCATATAAAGGTATTTTGCAAAAGATAAGTGTAAGGGAGATCCAAATTTGTTTATAAGAACGAAATTGAGCATGAACCACAACAATATTAAATGAACATGTGTATTAGTATTTGTTAGAGTCAAATGCTTGTATCGAGTCATAATGATGTTTTGCAGAATTTTCTAGGAAGTAGGACATAAGTTTTTCCAGAAATTTTCCAGGAACTTAACATAAAGATTTCTGCAGGTCACTTCTGACGGCGTCAGGAATTAATTCCTGACGGCGTCATGTGTAAAATTCTGGAAATTTTGCGAGTTTTGTTTTTCTAACGGAGTCTTAAAGTTTTTGTTGATTCTTTAGTTTTATAAACTCCAGGAAATCTGCAAACATTCATTCCACAAGCATTATATCTTAATTGTTTTGTTTTTATTCCTAAGTCTGGAATTACATCTAGTTGTGAGTTTTCTTTGTTCGGATTGATGCTTTGGGTTTTTGTGATTGTTTTCTCAGGTTTAACAGGTTATATTGGACAAGAAGATGATTTATTTTTCTGGAGGGAAGCTTTGAATGTTCATTTTCTTGGAGGAAGATCTAACCTTTTTACCACACTATCCACACCGAACGAATTAGGGGAGTATTTGATTTCATTCTTTTACCGATTTCACTTTTACATTCTTTAATTGAACATTGGGGACAATGTTCATCCTAAGTGTAAGGGGAGGGTAAATGATGATACCTTATAGGATACAATTGCACTTGAGTTTGTTTGTTTGATGGTAGGTTTGTAATAAAACTAAGAGAAATACTTGTTAGTGTAATTTTAGCGCTAAATTTAAAATTTTTTACAACATTTAGGAGTGAAACTTTAGCCTTAGCAAGCGTCTCATGGATAGGAGTTGTATGACTAGCACAAAACCGTACCATTCAGAAAAATTTTCCACCCAAATATGTGAGGTTCGCCTTTAGATTTGATAGGAAAAGCATTTATTATTAGTGCTTATGAGTGTACCGGTAGCATTTAGATTCTAGAACTTGCGTTAGTGATGCATCCCGAGACCGCTAGTGAGACTACATTCGTGTAGTAGGATTTACTACATGATAAGAGGCATTAGGATCACCTTGTGTTAAAGCCGTATCATAATTACTTGACCATTTAAGTCATATTACTTGGCTAGTAAAGTCAACTAATTTTTCCAACACCTTAGCGTTGTACTCATTTTTAGTACACGAAACCCCTAGTACACCCCTCCGAGCCTATCTTTTCGTTTCTAACTTTAAGCATCTTACTTAAAAGAAGAATTTGTTACAATCCACCCCAAATGTGCAACCAAATCGCCTTAGCCTTCCTTGTATGCACTCATCTTTAGTGCATTATTGTTAATTGTTTAAACCCTTTGTTAGTTGTTTAATTGATTACATGGTTGATAAGTCGAGTCATATCTTGTACATATTGTTTTGGGACAATTGGGACTCATGGGTAAAGTACTAATGTTATGGAGTAATGGGGAAGAACATCATATATTATTACCCCCATATGTGCGTTAACCTTAAAAGTGCTCCAAGTGTTTTGATTATCTTAATTCGAGTCATTAGATTAGTTTATTGTAAAGTATGTAAAAATTCAAGTGTAAGGGGAATGTTCATTCCTTATGATGTATTATTTTGGATGGTAGGGTAAAAGTGTATGCAAAAAAAAAAAAAAAAAAAAAAAAAGAAAAAAAACATATGGACTACCATCCTGTTTCATTCTATGTTCATTTTATGTTTTTGTTATTTTTGATTTATTAGCTTAAGTCGAGTCTAGTATTGGCTTAGCAACGCCATATTGTACATGTAATTAACCAAGATGATTAACTCGCCACCAGTAAAGATTGCCTATATCCAACAAAACCGTGTATTCCATGTCCCTACACCTAACGTTAAAACCCTTTAAAAGATCTCTTTGATATTTTATCCTAGGTGCTTACGCCATGTGGTGGAGGTTTGATCATTTCCCAAGCCTATGGTAATCTATTTTGCTATGACAGGTAGTGAGAGATGTTTCCCATTTCCATTTTGTGATATATACTTTATTACACCCGAGAGATGTGAGTATCTAAACACTATTTGTGAGGTGATAGTGTATGACCTCCGTGCTCGTCTTTGGTCTTTAGTGGAACGATTATTTGTTGTAATTACTTTTATATTAGTGTTAAATGACCCCTAACTTGTATTTTGATTAGAATAAAAGCGCATTTGCTTGAGGACAAGCAAATCTCAAGTGTAAGGGTATATGATGAGGCGAAAAATGATCCGTTTTTAGGGGGTCATTTAAGCCGGAATTGGAATTTACTTAATCAAATATTGCCCTAAATCGTTCCTTTTGTGATTTTAGGTACTTTGAGAGTGAATTCTGGAAAAGGAAGTATTTTGGACGTTTTTGGAGCATAAACGTGAAGAAAACGGCAAAGTCTTAATTTTCTTTGCTGGGAACAGTAGATGACGGCGTCAAGAAGGATTTGATGGCGGCGTCAAGAGCATTTTTGGTGACGGCCCAGAGAAAACATGACGGCGTCAGCACAAGGGCGTCAAGAGTAAAAGTGGTGACGGCCAAGAGCAGAAATACACATGACGGCGTCATATCTGGATCTAGGCAATCCGAGAAGATTTTTGGCGGCGAGATGACGGCGTCAGAATTTTCCTCTTGACGCCGTCACCTCATGAAATTTATATATACTTTTCTAATTTTCATTCATAAAAGAGGAACTTGTGTGGAGAATTTTAGGGTCAAACCTAATAAATCCTAGCTCGTTTGTAACAGTATTTTCAAGGGTTTTCACCCCTTGAAACCCTTCATGTTCAATTGATATAAGTATCTTTTCAATTCATTCAATATGTCTATGTGTTGTTTGAATATATCTTACGCTTGTCTTGATTTTAACATGCTAGGCTAGATCTTTTGTGTGTTTGCTTAGATGTAATGAAACCTAGATGTTGATTATAGATTGATTGCTTGTTTATAGTTGTAATGGATGAATGATTTCAATGTTAGGCTTAAGAAAACTGGCAGTTCTCCATTGTGTAACTTGCTTGAACATCTTAAGAAACATGAACCGATGTGTACTAGGTTTTTATGGTTATATTTAATGCATGAGTGAATTCTAGTGATCCCATGTTAGGAGCTTCTTGCAGGCTCGACATAGGAGTGAAGTAGGAGCTTATAGAATTGGGGAAGTAAGTACGCCACCCCATGATTTGTATTAAAGAATATAACCCGTCATCCACGCAACTGTAACAAGTAATTAACCTGTAAAAGATATTTAGGGAGTAGTGAAATCTAAGTAAACACAATTCTCTCATATATTGTTCACACCACTAGTTAAATTAGTTTATTTTCATTTTTGTTATTTTATTTTGATTGCATATGTAGTTATTGGGTTAGTTGACTAGCAACTAATTCCGCCCACTCCCCTAAAAACCAAGATTTGACTTACTTTTATAAAATATAAAAATACAAAAAGAATCATCCCTCACCTTTAGACCTTGTTCTTAGGTTTTCTAATCCTAGCGACACTATTCCTGAGTTGAACGATCAATCCCCCGGTACTTGTCACTATACTATACTACAACGATCAGGTACACTGCCTGGTGGGGGTTGTAAGCTTCTCGAGATCCCTCGAGAGGTAAAGCCTGGTGCAATTCCCACGCATCAGTAAGATTCCCAAACTGCAGGAAGTCACAAGGGGAGGTAGGTAGTGAAACCTTGTGCACAGATTGCACAATACCAGATTGCAACCAAGTTAGATTGCCCAAGTGCACAGATTCCTCACAATGTTCACAAGCCAAGTACCAAAAGCAAAAGTAAGATTCCCAAACTGCAGGAAGTCACAAGGGGAGGTAGGTAATGAAACAACCAAATGATATATTGAGCCTCACCATAAGGCAGATTCACAAAGTAACTATCACCACAAACAAAGCAAAAATACTACCACCAAGTTACCACAAACAAAGCAACTCTCTTCACGAATCCACACAAGCAGATTCACAAAGTAACCATCACCACAAACAAAGCAAAAATACTACCCCCAAGTTACCACAAACAAAGCAACTCTCTCATTCACAAATCCACACAAACAGATTCACAAAGTAACCATCACCACAAACAAAGAAAAAATACTACCCCCCAAGTTACCACAAGCAGATTCACAAAGTAACCATCATCACAAACTAAGCAAAACAAGTACCCCCAAGTTACCACAAGCATATTCAGCAAGTTACAACAAGTGAAGATTCCACAAGTTACAGATAGGGTTGGGTTATAAACACGGTGGCTAGTTTTTTAGAACAAGTTACAGATAAGGTTGGGTTATAACACAAGCCAAGTGAAACACAAGCTGCAAGTGAAAGCCACAAGTAACAAACCACAAAGAAACAGGTGCAGATATGTCTCAATCACCATTTCACACACAACAGGTAATCACCATTTTACACATTAATAAGAGATAACATTAGGCTCAGACTATAAGCTGTTTCACATAAGCAAGTTAAATCATATATGCCTGCAACATCGAAAGTTGCAAAATTAAGTTTTATTTTGCCGTCCAGTCGGAAATGCCAATCCAAAATCATGTTTTTTTTTTAAATCATCATTGCCTTATCTCAGTCTTTTTTTTTTTTTTTTTTTTTTTTTTTTTATTTAGATAACAAACTGCTTATCAAGCATATAAGTAGTTTGTTATTTTCAGATTCATAAGCACTTTCATCACCCCGTTAAACTAAAAAACTAGCCACAGTCAATATAACCCAACCCGTAAAGTATATAATAACGGGGTCTAATCTGAGCCTGTGTGCAAATGGTTTGCTTGTGTGCAATAAGCACATAAGCACTTTTTTTTTTTTTTTTTTTTTTTTTTTTTTTTTTTTTTTTTTTTTATCATAAGCACATAATCATCATTGCCAAGAAACCACACAGAGCCTGTGGACTGGGGTAGGCCAGAGCAGGTTTTCATACCACTCAGAGGTGGCAGATCAAGGTGTTAACCTACCCGTTTGCACCCACACAACTCAAGCAGTTTCATATAAGCACAACTGCTAAAGCAGTTTCAAGAAACCATCAAAACTGCTAAAGCAGTTTCAAGAACCAAATCCTTCAATTAATCACATAATCACCCACCACAACTTCATAGATCTAGTAAATTAAACAAGAAAACCTTCAATTAATCACATAATCACCCATCACAGACCTCAAAAACCAAAACCCTAATTTTTATAATTTAGGTGTTTCTTAAAAAAATTAATAGATCTGATAAATTAAACAAGAAAACATTCAATTAACCACATAATCACCCATCACAGACCCAAAAAAACCCAAACCTTAATTTTTATAATTTATGCGTTTCTTAAAAAATTAATAGATCTGGTAAATTAAACAAGAAAACATTCAATTAACCACATAATCACCCACCACAGACCCAAAAAAACCCAAACCCTAATTTTTATAATTTAGGCGTTTCTTAAAACATTAATAGACCTGGTAAATTAAATAAGAAAACCTTCAATTAATCACATAATCACCCATCACAGACCTCAAAAAACCCAAACCCTAATTTTTATAATTTAGGCGTTTCTTAAAAAATTAATAGATCTGGTAAATTAAACAAGAAAACATTCAATTAACCACATAATCACCCACCACAGACCAAAAAAAACCCAAACCCTAATTTTTATAATTTAGGCGTTTCTTAAAAAATTAATAGATCTGGTAAATTAAACAAGAAAACATTCAATTAACCACATAAAAGTCACGTATCTAACAATTAATCACATAATCACCCATCACAGACCTCAGAAAACCCAAACACTAATTTTTATAATTTAGGCGTTTCTTAAAAAATTAATAGATCTGATAAATTAAACAAGAAAACATTCAATTAACCACATAATCACCCACCACAGACCCAAAAAAACCGAACCCTAATTTTTATAATTTAGGCATTTCTTAAAACATTAATAGATCTGGTAAATTAAATAAGAAAATATTCAATTAATCACATAAAAGTCACGTATCTAACGATTAATCACATAAAAGTCACGTACCCCCAAATTATATTTACGAAACCCTAATTAGAAACCCTAATTTTTTAGAAGCCCCCAACACAGTTCACCAACAACATCACCACACACTCACAAACTCTCTCACAAATCACATATTATTATTGAATTTAGATCTAAAAACGTTTTTAGATCTAAAAATAGAGAGAGAAAAGAGAGCAACAGAGAGAGAGAGAGAGAGAGAGAGAGAGAGAGAGAGAGAGAGAGTTTGTGAGTGTGTGGTGTGTGGTGTGATATCAAAGGGATACGCGTGTGTGGGTGTGGGACAGCTGTCTACCCATACACGTTTTTTATTTTTTTTTAAATTTGTGTTAGTTTTTAAAAATTGAAATTAGTTGTTAAATTAAAAGTTTATATTAGTTGTTAAATTAAAAATTTGTAGTTAGTTGTTAAAATTTGTAATTAGTTTTTATAAAATTTGTATTAGTTAAAAAAAGTTAGTTGTTATAAAATTTGTATTAGTTTTTTTTTTTTTTTTTTTTTTTTTTTTTTTTTTTTTTTTTTTTTAAATTTGTAAATAAAGTTGTTAAAAAAATTGTGATAAAAAAAAGTATTTTGTTAAAAAAAGTATTTTGTAAAAAAAAAAAGTTATATATCATTAGTAAAAAAAAAGTTAAATAAAAGTTATAAAAATGTAAAAATGTAAATGTTGTAAAAAAATCCGTTTTAAAAATGTAAAAGTATTTTGTTAAAAAAAATATGTTATAAAAAATGTGATGTATTTTCAGGTTTTCGTTTCTCACGAGCAAGTAACTGAGTGGGTGCAAAATATAGCTCGGGAGCTCGGTTTTGTAATTGTTAAAAATAGAACCAAATCAGAAGATGGTCAGATGAACGAAATCAATTACAGGTGTACAAAGGGTGGGACGTATGAACCTCAAGGTAGTGGAAGACGGAAAACCAAAACATGTAAAACCAATTGTCTATTCAGATTAGTTGCGAAATATCATCGAACAAAAAATTATTGGGTTTTGAGGGTGAAGGATGATACGCATAATCATGATATGCTAGATTCGTTGCATGGTGTGGCATATGCAATGCGATTAAAGGATGATGAGTTGGGTTTGGTCAAAGAATTGACAGATTATAACGTACGACCACTTAATATACTTTCGACAATAAAGGGTCGTAATCCGGATAACGTGTCTAGCGTTAGAATTATATATAACGCACAAGATAAGTTCCGGAGAGCCAGAGTAGGTGATAGAACTCCAATTCAAGTCCTTTACTCGCATTTGCGGGATTCAAGGTGTACATGGTACCCGAGGGTAAATGAGCATACCAACGAGCTTGGGGAGCTATTTTTTGTATACCCCACGTCGTATGCTCTATTGTGTACATTCCCTGAAGTCATGCTGATGGACTCCATGTACAATACCACGATGTTTAAATTTCTGTTGTTGGAAATTGTTGGAGTAACTTCAACAAATAAAATATTTTCAATGGCGTATAGCTTTTTATCCAGTGAACAAGGGCATAATTTTAGATGGGTATTGCAACATGTGAAGCAAGTGATAGACGAAAGATATTACCCACGTGTTATCGTCACTGACAGAGATTTAGCGTTGGTTGGGGTAGTACGAGCAGAATTTTCTGACGCTCACAAATTACTCTGTCGATGGCATATACAGCAAAATATACTTAAGTTTTGTAGAAATAAATTCACAGATGGGGTAATTGAGTATGAGTCCATTAAAAACCGATGGGATTGGATGGTTAAAGCTCCGACATTCGAATCGTTCGAGCAACGCTATCAACGCCTACAACAGCTATTGGTCAACCATCAGGGTATTTAATTATTAATTAATTGTTTTTAATTATTTAATAAATATGCACCCGAATGACCTTTTATTAATTCATTGTTTTTTTCCAGATGTCGCTTTGTATCTGGATAACTGGTTGCAAGATTACGCACCCATGTCTGTCTCGTATATTACCGACCAATATAAATCCTACGGCCAGACAACAACGTGCAGAGTTGAGGCTCACCACGCGTTGTTGAAATTATATTTGGACGGCACACAGTCCAAATTAGACAGGTTGTTGAGGTCGATCGATAAGATTCTCATTACGCAAGAAGATGCGATAAAAGAGACTTTCAATAGAAGCATCAACGAGAAACTAATTAAGTGTAATGTACCACTATTTCAAGAATTGTTGTATAAAGTTTCTAAACATGCTTTGAACCTCATGCATAAAGAACTCCACCTGTCGATCACCCCAGAAGAATGTAGCCATAAGAATCGGGCAATTTTCGGACTACCATACTTTCACGAGATGCAAATCTATGTATATCATGGTAAGTATATTAAATTTATAACTATCAAGTTGTTTTCCACATTAATATCAGTAATTTATACAAGTCACTTTAATTGAATTCAGGATGCCCAATTCCACTAGAACGAGTTGATATCTTTTGGAGAACCCTATCTGTTCCGTGGCCTGTTATCAATAGGCCCCCGCATAAAGATGGCTCTTCCAGCGAACCTGGTGGTGATGATGATGATGATGATGATGATGATGATGATGATGATGATGATGATGATGACGATACTTCGTTTAACGATGGCATGCGACAATTCAAGAATATTTTTAGCAAATCAACATCGTTTGTCAAGAAAAATATGTTAACGAAGTTAAGAGATATATTCCAGCCTGAAGCTGTTGACACACGTGAACCAGCTATTCAAAAAAATACCCGTGGTCGTCTGCGCGCAAAGGACAAAAAGGGCAAGGCTACACAAGTCCCGGACTTGAATGAAGTCCCTGACTTGAATGAAGTCCCTGACTTGGATGAAGTACCAATTGTAGATCACCGAAGAAGTACAAATTCAAGATCTACAAAAGTCCCGAACTTGCGGAAAGAACCTGCAAGACATAGCTCTTACACGGGTGATAGTCTACGCCATCGATTATATGCTGGAGATAGTATGAGCAATGCGTTTATTGAGCATATTCCACATATTTTCTGTCCATACGTAATAAGCATATGTAATGTGCGGGGTGATGGAAATTGTGGGTTTCGATGCGTTGCCCACAGTCTTTTTCAAAACGAAAATAGGTGGGACAAAGTCAGACGTATGTTGCTGCAAGAGTTAGATTATCATAGGCAAGCTTACATAAGTATGTGGCAGCAAAATGACTTTGACTTTCTTTGGTATACAATAGACTAGTTCAATGGAGGTGCACCCATCGGCCGCTGGATGGTGATGCCACTCACGGGGCTGGTTATCGCTTCAATGATTCACCGACCTGTTGTATTTTTATTCGAGCAAGGTTGGAACACATGTTTTCCGCTTTTTACCGGCCCAAACTCATCACATGGAACCGACCCCCTTGTGATTGCGCGTGTGGGGGAAGGAGAATATGGTCACTTCATTTTACCGACGCTAGACAGAGGTTCTCCACTACCCCATATCCACCCACAATGGAGGTTTAACAGAGTGCCAGTTGCAGCCGAATGGGAAACTTTGTATCAACATCGACTAATGAATCATTGATTTATGTTGTAAATAATTATACCGACAAAACCATTGTAAATGATTACTGATTTATGTTGTAAATAATAGAGATACCGACAAAACATAGTGAATCATATGTAATAGTTATTTATTTTTGTAAAAATGTATTCCTTGTAATTTTTGTATTTGTAAAACATTGTAAATAATTATTGATTTATGTTGTACATAACTGTTTGTATTATATAGTAAATGATTAAATATTTATTTAAATTAGTAAATAACATTATTGATTGATTATGCAAATTCTTTTGTCAGGTGGGCCGAAGAAATCCTTTCTGGTGTCGATGTGATAGAGGATTTATTATAGAACGGAAATCCTGGCAAGATGGTAGTCGTGGGCGACCGTTTTATGCATGTCCTCTTTCAGTGGTAAATAATCATATGTTTGCTTAGTTATGTAAGTAATTTGTTTGTTAAAAATACATTTCTTATTATTTTCTTAACATGTAACAGCCAGGTACAAAAGACTATGGGTGTCGATACTTCAAGTGGAAAGATGAATTTGAAGAAGAGTATTTTAATCAAGCCTTTTCTTCAACAGCCTCTTCTTCAACGCAGTGCTCAAACTGCATTGCTAAAGATAATGAGAACAAGTTGTTGAAGGCAAGAATAAAGGCGCTGGAGATGGAGTTAGAAATGGCAAGGAATATTGAGAATCACGCTTGTCAGTCAAGTGCCCGGCTCCATGATCTTTTAAATGAAATGAATAATCTTCATATGTCGTAAATGTTGTTGTTTTTAAATAATATGTATAACGTTATCGTTTAATTTAATAATAACAGTTGTTGTTGCAGTTATTTAACGTGGTAATATTTAACGTGGTATTATAGAAAACATTATACATATACAAAACATTATTAAACACAAATATACAAAACATTATACATATACAATACATTATTATACATACAAAATCTTTTCTATTTAAACACAAAACAAACAAAAAAATTTCTATTTAAACACAAAACACACACAAAAACAAAATAAAAAAATAAAAAAAAGCACTAAACGACAAAACTACAAAAGTTTAAAAAAAACAAAAAACAAACAAAAAGTACCCCCTACGGGGGTAGACCCCGTTTTACTAAAAAACTAGCCACCGTTTTTATAACCCATCCCAAATTATAATGTAAGCCTTGATCATTAAAACAGCAGCCAAGGTACGATAAGTTGTGGGAAGAAGTAGTTCAAAATTTATATGTATTGATATGAATCAAATAATATTTTTACTTACTTATATTAGCTTCTTATTTCAAAAGCTAATAACTTGTAGTAGTTCATTAGACAACATAGCGGTGTATCAAAACTTCACAGATGGTGATATCATTGTTACAGGGAGTGAACAATTTGAGATGGGTTTCTTTAGCCCAGGCAGGTCGAAGTATCGATATCTGGGGGATATGGGTTAAGAACAAGTCACCTCATACAGTTGTATGGGTTGCTAATTAACCGGGAAACACCACTTATGGACAACTTGGGCATGCTCAAATTGGACAACCATGGGATTTTGTCTGTTGTTAATAGTAGTCTAATGCCCATCTGGTCATCAAATTCCTCGATATCCAATGCAAATGTGATCAATCCCATAGCACAACTCTTGGATAGTGGCAATTTAGTAATTAAGGATGGAAAGAATGTCATTTGGCAAAGTTTTGATTACCCTAGAGATACCTTCATAGCAGGAATGAAATTAGGGAAGGACCTTATAACAGGAAGAGAGATGTACCTGATGACATGGAAAAGTGCAGATGATCCATCTGTACATGAGTATACAGTCAGATATTCAATGAATAAGGGTGAATATATACAAGTGTATATTTGGAAACATTCTGTTATTGATTCAAGGATCGGGCCATATAATGGCATTGTGTTTGCTGGCCTACCAAACTATAAGCCTAACCCAGCTTATGTCTACAAGATTGATATGGTTGTCAACGATACGATGATGTATTGCATGTATACTTCTAACAGCACTACATTCGCGTCAAGGTCAATAGCAACTCCGAATGGAAGACTTGGCAGCTAAATATGGATAACAAAGAATGGATGCCGGATCTCATCTTGCCCTTGGATTATTGTGACAGCTATGGACTTTGTGGGCTCTTTGGAAGCTGTAATACAGCCACTTTTCCGAGTTGTTCATGCTTGAAAGAATTTGAACTAAAAAATCCAGAAGGATCAGGTCCTGGCAATTGGACTAGTGGATGTATACGAGCACAGACTTGGACTGTGGGCCAAGAGAGGGATTTTTAAAGTTTCCAGATATGAAATTGCCAGACACGCAGAATGCTATCTTTAATGGCAACATGAGTCTCTAGGAATGTGAGGTAGCTTGCAAGGATAATTGCTCTTGTGTTGCCTATGCAAATCCAAATGTGGCTCCAGGTGGAATTGGATGCTTACGATGGTTTGATTATTTGATTGATGTCTGCGTGTACCCACAAAACGGACAAAATCTTTATGTTAGACTGGCTTCCTCTGAATTATTAGGGTGGTGGCAACCATACCTCCCAAAAAAATCCATACCTCCCAACCAACCAATAATATCATTCCACCTCACTCACACTTTTTCCATACCTCCCAACCCTTTTTTAGTGGCAACCATACTTTTTTCATACCTCCCAAACCACCAATTTTTTTTTTTTTTTTTTTTCATAAATAATTAATTTAATAAAAACATAATATTTCATTAATAATTAAAATAAAAATACATAATACTTAAAAAGAAACATAATTATTACAAAATTACATAATAATAAAAAAAATGCTATTAAACTATCCACCTAATGCTACTACAGTAGTAAATACATGTTAGTAAACTATCCATCAATAACTTTTAGTAAATGAATGATAGTAAATGCTAATTACCTACAAGTATATTACTCCAAGATAGGGTCTTCTTCTTTACTTGTCTTCTTCTTCCTCTAGTAGTTGCAGCAGAAAGAAAATACAAATAATAAACAAAACACAAAGAATAAACAACAATATCCAACGTTCCACTCCAACGTTCGAATATGTTTCAAACCGCGGAAGTGAAGATCACTGCTAGACCTTGCCGTTGGACCAAACCGCTGGGGTGGCGGCGGTGTTCCCCGGCGGTTTGGGGGCAAACCGCTGCCTCAACGGCATGGCTGCCACTACCCTTAGGTAAGCAATAATGCATTTCTTATTAATGCAACTGCAATAATTTGTTATACTATGTTTTGGTTGCATTTTCTTAATTATGTATGCTACTTTTAGCTTGAAATTATTATTTGTAGCTGCGCCGGTTTGTTTTGACACTTAGATTGAGTTTGTTTTCTTAGGTGTTTTATATTAGGTAAGCTGTAGTACTGCCAGTTTTCCTAATTATGCATGCCTGAAAGGCTTTGAACCAATAAATTCACAGGATTTGAATCCGTACAATTGGACTGCCGGATGTAGATGGAGTAGAGCTTTGGATTGTGGGCCTGGTGAGGGATTCCTCAAGTTAGTAAGCATGAAATTGCCAGACACACAAATGCTCTGTTTTATGACAACATGAGCCTCCAGGAATGTGAGGTAGCTTGCAAAGATAACTGTTCTTGCACTGCCTATGCAAATCCAAACATGACTGCAGGTGGAGTTGGATGCTTGCGATGGTTTGGTGATTTAATTGACACCCGAGTTTACTCACTAAATGGACAAGATCTTATCTTAGACTTGCGGCCTCTGAATTCTTAGGTAAGCTAATATATGTACCTAACAAATCAATTTATATTGATGAAGATACAATCTGATATATAGTGTGAGGTCCTCTTTTAATCCGTTAATCATTTATAGTAATGTTAGCTTGAAATTGACAATTTTGTTTATTTCTATCTGATTTTTTATGTGATGAAATTTTGAGACCATACATATAGGAAGACGCCATATTAAGCTTTCAGGAATTTAAGTATATAGCAAATGTACTATGTTGAGTTGCTTGATGATTTAACTAATTTTTTGAGTTGTTTCAAGCTTATCGTTACTCAGAGCAGGAGGTATGGATCGCCAAGTTACCTCGCCACTCCTACGTGGACAACCATTATTTGAGCTCGCCACTGCTCTTCAGCACACCATCCCATGCTCGCCACTGCTCTTCAACAACCATTTGCTCATCTGCATGACGAAGGAAATTACTGAAAAATGGCATTTTTTTTTTTTTTTCTTTTTTTGTGAGTGTAAAATAAAATATAGTTGTAAGTGGTGGCCCCCAAATGAGTAAGTTGAGGTTAGTTGTGAAGAGGTGTTAAGGTGATATGGCACCCGTGGGCCCAAATGAGTAATTTTCCCTCTTCACCATACCTTCCACTCTCATCAAGTGAAGGTATTGCAGTCTCCCGGTCTAGATATAAAAAAGGAAAAAAATTACTGATCAACTTCAATTCATCAGCTCTAGTGCTTCTGATTGCACTGGTTTACGCGTGTAGAATGAAACAGAAAATGCCCCACTTGACAGGAAGAGGTAACATGTAAATAAGAAACTACATGCGTATAATTCACAACATTTTATGAATATTACTATGACCTTTCTAACAGGAAAGAAGTATGCAATTGGTAAAAAGAACACAACTGTTCACATGGAAGATCTCGATGAGCTACCTTTCTATAGCATACTTGAAATTGCTAAGGCAACAGATAACTTCAGTATCCACAATAAGATAGGACAAGGTGATTTTGGGGCTGTTTACAAGGTACGTTACTGATACCTTAATATGATGTGTTGTATATCATGCATGAACACAAACTGTATAGTAATAGATACGTACCATCTAATTGAACTATAACCTTGATATATGAGGGTGTGTTGGAAGATGAGTGAGAAGTAGCTGTGAAGCGGCTTGCTGAAACATCCCAGCAAGGGCTTAATGAATTTAAGATTAATGAAGTCATTTGTATTGCAAAACTTCAGCATCGGAATCTCGTGAAGCTTCTAGGACGATACTGCATTCATGGAAATGAAATGATTCTGATTTATGAATTCATGGCTAATAAAAGCTTGGACACATTTATATTTGGTCTGATTCACTACAATCTCACTGATATTACTCTCATACTTTACGTAGTAATCGTGTTACTATATTGCCAAATTAAGGATAATCAATCTACATTGACTATATTAAGTAGTTATCTTTTCACAGACGAAGAAAAAAGTTCAATGCTTCAGTGGCCTCAACGATTTCATATTATCAACGGGATGGCTCGGGGTATTCCATATCTACATCAAGATTCTTGCCTTCAGATAATCCACAGAGATCTCAACTCAAGGCGGCTAACATCTTGCTGGACAATGACATGAACCCCAAAATCTCTGACTTTGGCCTTGCTAGGAAGTTCGTTGGATCTGATACCACTGCTAAGACAAAGAAAGTGGTGGGCACATAGTAAGAATTTGAAACTATGGTTTAATTTTATTAGATTAATTTTGTCACCATTTTCTCTAAAACCTGAAGAATAGTTATCAAATCTATTCGGTTTATCTTTTTTGCAGTGGTTACATATCCCCGGAGTATGCAATACATGGGCAATTTTCTATAAAGTCGGATGTATTTAGCTTTGGCGTTCTGGTTTTGGAGATAGTGAGTGGTAAAAAAACACAGGTTTCACTCATGCAGATCATAGTGACAACCTTCTTGGACATGTATGGTGAACAGATAGAGTAGATTTTCCAAACAAAAACTAGCTCTTCTTTTACTGCACTGTTTATCTATACTTATCGCTATGTACGGTATAATAGGCATGGAGACGTACTCTACAAAGCAAATAGGTCCATTGAGCTCATGAACACATCTTTACATGGCTCATGCATCATCTCTGAAGTACTAAGGTCAATACATGTTGGGCTACGTACTATGTGTGTAAAGGTGTATCAACAGCTAAAGCTTCTATGGTTCACAATGTCACAAGAACAAGCAATGCAAGATGGACAAGGACTTCAAAGCAACAACTGAACAGATTCAATGCATTAAGAACTTGTGGTGTTATGTAACTATGTATATAGTAGTTGTATAGTACAATACATTAGTAGTAGTAGCTTGTATGTAATCTGTATAAATACTCTTTCATTTCACTTCATGTAATACAATTTTCTCATAATAAAGTTTCACATTTCTACAAATTCTCTTATTTCCATTCTACTTTCATTATGGTATCAAAGCCACCACCACAACTGTGGTGTGCTACTGATTTAACCACCCTAACTAACTTTTCTGGCAAAATAACAACTTTTCACCACCCTAACAACTTTTCTACACCGTAACTGATTTTCCCGCCAATATTTTTTCAACCATCAATCACCATTTCTGATCATCACAATCACTTCTATCACCATTAAATCATCTTAATCCACCACAACTTCTGCACAAACAGCCAAAATTTGATCAAAACTCAATCAAACCAGCACTTTTTCACTGGAAAACTCATAATACTCTGTTTTTCACCACAATCTTTCATAAATCCATCACTGATCCATTCAACATGCCTTCCACTACCTCAGAATCAACTCAATCTGTTACAGATGACATTACTTCACCAAATCATCCATTATACTTTCATCCAAATGATCATCCTGGTCTAATCTTAATTTCCAAGAAATTGACTGGATCTGATAACTATAGCACATGGAAAAGATCTATGATGATAGCCCTAAATGCGAAGAACAAGCTCTCAATTGTGAATGGGGATTATCAAGAACCTGTTTCTACATCATCACTCAAAGCTCTATGGGACAGAACCAATGATATGGTTATTTCATGGATTCTGAACACAATCAGTGATCAAATAAGTAATAGCTTGAACTTTGTTAATTCTGCTAGTGATTTGTGGTCAGAGTTTCATGAGCATTATTCTCAACTTGAAGGTCATAGAATTTACCAGTTGATGAATGATATTGTGCAACTCAAACAGCAAAATTGTAGTATTGAAGTTTATTATCACAAGTTGAAGGGGTTATGGGATGAACATGATGCATTGGAAGCTCCTTACTTGTGTATTTGTGCCTGTAATTGTGATAATGGGAGAATGAATGGTGATAGGGATCAAAGGAAAAGGTTACTTCACTTTCTCATGGGATTAGATGAGAGTTATGCAAATATCAGAGGCCAAATCCTTCTCATGCAACCACTTCCCACAGTTGCCAAGGCTTACAACATGATTAGACAAGAGGAAAAGCAAAGAGAAGGAGTTCTACCAAAACTTGTTACTTCTGCAGCATTCTCATACTCATCTTCAAGAAATACAACCATAAACACTGGCTATTCATCCTCAAGAGGCAACAATTCAACTAACAGGTTCACTCAAAGGCCACAAAATGAAAGAAGAAGTACTTTTAGAACTGGTGTAATCTGTGGTCATTGTGGAAGAGAAGGACACTACAGAGAGGAATGTTACAAATTGAAAGGATATCCTGTTGGTCATCCACTACATGGGAAATACAAGCCTCTAATTGTCAGAGATGTGAATGAGGCAAAAGGCAAAGCTGTCAATTCTGTGATTGGTTCAGATGCTAGCACTTCAACACAGTCTCCTACACAAACCAACTCAAGCTCACAAGGTGATGGAAGTGGACCCAATGAAGCTGTTTTTGTGAAGATTGATCAGCTTCAGAATCAACTCAACCAGGTTATGCTCATGATGCAACAAGTTCAGGAAAATCCACCTACTGGTATGATCACTTCTATTTCTATTAGGAGACCAAAATTTTTTGCATCTGTTATGCTTAGATTCAAAGTTGCTTGGGTTGTAGATAGTGGAGCTACTGATGAGGCGAAAAATGAACCACTTTTAGGGGGTCATTTAAGCCCGGAATTGAATTTATTTGATCAAATATTAACCTAAATCGTTCCTTTTATGATTTTAGGTATTTTGGGAGTGAAATCTGGAAGAGGAAGCAATTCGGACGTTTTTGGAGCATAAAAGTGAAGAAAACGCCAAAGACTTAATTTTCCATGCTGAGAACAGTACCTGAAGGCGTCAAGAGTAAAACTGGTGACGAACCAGTGCAAACCTGACGGCGTCACAACAAGGGCGTCAAGACTAAATTTTATGACGGCCTGCATAAGGTGAATACATGACGGCGTCAGACCCAGATCTAGGCAGTCTGAGGAACTATTTGGCGGCGAGATGACGGCGTCAGACATTTGTTCTTGACGCCGTCACCTATCAAACTCTATATACAGTTTTCTATTTTTCATTCATTAGAGAGGAACTTGTGTGGAGAAAACTAGGGCCGAACTTTGTAAACCCTAGGTCATATTTTACAGTACTTTCAAGGGTTTTCATCCCTTGAATCCCTTCATGTTCTATTAAGATAAGTCTTCTCTTAATTCAATCAATATGTCTATGTGTTGGTTGATTATATCTTTTGCTTGTCTTGATTTCAACATGCTAGGCTAGATCTATCTTGTGTTTGCTTGGATCTAATGAAACCTAGATGTTAATTATGTGTTGATTACTTGTTTAGGGTTGTATTGGATGAATGATTTCAATGTTAGGTTTAAGAAAACTGGCAGATCTCCATTGTGTAACATGCTTGAACGTCTTAGAAAACATGAACCGATGTATACTAGGTTTTATTGGTTGTATTTAATGCATGAGTAAATTCTAATGATCCCATGTTAGGAGCTTCTTAGCCGGCTCGACATAGGAGTGAAGTAGGCGCTCATAGGATTGGGGAAGTAAGTACGCCACCCCATGAATGGTATTAAGGAATACAATCCGTCATCCACGCAACTATAACAAGTAATTAACGTGTAAAAGATATCTAGGGAGTAGTGAAATCTAAGTAAACACAATCCTCCCACATATTGCTCACAACTTTAGTTTAATATAGTTTGTTTTCATTTTTAGTATTTTATTTTGATTGCATCTTTAGTATTGGGTTAGTTGGCTAGCAACTAATTCCGCCCCAAATCCTTCAAACCCGAGATTTTCACTTGCTTTCATAAAAATATAAAAATACAAAAAGAATCATCCCTCATCTCTAGACCTATTCTTTAGGTTTTCTAATCCTAGCGACACTATTCCTAGCTGAACGATCAATCCCCCGGTACTTGTCATTATACTATACTATATCGATCAGGTACACTGCCTGGTGGGGGTTGTAAGCTTCTCGAGATCCCTCGAGAGGTAAAGCCTGGTGCAAACCCCACGCATCAAGTTTTTGGCGCCGCAGCCCGGGGAATAGTTATTGTCTAGGTTAGAATCTCTTTTTATTAGGTCTACTTGCTAGATTCCTTTCTACTAAGATTTTATTTTTATTTTTAGGATCTCTTTAGTCTATCTATTTTCTTCGTGGTTTTGTTCGTAACTCTTCACCACCCGACATCATGGACGATGGGAACATCTTTGAACCCGTCATCCCATCACAACAAAACCCACCACTAGAACCTCTTAGGCACCGAACCTTAGGAGAGTATTCCCGACCTAGCCACCAAGGCTATCGAAACACTATTGAGCTCACCGGAGCCAATGTGACCCCCTTGCGATCCGACACCATCCGGTTGGTGCAAAGCGGATGTGCATTCCATGGACTTCGTTTCGAAGATCCAAATCAACATCTCAAGGACTTCCTTAAAATTGTAGATTCTATAGACCTTGATGTTACAGCTAGAGAGTCAACCCGATTACGCCTATTCCAATTCTCTCTACGTGATCAAGCTAGCCAATGGCTTGAGCATTTACCCGCGGGATCCATCACCTCATGGGATGATCTCACCAATCGCTTCCTTACCCAATTCTTCCCACCGGGGAAGACTGGGATGCTTAGAAATGACATTTTGATGTTTGAACAACATCAGGGTGAAACTTTCTACGAAGCATGGGCTCGTTTTAAGGATCTCCTCCATAAGGTCCCTCATCATGGTATAAACCTTTGGTTATTAGTTCAGATTTTCTACGACCATGTTGACTATCACACTAAACGTACAATCGATAGGGCCGCGGGAGGTAGATTGCGTGATAAGAACGCCGAGGAGTCTTGGGCAATTATTGAAGAGCTTGCTGCCGATAATCAAGAGATGTGGGAGTTTAATCATACTATAAAAGTGGCCATCAATGCAATCTCAACACCTGAAGGGACTACCGAAATCCATGATGAACTCCTATGCAAACTCGTGGCAAAAGTTGACTATTTTGAGGAAAGGCAAAGGAGACCCCTTGTTGGGAATTATACTAACAGTTACCACGGATAGTGAAGAAGTTACAACTGCATAAGATTGTACTTGCAGTGGAAACTCATTACCACTGCAAGAACAATATATTACCAATGCTTATTAGATAACTGTTAGGAAACGCGTCTAGATAAATATTGAATAGATCTTGTGTATATCTTATTCTATTAGCTTTATACTTATCTTGTAGAAGAGGACTCCTTGTGCTATAAAAGGAGGTCCTAGGTTAAAGGTCGATATAAATCAGTCATACAAGTTGTCATATACGTTTCTAGAGCTTCAAGGTGTAACCCTAGTGATATCAAGATCACTCGTATTATTATCATTAATAATATTGGAGCTAATAGTTTGTTTACATACATTGTTCATATACAATTGTCTTACTCACAATCAAACTTCTAAGTGTTACTAAGTAGATTCCGCATACTTAGTGATATAATTCAAAGTATGAATCTAACACAAGTTCAAGGTGTTTAGATCCATCAAGTGGTATCAGAGCCAGGCTTTGATACTTTGATTTAGAAGACTCAAGTTTCACTCAGAAGAATCAATGGAGACAGAAACCAGTAACTCAAACATTGCTGCTAAGCTTCCAAAGCTTAAGTTGAATGACTTTGAGATGTGGAGGCTAATGATAGAACAATTCTTTATGGTCCAAGATTACACACTCTGGGAGATCATTATGGTTGGAAACTCTTTCAAACCAAGTTCTACTTCAAAGATGGTTGGTGGCAAAGAAGTAATCAAGGTCAATTATGGACCTATTACTAATGATGAAAGACTTCAACTGAAGAATGATTTGAAGGCCAGAGGTCTGTTGCTGATGACACTTCCCAGAGACCAAGTTGTAGCTTTCAGCAAGTTCAAGACTGCAAAGACTCTCTTTGATGAGATCTGTGAAGTTTTTGGTGGTAATGATTCCACCAAGAAGACTCAAAAGACCCTGCTGAAGCAAACCTATGAAAACTTTGGTTCAACAAGTAATGAATCTCTTGATAGCATCTTCACAAGGCTACAAAAGATTGTTTCACAACTCACTGTTTTTGGAATTGAGGTGGAAAAGTAAGACCTCAATTTAAAGTTCTTAAGAAGCTTACCCTCTGAGTTTGGAACCAATGTTGCTGTGTGGGAAGATAAGCCAGAGATGGAGACCATGAAACTCAATGACTTGTACAATAACTTCAAGGTTATTGAACAAAGATTAAAGAAAGCTGGCAAAATAAGCTCAAATTCTGGAAGTGTAGCACTTATATCATCATCTCTTGATGATAGTTCGGATGAAGAAAGTGATAGTGATGATGACAGTGCTAATATTGTTGTTTCCACTGGTAGTTCAAAGAGACAGATTGCAGGGCTTAGTGATACTACTTTTTATGCCTTTATATCAAGTCAAGTGGGTGGTTCAATCCTCAATCATGAGGATCTGGATCAAATTGATGAATATGATATGGAGGAGATGGACATTAAATGGCAAGTGGCATTACTGAGCTTGAGGACAAAGAAGTGTTGGAAGAAGACTGGTAGAAAGATCAACATCAGTGGTAATGAAACAGTAGGTTTTGACAAGAAGAAGGTGGAGTGCTACAATTGTCATAAGAAGGGGCACTTTGCTAGAGAATGTAGGAAGCCAAGGAAGTCTGAAAACAGGTCAACTTGGTACAAGCAAGACAAGAAGAAGGAACCTACTACTGATGAGCCAAAGGGGCTATTGGTCATTGATGGAGTGAGCTTTGATTGGAGCTTTATGACTAAGGATGAGGAAGATGATTCAGAGTCTGCAATGGTGGCACTAATGGCTTTTTCTGACTCTGAGGTACAAATTGATAATGCTTGTTTTAAATCTTGTAAGGCCTTAAAAGAGTATGAGAAACTTAAAGCACAATTTAATGAGCAACACATAGAGTTAACTCATACTAATTATAACTTATCAAATCATAAAAGAGGCCTAAGTGTTTTAGAAACTCAATTAGAGCATTATAGGGCAAATGAATCTAAGTTCAATGATGATATTGCTGTATTAAGAAGAGACTTAGATTATCAGGTTGCTGTTAATAAAGTTCTTAGAGAAGAACTAGAAAAGGTTAAAGTGGCTAGTAAGAATATAATGATAACTAAGCAAACACTGGATCATCAATCCAAGTGTATTGATAAAATTTGGGAAGCCCAAATTGTGAGCAAAGCTAAATCAGGTCTTGGATACAAAACTGTTCCACCACCTCTAAGAGGTGTTCCAGCACCTCCTGGCATTGACTTAGCTCACACAGGTTTAGAAGAATTTCAGGATCTACCTATGACCTATGGACTAAAGTTTGTTAAACCAGTTGAAATTGAAAAGGTTTAGGTTGAGGTAGATGTATTTGATAGTGCTAGTGACTCATCTCTTAAAGATGATAATTTGAATGTTGAGTCTACACCTAGTACTCCTGAGAATGTTAAAGTGGAGGTTAAAAGAAGTGTTCCTGATGTTGTCAAAGAGAAGCCTAGGTTATAACCTAATGTCACTAGGCCCACTACTAGATATGCAGAGATGTACAGAAGTAGGTCACCAACTCCTAGGGGTAATATGAGGAGTTGGAATCATGTCAAATCTAGGTAATTTGGTAGTGACTTTGTGTTTAACAACAAACCCTGTCATATATGTGGTAGCTTTGACCATTTAACTAAAGGTTGTACCTACCACTTGGGAAGAAGGGAAGTGTTTGGGAATACTTGGGTGAATAAACACAATGCTAATAACTTAACTCACCCAAATCCACTTAGCAAAATGATTCCCAGGTCTGTTTTGCTTCACTCTGGCATTAAACCAATTTCCACTGCTAGACCAGCAGTTGCCACTGCCAGAAATAAAAACAGAGTTTACCCTAAGTCTCCTGTTACTACTTTTGTTAAATCTACTCAAACAGGGAAAAAGACCAATTTTGAAAAGAAAGTTAACAATAATCAGAAGTGGGTACCTAAAATTTTTAAGCCAGCAGTTTCCACTGCTAAGGCAGCAGTTACCACTGCAAGGCCAAAGGTTACCACTGCAAGGTCTGTTAACAAGAAAATGGTAAATGTGGGAAATGCTGTTAAGGCCTCAGCTCATTGGGAATGGAAACCAAAAGGAACCATCACCTCAAACAATCCCAATGGTGTATCAATGACCTTTGATAGATATAATTATATTGATACACGAGGCAGATCCAAGTCATTTGTGGCTTGGGTCCCCAAAAGGAACTAATTCCTTTATTCTATGTGCAGGGACATTCAAAGACTAATAATGATCAAGGATACTCAGACAGTGGATGTTCCAGGCACATGACTGGCAATAAGTCCTATCTTTCAGACTTTCAACCTTATAATGGACAATTTGTCAGCTTTGGAGGAGGAATTGGTGGCAAAGTTTCTGGCAAAGGTACAATCAAGGCTGGAAACATTGATTTTGAAGATGTGCAGTATGTGAAAGAACTCAAGTACAACCTCTTTAGTGTGTCACAGATGTGTGACAAAAAGCATAGAGTTCACAGAAGATGAATGCTATATCTTATCTAAGGATTATAAGCTTCCAGATGAATGTGACATTTTGCTTAAAATCCCTAGAAAAGGAAATTTGTATAGCATTGATATGCAGAACATAGTGGCTAATAATGATGTGAAAGATGGACTTATCAGAGGACTACCAGAGAAAAGATTTGAAAATGACCAAACTTGTGTTGCCTGTCTCAAAGGAAAGCAACACAGAGCTTCATGCAAGACCAAGGCATTCAATTCAATCAATCATCCACTTTTTATGCTGCATATGGACTTGTTTGGTCCTACTTCTGTGAGCAGCATCAATTTGAAGAAGTATTGTCTAGTTGTAACTGATGATTTCAGTAGATTCACATGGGTTTTCTTTTTAAGTACTAAGGATGAAACAACAGGTATTCTAAAGACATTCATCACTCAAGTTGAAAATCAATTTGAAAAGAAAATCAAGATCATCAGGTGTGATAATGGGACAGAGTTCAAGAATAAAGTTATGGATGATTTCTGCAGAGACAAAGGTATTAAAAGAGAATTTAGTGTTGCAAGAACTCCTCAACAAAATAGAGTTGCAGAAAGACGAAACAGAACACTAATTGAGGCTGCTAGAACAATGTTAGCTGATTCTAAGCTTCCAGTGACTTTTTGGGCTGAAGCAGTTAACACTGCTTGTTACATTCAGAATACGGTTTTAGTGGTCAAAACAAAGAACAAGACACCTTATGAGCTGTTCAGAGGAAGACCTCCTACTTTGGAGTTTATGAGACCATTTGGGTGTCATGTTACTATTCTCAATACCATTGATCATCTGGGCAAATTTGAAGAAAAGTCAGATGAAGGCTTCTTTGTTGGATACTCTATGGTTAGCAAGGCATTTAGAGTCTATAACTTAAGAACAAAGAAGATTGAAGAGAACTTGCATGTTCAGTTTCTTGAAAATAAAGCAAACATGGCAGGTTCAGGACCAGATTGGCTATTTGATCTTGAAACATTATCAAATACAATGAATTATGTTCCTCTCACTTCAAGTACTGGAGACAAAGATCTTGAAGATTCAGAAGAATTCATTGATGAAGATGAAGCTTGCAAAGATGATGAAGATTAACTTGTTATGCCACTTTGGGACTTTGGTGATAATTCTGAAAAACCAAGTGATGCAGATGGTGTGACTAAAGAAATTCCTACTAGCAGTTGTAACTCAATTCCCACTGCTACACCAAAAGTTTCCACTGTAAGCCCAAATATGGAACATACTTCTCAGGAATCACCAAGTGATGATGTAGAGATCTCAAACATGCCTACAACATATGATATTCCTAGCACATCACAGTCTACCATTCATAAAGTGCATCCACTTGATAATGTTATTGGTGAACTTCAATCAGGTGTGAAGACTAGAAGACAGACAAAGAAAGATGATATTCATGGGTTCATAAGTGAAGTGTATGAGTCCAAGAAACATAGTAAGAAGAATGAGTGTTTGTTTTTCTGCTTTCTCTCACAGGTTGAGCCTAAGAATGTGTATATGGCTCTAGGAGAATCTAGCTGGGTTGAAGCTATGCAAGAAGAGTTGTTGCAGTTTAAACTTCAAAAGGTTTGGGTTCTTTGTGACTTGCCTGATGGTATGAAGGTCATTGGTACTAAATGGGTTTTCAGAAACAAGAAAGATGAAAGAGGCATTGTAATCAGGAACAAAGCTAGATTGGTTGCTCAAGGATACACTCAAGAGGAGGGTATTGATTATGAAGAAGTGTTTGCTCCTGTTGCAAGGATTGAGGCTATTAGATTGTTCTTAGCCTATGCATCATTTATGGGCTTTACAGTCTATCAAATAGATGTTAAGAGTGCCTTTCTGTATGGAACTATTGATGAGGAGGTATATGTCTCTCAACCTCCAGGCTTTGAAGATCCTCAACACCCAAATAAAGTTTACAAAGTGGTTAAGGCTCTTTATGGCTTACATCAGGCTCCAAGGAAGTGGTATGAAACCTTAGCTACTTATTTATTGAATAATGGGTTTCATAGAGGCAAGATTGATCAAACTTTGTTCATCAAGAAAGACAAGGGTGATATTCTACTTGTGCAAGTATATGTTGATGATATTATCTTTGGATCTACTAAACAAGAGATGTGCAAAGAGTTTGAGAAGCTGATGAAAGATGAATTTCAAATGAGTTCTATGGGAGAAATTACATTCTTTTTGGGCCTGCAAGTTCAACAGAGTAAGGAAGGCATATTTATCAGCCAAGACAAGTATGTGGCTGAGATAATTAAGAAGTTCAAGTTCACTGATGCAAAATCTTCCAATACCCCTGCTGACAAGACCACTCACTTATTGTTGAAGAATGCTAGTGGTGCTAATATTGATGTTCACACTTACAGATCTATGATTGGTTCTTTGATGTATCTTACTTCATAGTTGAGAGTTATTTTGTGTTGAAGTATACAACCCATTGGAGTAATAAGGTGTGTATCATAGACACACAACAAATGGTTATTGATTCACCATGTCTAATCGACATAAGAATCAGCTAGTCCAGAGCAAACGGCTAATGGTAAAGACATATCAAATCCGTTGATAGCTGGTAGTTTGCTAAAAACTATGATAAGAGCAGCAAATTTTCATGTTTTATTAACCACTGCTCTTTGATATTTTTGTGAAAATTTTACCACTGCTAGTTCATCAGTTACCACTGCAAGAGTAATTTTTCCACTGATGACTAGCCGTTACAACTGTTGTGTCAGTAATCCATTTTTTTACTAGCCGTTGTAAAAATAACCGTCATTCCGTATTAATAGGGTAAAATCTTTTGTGAATTATCTACTTACTTATTTTAAATTATTCTTTTACCAAAGATAATTCTTTCTAAAAGATAATTCACATTGCGCACCTCCTCAAACCCTATTAGTATAAATTGATTATCATACGGCTTGCTTTTTATCTTGATTACTAACACTTTCATTCTCTTTTTTCACAAATATCATGGCGATTCTAAAATTTGTCGAGGAGCACAACCAAGTGGCCTACTTACAAAAGTCAAACGAGAAGAGTGGCCCTATTTTTCATCAGATTGTGGATTTTCTAAACACTACGCATATAAGGTATGCCTTAACTATTAATCCCACAATCTATGTCTCTCATATCAAACAGTTCTGGAACACTGTGGAGTCCATAGCTCTTGAACAGGGAGACACACAAGAATCTGTGGATGCTCTAAGAGCCACAGTTGATGGGGTAACTATTGATGTTACTGAGTCATCTTTGAGGAGAATTCTCCAATTGGATGATCTCAATGGTATCATCACATTACCTAATTCAGAAATTTTTACAAATATTGCCTTAATGGGGTATGATACATCTGAACAAAAAGTTACTTTCAGAAAAGGATGTTTTTGTCCCCATTGGAGATTTTTGATCCATACTCTTCTATATTGCCTAAGTCCTAAGAAAACATCTTATGAACAATTTGCATCAACCATGGCTTATCCTTTGGTTTGTTTGGCAACAGATAGGACTTTCAATTTTTCAAAGTTTATTTTCAATAATATGAAAGGCAATGTAAAGAGTTCATATAAATTTTTGATGTATCCAAGGTTTGTGCAAGCAGTGTTAAATGAGTTTCAACTGCGACCTCACAACAGAATTTATGAACCTTCCACTCTTAAGCCAAAAGTTTTTCAAAATATGTCTACGGCTTCAGAACTTTGGAATGGACAGGTTCATCCCCTTTTCCCTCAAATGCTTGCTAAAATTTCTCAAGTACAGGGTGAGGATGCAACAATCCCAACTTCATCTCATACCACACCCAATATTGTTGTTCCACCAATTCACCATACCCCTGCAGTCACTCACACTTATGAGAGAAGGTCTAAACAGCCAACATCTCTCATCTCAACATTGCATGTTGCTGAGCTTTTTGGTTTAGGAACAAGCAGTGGTGGTTCAAGGCTTATTTCTAGTCCAACTAGGGAAGAGCCTAGACCAATGCCTTATGATTCACCTCTCCCAGCAGGTTACACAGTTGGAAGTGATGAACGCAGTGTGCAACAACATGAATTGATGGACATATGTACAAAGTTAGTCAAGCAGGTTCAAGTTCTGGAGAAAGATCTGGCACAGACCAAAGAACAACATGCCACAGAGCTGAAGACATTGAAGGATGAGATTCACAAATTGCAGAATGAAGTTGAGAATCTCAAGAAGCAAATATCTCAAGTTGTATTGTCATCCTCTTCACCTTCAGATGAGTTCTCTGCAAGTTCTACTAAAGTTTTGGGCGATTCTTCTGAACAGAGGAGGAAAATAGATGCAGAGCTTAAGGGGAGGAGTAAAAACTTTGGAAAAGATTTTGCTGAGCTAAGTGATTCTGATGATGCTCAAGCAAAAGATGATGATGCTGAGACTGAGGGGAGGAAATTGGATTTTGAAGATATGGATGCTGATGCAGGTTTTAACTTTGATGATTTAGTTGGAACTGCTCAACCAATTTCCACTGATGCAGAACAAGTTCCCACTGATCAACAAATTACCACTGCAAGTGAAAATGTTCCCACTGCTACTCAAGAATTTACCACTGCAGAGGAAGAAGCTGCCAGAAGAAGATCAGTTAAAGGAAAAGCTATTGTGGTTGCTTCAGATCAATAGCAAAGAAGAAAGATTTCTAAGAAAGAACAAGCTCAGATCAACTTTGATGCAAGATTAGCAGAGCAACAACAAGCTGAAGAGAATGAAAGAGAGAAAAAGTTTAAAGAAGATGAAGTTGCTAGCTTTATGGAAGCAACTAGGTTGGATAAACTTGAAGCTGTTATGGAAAAACCTATTTCAAGTATCTCACCAATTGTCATACATGAGAAACCTCCATTATTCACTTATGTGCCTACAGAAGAGGAGATTAACTACTTGGTTAACAATGATCAGATAATCAGGAAGAAGGCTATTGAACTTATTGCAAATGCAACTTTGAATGAAGATCAGAGGTCTGCTCAACTTAAAGATTTCATTCAGATGAAGAATCAACAGGCTCTTGATGAAATTATTGGTAATGCAAGACAAGGTCAAAAGAAGCCAAGAAAGCTTACAAAGGCACAGATTATTGCTGAGATGAAGACTTTTTGTTGTCATGTTGGAAATATGAAGATGGCTCAATTCAAAGGAATGTCACATGAACAGGTTGAAAGTACTTACTACAGAATCAAAAGACTCAGAAATTGTCTCAAGCAAAAGAGGGTCCTAGCAAGTTGACTGAAGAACAAGTTTCAAATATGTTGTTTATAGAGACTGATGTACTTAATATTGAACCTCTACAAGCAAATTATCCAGTTGTTAATTGGGAGATCTTTTCTGATAGTTTTGGTGTTGCTTGGAAGATCATCAGAACTGGAAGTGTCACAAACATTTGCAGAGACTTTGAAGATATTGTTAGAGGTTGTGATAGAGAAGATTTGGATACTTTGTGGAGAATTGTTCAAGATCAGTTTAAGAAGGAAGAACTTGTTGATGTCAAAGCTAAGGAGTTATGGGTTCACTTCAGAAGACT
This sequence comes from Artemisia argyi, assembly GCA_030686995.1. Classification (NCBI taxonomy): domain Eukaryota; kingdom Viridiplantae; phylum Streptophyta; class Magnoliopsida; order Asterales; family Asteraceae; genus Artemisia; species Artemisia argyi. The sequence goes on from CM060697.1 coordinate 125,888,944, forward strand.
ATATGAACCTGACCCAAGTGATAGGTATTGGAGATTTGAAGCTCATGGTACAAGAACTTTGTGGAAATTCTATGATTCAAGTTCTGTGCATCATATTTCTACTCAAGATGGAGTTGATGTTTTTATGCTGACTGAGAAAGAATATCCATTGAGAGCTGGAGTATTGAAAGTGATGTTGACAGAAAAGCTTAGATGTTGGGAAAGAACTGAAGTCATAGATGATTTGATACAAAGGATTCATGTTCAAAGTGTGAGAGCTGATAAAGAGTTAAGAAGATAAAGATAAGTGTTTGGAAGAATTCCCATATCCTCATGCTTACTGAATACTTGAAGAAACTTATTGATTTATGTATTAATCATAAGCTAGGGGAGGATTGTTGGGAATTATACTAACAGTTACCACGGATAGTGAAGAAGTTACAACTGCAGAAGATTGTACTTGCAGTGGAAACTCATTACCACTGCAAGAACAATATATTACCACTGCTTATTAGATAACTGTTAGGAAACGCGTCTAGATAAATATAGAATAGATCTTGTGTATATCTTATTCTATTAGCTTTATACTTATCTTGTAGAAGAGGACTCCTTGTGCTATAAAAGGAGGTCCTAGGTTAAAGGTCGATATAAATCAGTCATACAAGTTGTCATATACGTTTCTAGAGCTTCAAGGTGTAACCCTAGTGATATCAAGATCACTCGTATTATTATCATTAATAATATTGGAGCTAATAGTTTGTTTACATACATTGTTCATATACAATTGTCTTACTCACAATCAAACTTCTAAGTGTTACTAAGTAGATTCCGCATACTTAGTGATATAATTCAAAGTATCAATCTAACACAAGTTCAAGGTGTTTAGATCCATCACCCCTGAGTCCTAGGTGGGCTACTGCCAATTCTATCTCGAAAACGACTTCAACACCGTTATCAGAGTCACCCTCTAGAGAGAATGTCAAGACTTTTCAAAACTATGCCCCACCTTATTCCCCTCCCGAGAAACTTAGCCCGGAGTTTGAAGCTAGAATGAGAGAATACATGGCAACTCATTCAGATCGCCTCGCTAGATTCGAGGAAGCAGTTTATAAGCAAAAAGAGGAGACGCAAGAGAAAATGAATGAGGTGATGAGCCTGATGGAAGAGTATGCCAACCAGAGAACCCCCGAAAGGATGTTACTAAGGAAAGAAAGCGTCATCCCCACTACCCGATTTGCTAATTCCATCGCAATTGTCCACATGGATAATGAGAAGGTAGAAACCCTACTGAACAAACCGTAGAAAAGCCACCCAAATCCCAATCTCTAAGTTACTACCTGAAACATGATATAAACGAAAACACTATAACAAATTAGATAAAGGGTGACGGGCATAACCAACCTTCCAAACAAGGTTCTGAGAAGGAGGAAGGGGAAAAAGATGAGTATGATACGTTACCTGGGGGGCCAATATTCGAGAAACTATTGGTACAAAATGTGGCTACTAAGCAAATGGCGTGTGGGAAATTTGAGATACCAGCTAGCATCTGGGATTTGAAATATCTTAGTGCTTTCGCCGACCAAGGATCGAAAGTAAATCTTATGCCCCTAACTATTTACATCCAACTAACGTCAAAAATGCCAGCCCCCACTCGTGTTAGGTTGTCACTAGCTGGACACTCTTACGTATACCCCCTAGGAATCGCAGAAGATGTGTTAGTTAATGTCGCAGGATTCATGTACCCCGTTGATTTTATGATCATCGATGATAAGGGAGATGGGTGCATGCCAATAATCCTTGGGGCACCATTCCTCACCACTGCTAGGGCTGTCATTAAGTATGAAGGCAGGAAAATTGAGCTTAAATCAAGAAAAAGAAAGATTAGCTTCCCCATGACCCCGCGATGTGGGCATGAGAGTTGGAGTTGGAGAAAGCTCAAAAACAACATTGACACGTCACCTATTCGTGTTCAAGAGAAAATACTTGCATGGGAGGCAAGAATCAAAAGCTACAAGGAGGCTAAACATGAAAGAAACAAAAGCAATGAAGTTCACGTCGAGTTCGAACACAATCGACCAGCAAGAAGCCATGTGCCATTCGAGGAAGGGAACTTAGTACTCTTAAGACACTTGGAAATAATGATACCACCCGATAAACTGAGTCCTTGGTGGTATGGGCCTTTCACAATTGAGAGCATGAGCCAAGATGAGATGGCTAACCTGAGAAGTAAAGTAGGTGGAGAACTAATTGCAAGTATCGACAGATTGAGGCACTACCACCACAATAGTATTGATCACAACTACATGGGGTACATCATCTCAAGGGATGAGATCACGTAGTAACCCATGACCATGAGTCTAGCTAAAAGACTAGTAAATAAAGAAAAGCGCTTCTTGGGAGGCAACCCATGTTTTGTGTGATTTTTATTTTGTTTGTTTGTTATTTGCTTCCGTATGCATGCTTTATTTTTATTGTTGGTAGATCATGTTTCAAAACTAAAAAGTGGAAATACTTTACTTTGTTGTTTGGCCTAGTCTTAACTTCACCCAAAGGTATTTTTGCAAAAGATAAGTGTAAGGGGAAACCCCAAATATGTTTTTAAGAAACAAACTGATCATGATTCTCCACAATATTAAGTGAACATGTATATTCGTATTTGTTAGAGTCAAATACTTGTATCGAGTCATAATGATGTTTTGCAGGATTTTCCAGGAAGTAGGACCAAGTTTTTCCAGAAATTTTCCGGAAACTTAACATAAAAATTTCTGCAGGTCACTTCTGACGGCGTCATGAGTTTACTCTTGACGGCGTCACGTGTAAAAATCTGGAAATTTTACCAGTTTTGTTTTTTCTAACGGAGTCTTAAAGTTTTTGTTGAATTATTAGTTTTATAATCTCCAGGAAATCTGCAAACATCATTCCATAAGTATTATATCTTATTTTGTTTTTTAGGATTTATTAGCATATGTAGATTGCCGCCGATTTTATGCGAGGTTGCCTTGTCTGTTTTATCAGGATTTACAGGTTATGTATGACAAGAAGATGATTTATATTCTGGAAGGGAAGCTTTGATTGTTCATTTTCTTGGAGGAAGATCTAACCTAGCCACCTTATTATCCATACCGAGCGAATCAGGGGAGTATTTGATTTCATTCATTTTACTTATTTCACTTTTACATTCTTTACTTGAACATTGGGGACAATGTTCATCCTAAGTGTAAGGGGAAGGTAAAATGATGATACCTTACAGATACACTTTTTCTTGAGTTTGTTTGTTTAATATTAGATGTGTAATAAAACTATGAGAAATACTTGTTAGTGCAATTTTAGCGCCAAATTTAAAATTTTTTACAACATTTAGGAGTGAAACTTTAGCCATAGCAAGCGTCTCATGGATAGGAGATTGTATGACTAGCACAAAACCGTACCATTCAGAAAAATTTTCCACCCAAATATGTGAGGTTCGCCTTTAGATTTGATAGGAAAAGCATTTACTATTAGTGCTTATGAGTGTACCGGTAGCATTTAGATTCTAGAACTTGCATTAGTGATGCATCCCGAGACCGCTAGTGAGACTACATTCGTGTAGTAGGATTTACTACATGATAAGAGGCATTAGGATCACCCTTGTGTTAAACCCGTATTATAATTACTTGACCATTTAAGTCATATTACTTGGCTAGTTAAGTCAACTAATTTTTCCCACACCTTAGCGTTGTACTCAAATTTAGTACACGAAACCCCTAGTACACCCCTCCGAGCCTATCTTTTCGTTTCTAACGTTAAGCATTTTACTTAAAGGAAGAATTTGTTACACCCCACTTAAATGTACACCCAAATCGCCTTAGCCTTCCGTGTATGCGCTCATATTTAGTGCATTATTGTTATTTGTTAAACCCTAAGTTAATTATCTAATTGATTACATGGTTGCTAAGTCGAGTCATATCCTTGTACATATTGTTTTGGGACGATTGGGACTCATGGGTAAAGTACTTATTTTATGGAGTAATGGGGAAGAACATAATATTATTACCCCCACATGTACGTTAATCTTAAATGTAGGACCTTAAATATATCAACTTTAACACAAATATAAGCACTAGATGAAGTAAAGATGGTGACTTGATATGATATGTGTGGTGCGTTAAGATGTATAAAAGAGAGTAAGAGATGAAGAGAACATTTTATTAAAAACACACACAATACACACACAAGCACACCTTACAAATAAGAGGTAAGGTGCCTTTTATAGTTAGAGAGAAAGGCCTCATGGGCTTTCTAATGGACTTGGGCTTGGACTTGGTTTACATGAATTATATAACAAGGCTTATGAAACATAGCACATAACATATTAGCTTGCCAAGTCCAAAGCCCAATGACTAAACTATTACTAATCTTAACAAACGACACAAAGTTACAATATAAGAATGACCATCACTTCTATATATAAATATTTTAATGCTAACAATCTCCCCCTAAGGGGTGGTCATTCGAATGATGCTCCACGTGAGTGGGTCTTCCGTGTTCTTTGTCTTTAACTTTGTGTGTCGTTGTAGAATAGTCTTTAGTCTTTGTTCCTTCATGCTTTGTGATCTTTGATAACTGATTTTTCATCGTTCTTTGTTCCTTTGTGATGTGGAGTTATCTGCCTTTCGTCACTTCTGCGTCTGTGGTGGTTGTTTGCCATTCCAACATGCTCATACATCTTTGGACTTTGATATTCATATGTACGTAGTTCCCTTTCTTTCACTTTTATCCTTAGTCTTTATACTTTGTAGATTCTTCTTTTTGGCGTAGAATCTTTCTTTGAACTTTGTGTTGTATAGATCTTTGAGGGAGCTTTCTTTAACTTCCAGATGTATGTATGAGCACGTGGAATCTGTCGCCATGGAGATGAAGTGTCCCTGCATATAAACAGTTAGCAATAAAACATCCGGTACTTACAGATAAGAATTAGAGATCGTCAACAGCATAGTGTGAAGACTCCTTCTAACCCTTACCAAGGCCGTTCCCATGTCAGATACTCTCGAGAGAGCTTACAAGACCTACTTAGTAGCTCAATGACTGGGTGAGTCGCTGGGGATCACTCCACGACTGTAGACCGTTTGAAACCACCGCGAACACTAAGCGTAACCCATAAAGAATTACCGAAGTGACCTGCTGTCAGGGCTGCTTGATGTTGACCCTGGCAGGAATTTCCATTCAATCATTGAGAATCACAAATGTGAATCCTCTCATAAATGTTCTAGCAGATTGCTAAGATCTGCGTAGGACTCTTAAGTTTACATCTGGCGTCCTTAATGATGAACAACCAGTGTAGAAATATCATGTGTTCCTATGAGATATTTTGATGAATCTCGGGGCTCTAGACTCGATAAGTGCACATTTGGTTTCCTATGCGGAGATTAGGGAGAGGTCTCCTGCTTCAATATCAACCATCTCTAAGAGACAGGTCGATAGATTATGCCGGTTCCCCATGAGAATGAAACAAGCTCTTTTAAGAGAACTTGAGTGGTTAAGAAGGTTTAGTGCAGTGCGTTACTGGGTCCATGACGTCTTTGTCTTCAATACTAGTGTCACCTTAGTAACAACCAGTAGCATATGAGTTGAACCCGGTGTCTGCCCTAAGGTTGAACATATGGAGGGCTATTTCTTTTCACCCTTTTTTCGTAACTTTTCTTTTTAATTCTTCAACCCCTTCTTTCTCCTTTCTCATTTTCTCCTTTTTTCAATCATACCTAAGGACTTCTAATTCTAATCTATTGGATTTGTCCTTGGGTAGATCCCTCCGGCTCTGGCGGATCATAGGACGGTTTTTCCTAACCTTAGTCACCTTATAACTCCATGACTATCCTATCATTTCCATGAAACCATTTATTGAAAAATCTCTCAAAGTGTTTATGATAATAAAACACATTGTTGACACTTCGAGAGTTTTGCATTTCTTTTGAAGGACTCCCCCTTCACATGTGCTCATGAATATTTAAGAAATTTGCACATGCGTGAGGAGTTTGCACTTTTTGAATTGATCCACTTTCAGTGAACATGACCGATTCGAGACACGCTTACATCACTAGTTAGACTAGCTTGAAATTATTACCCGTCCTGGTCAAGTCCAAAGAAAGTCTCTCGATACGGTACATTCTACTCAGACAAGTCCTATTCGAGACACGCTTACATCACTAGTTAGACTAGCTTGAAATTATTACCCGTCCAGGACAAGTCTTTTTGATTACTGACATTTTAAGCTTCGTCAATTCATTGGTACTTACTGAGTCAAGCTCTTCTGAGATTCAGTCACAAACTTTAAACATCTTTGATCACATTTTAATCATGTCTTCTCCCCTTCAAAAATAGCATATTGTGATATTTTTGATATCAACAGATTAAGAAAAGGCTTTTTGGAGAGAAAGACAGATTCATTTTGCATGAATTTGGAACAATTTTATTTATGTACTCCCCCTTAATGATAGCATATTTTAAAATCAATCAAGGGTTTTGAGGGAGTTATCTTGAGCACTCATATTGAGAGATTTTGAGAAATCTTTTGAACAATCTTGAAAAAGTGCTCAAGAATTTTGTTTGAAAACGAGTTTATGCTTGAAATCTCCTTCGTTTGTTTAGACTCGAACATTTTTGAAAAAGAGTTCGTCATTGAACGTACGAGTCCATGATTTGAAAATAATCAGAAGTCATCGTTGAAGTCCGGGTTTCGTACTGATGTATACGAAAGCCATAGTGAAGAAACTTTTGAGAAACGACATGTTTTAGTAAAACATTAAAAAGAACTCCCGCTCAAGCATCTGTACATGTCCGTATCATTGTTGAATGACATTTCTAGAAACGTACAGAATATTGATTTATACGAGAGACATGTCGTGAGAAGAATATTTTTGTATTTTTTGATTTTATATTGTTTTTGTATTTTGTTTTTGTTGGTTTTTCAAATATTGTATTTTGTTTTTCAAAAATATTTACAGCGAAGCGATTTTGAAAACATTTTTCAAGAAGATTCGAGAAGACGTTCTAGCTCCTCAGGAGTTAGGCTTCGCATGCCAATTCGTCGAACTAAATAGTCAAACCTTTCTTTTGGAAGGGCTTTAGTAAATAGATCGGCGAGTTGATAATCAGTCTTAACGAAAAATAATTCAACAGTACCCTCTTCCACGTGTTCTTTGATGAAATGGTAGCGGACTTTGATATGCTTCGTCTTAGAGTGATGTACGGGATTGCACGAGATGGCTATGGCACTTTTTGAGTCACAATACATAGGTATTCTGTCAAAAGTAAAGCCATAATCTGTGAGCTGTGTCCGCATCCAAAGAACTTGGGCACAACACGCAGATAGAGACACATACTCGGCTTCGGCGGTTGATAGTGCAGTACAATCCTGTTTCTTTGACGACCAGCTTACAAGCTTTTCACCCAAAAATTGTGCTCCACCTGATGTACTTTTTGCTGTAACTTGATCACCAGCATGGTCTGCATCTGAAAATGCTGTTAGATTAAACCCCGAATCCTTCAGATACCAAAGTCCCATGTTAATGGTGCTTCGTAGGTACCGAAAGATCCGTTTAACCTCTTTGAGGTGAAGTTCGGTAGGCTTAGCCTGAAACCGTGCTAACAAACAAACAGCAAATTGAATATCGGGTCGGCTAGCAGTTAGGTACATGAGAGAACCGATCATGCTCCGATATTTTTTCGGATCGATGGGTTTCCCAAATAAATCAGCACCTATTTTTGGTGAAGTGACCATTGGTGTACCGACAGAATCACAATTTTCCATTCCATGTTTTTTCAAAATCTCTGTTGTATATTTAGCTTGATTGATAAAAATACCACGAGGGGATTGATGTATTTGTAAACCAAGAAAGAATTTTAGTTCCCCCATCATGGACATTTCAAATTTGCTTTTCATGAGATTTTCAAAATGTTTTGAATGGTTAGGATTGGTTGATCCAAAAATTATGTCGTCCACGTAAATTTGAACGATCAAAATGTCATCTTTGAATTTTTTGATAAACAAGGTGTCATCAACCGTTCCTTTGGTGAAATTGTTTTTAAGCAAGAAAGATGATAGTTCGTCATACCACGCTCTTGGAGCTTGTTTTAAACCATAAATTGCTTTCTTAAGCTTGTAGACGTAGTCTGGATGATCTCTGTCGATGAATCCCTCTGGCTGACTCACATACACTTCTTCTTTCAGAGTTCCATTCAAGAATGCAGTCTTAATGTCCATCTGATAGACTGTGATGTTTTTGTGAGCTGCATAGGCTAAGAAAATCCGGACTGCTTCAAGTCTAGCTACAGGCGCGAATGATTCCTCAAAATCTATCCCTTCTTCTTGTGGATAACCTTTAGCCACGAGACGAGCTTTGTTGCGAATTACAGTCATTTCCTCATCCAGTTTGTTCTTCCACAACCACTTGAGGTCAAGAACACGTTTATCAAGTGGTCGTTCAACAAGTTCCCAACTATCATGTAACAGGTATTGAAGAAATTCCTCCTGCATCGCTTCAATCCATGGGTTTTCTGCCATTGCTTCCCGAATGTTCTTTGGTACTTTGGTGCTTATTGAGCAAATGTAAATGCACAATTCGAGATCAGTGGCAAGTTGTCTCCTCGTCTGAACTGGCATTGAAGGATCACCAATAACATGTACTAACGGATGGTCTTTTGTCCATTGAAACGTAGAAGGGTACCTTGGGTGTACAGAATGTGTGTTAGATGGTTCTTGTAACCTTGAAGAAGATTCAGCAGAGTCTGTTGCAAACGGGTTTTCAAATACTTCTTCTTCTTCTTCTAACGCAACATCGTTTGAATTAGATGTAGGTTCTTCTTGAAAATTTGTAGTTTGATTTTGCTCATCAACTCTTGGTAGAACAGATTCAAGTACTGGAGTTGCTTGAGTAGATGTTGATGATGTTGAGGTCGTTGGTGCTTCAACTTCGATTGTGGTGGATGCATCTTGTGATGGTGGTGGTGGTTCATGGTTTTGAGCGGGTGCAGCGGAATGTTGTTGAGATGCATTAGTCGAAGTTCCACCATAATATTCATCAAACATTAACTCGAAGAAGTTTTCCAGTTCTTGTTCTGAAGGTTTATCCGTGTTTGTTGACTGAGCTCCTTGAGGTACGAGTCCTGAACTGATGTGTCCAGAAGTCTGTATGTTAGGTTCGGGTCCTAATCCGTTTTGATTAGAAGCCATCAGATTAAGTGCGGGTTCTAGAGCGTATCTCTCAGAAGCCATTTGTGAAATCTCGTCAAACTTCACATTCATCGTCTCCATTATCTTTTTCGTTCTTCTATTATACACCCTGAATGCCCTCGAGTTTTCTGAATATCCAATGAAGATTCCAATATCACCCTTAGCTTTTAACTTCCCTAGATCTTCTCTGTCATTCGTTGGATAGCACAAAGCGCCAAACACGTGAAGGTAAGAGATGTCAGGTTTACGGTTGTTCACTAGCTCATATGGGGTTTTATTGAATCTCGGATGGCCTAGGGATCGGTTTTGAGTAAAGCAAGCAGTGGCTACAGCATCAGCCCATAAGAATAGTGGTGCACTAGAAAAAATCAGCATTGTGCGAGCAGCTTCCACAAGAGTTCGGTTTCTTCTTTCAACTACCCCATTCTGCTGTGGAGTTCTAACAACTGATGTTTGATGTGTAATTCCAACATCTTCGAGGTAAGTTCTTAACTCCTGATTTGTGAATTCTGTGCCATTATCTGTTCTTATAATCCTTACTGGAGCTTGAAGTAGAACTTGAATACACTTCAGAAAGGTGATGATGATGCCTGGTGCTTCGTCTTTTGATCTCAAAAACTTTACCCAAGTGTATCTTGAATAATCATCAACAATAACAAGAATATACTTCTTCCCATTAATGCTTTCAACTCTCATTGGGCCACATAAGTCCATGTGCAACATATGTAACCTTGCTTCCGAACTAGGTACGGTTTTGGGTTTATATGATGCTCTTTTACTTTTTCCTTGTTCACATGATGGACATAGGTGTTCCTTGGTGTATTTGAACTTAGGAAGTCCGGTGACGATGTTGTCTTTGGCTAACTTGTTGATCGTGTCGAAATTGAGATGGGATAATCTTCTATGCCACAGCCAGGACTTAGTTTCGGTTGCCCTTGTCATAAGACAAATTGGTGATGTAGAAGCCATTTGGTTGATGTCGATAGCATACAAGTTTGTACCACAATTACCAGTTAAGAGATCATCACCAACCAAATTTCTTATAAAAACCGTGTTTCTCCTGAATGCAACTTCTAAATCTGCATCACAAAACTGCCCAACTGAAAACAAGTTGTGTCCCAACCCTTCGACGTAGTAAACTCGAGTGATTAAAAAATTCTCAAACCGAAGATCTCCGTAACCCTGAATAGCTGCTACATGATCATTTCCAAAGCGTACAGTTCCCATGAATTTCCAGACGAAATTGATCAGCAGCTTTAAATTCCCGGTCATGTGCTTGGAGCAACCCGAGTCGATGATCCAAAGACATATTTCGATAACCTGCCAAGAACAGAAGAGTTTGTATTTGGAAACCGTGTTGAATTTGGTTCCATGGGGTTAGGTGTAAAAGCGGAATCACACTCATAGACAGTTGCTACTTGTTTAGCTTGAGTTATTTCTAATTTGCCGTCCTTAAGAGTGAACTCTCTACCCGTCGGAATCCACATACAAAACTTAAGATAGTTCCTAGGCATTCGACTAATAGTGGTAGTCCTAAATCGTGCAACTAGTCGTTCTATAGATCTGGATCTAGCACTAGGTCTTTTTGGAACATGCTTCTGTTCAGGCGTAACATTCACATTCTTAGAAACACATTCATCATGAACATCATTAATTAAACTTTTCTTGCATATTAAACAAACAGAGCCATTACATGCATTAGAAACAGTACTTTCGACATTACATTCAGGTGAAACATGTCTCTTATTACAAAGCGATAAATTCCTAGGGTGTTCTTCTACTTCTTCAACTTTATTCTTGCTACTACTCGTAGAAACAGGCGAGACTCTATTGTTCCTTGTATTGCTCCTAGGCTTTAGTCTGCTGCTCCTAGAGGTGCATTCTAATCCTGTAGAAGGTAAGGCACACACATTAGGATTTATATTGTTGTCCTTTTTAGCATCACTAGACTCTTTATAATTATCCTTTTTGCACGCATTTGTCTTAGAAGTGGAGGCAGACGCATTAGTGGGACTAATCCTAAAAAGGCCAGGGGCTATCACTTTTGGTGTTTCGACAACTGCTTTTCCTTTATCAACAATCTCTTCATTTTCATTTTTCTTGGGCAAGGGTGTTGGAGTGACTGGTTTTGTCAAATCCTTTTTCTCATCGACTTTTGGAGCAAACCGTGAAATTGACATTTTTGGTTTTTGAACCGTGTTTGAAACATTTGGTTTTTCCGAAGTCAATGGTTTTGCAAACTTAGTTTCCTCACCCTTTCCTTTTTGACTTTCAAGATGAGCCCTCAAAAGATCATTTTGCTCTTTCATATTCTTTAAGGCACGCTCATACGACAATTTGTCATACTTGCATTCTTCCTTTTTTCGATCAAGTTGTTTAAAATATGACACATTTTCTTTTTCAAGCTTTATAAGAGCATTTTCATATTTGGAAACAATTTCGGAGGTCTCAGCTCTCAGTCTTTCATCGTCTTGAACAGAGTATGTTTGTAAAATGATGGACATAATGTCAGTGGTCATAACAGCTTCGAAGAGAGAATCATTTAGGTTTTCCAAAACATTCATGTTTTCACGAGTATCATTAGCTTCGTTTACCAGGGATTTGTGGTCCTTGACAAAGTCGGCCGTTTCTTTTAAGAAAGCTTTTTCAAAATGGATTACCCTCGCACTGATGTTATTCAGTGGGATAGTAATTTCATTTTCAAAAACTTTTTTCTGCTCAATATGAAAACTGGAATGCCAGTTGTTAATATCGATTGTAGTTTTAGAAGCAACAATATTTTGAAGTTCTTGAATTCTCTTTTTAACGTCATCCAAAATTTCTCTAGCCTCACTTGAATTAAAAGTGTTGTTAGAAGAAATTTGTTCCATTTTTGAAAGAGATTTGGAAACAATTACTTTCTTAGAAAACATTTTTGAGAATGGTCGTTTTATGGAAAACACAGATGGTTCTTTTTGTGGAACAAAAGTAATTCCCGAAAGTTTGTTCAATTTGTTGTAATCAATGGGTTTCAAATCCTTTTGTTTCATTTTAGTAATGCTCTCTTCGACATGTTCTATCGTTTGCACAGAATCCCGAACGACGGGAGGATCATGTTTAGTGTAAATCATATTACCATTATACAAAACATTCTGTTCTTGCTGAGCTTTCTTGAGATTACTGGGGGTGTTGTTACCGAGAGCCACTTTATGTTTTGTATGGTAAACCGGATTAGTTTGATTTGAAATCATTTTCATTGTTTGACTTGACTGACCCGATTTAACCACTAATTCTTCTAAATGAGCAATCATGTGTTCTGACTTTACGATTTCGGCCAAAAGTTTGTCTTCTTTCTTTGCAAAGTCCTTTTTCAACTCGTCCCTTTCTTTTGCAAGATTGGTATAAGCTGACTTTTGTTTAGAAAGTTGGTTTTGTAAATCAGAAATTTCCGCGTTTAAAGCTTTTATCTTTTTGAAAGAATTAACATCAAGTGTAACGAACTTGAGTTGCAATTGTTTTTCCCTCGAAACGGAATTTTGATAACCAGTTTCTAATTCAGACAATCTTTTGTTATGAAACTCAAAAGCTTTAACGTTTTCTTTGTAACTCTCAAGCTCAGCGGTCAATTTAACATTCGCGGCCTTTACATCGCGATTGACCTTTTTCACATTCTCAATTTCAATACGACAATTATTCAATAATGATTCAAATAAAGCACGTGTTTCCTCATTATTCTCAGCATGCTGTGAAACGAAGCCTCCATTATGATTCACATCTGGAGTTGCTGAAGGAGTATTGCTACTACTTGGCGTGTCCAGGTATGTAACATAAGTGGGTGCTAGCTTCTCAGAATGCTGTTCCTCATGAGGAGACATATAAAATATATCATTATTGTGACATGTGTTGAAGTTGGATACCTCAGATGGTGCATTGGTGTCATAAACAGGAAGTGTATCAGAATCCGTGTCATACTTAGCTTCCTGAAGATTCGCCATGAATATGCAGTTCGCATCGATATCCTCTCTATCTTCCATGTCATCCATAAGAGCCATAAAATCATTCTCCTCTGCGTTCAACTGGAATCCTGCCTCTGCCTTTTGTGCCAACATCACTGCTTTCTGCAAGTACGCTAGATCTTTCTTGTTTGGCTTAGTAGGACAATTCCTTGCCATATGACCTACACCCTGACAGTTGAAACACTTAACCGGATTACCCTGATTCACATTTCCCAAATTCCCAACTACTGGAGCTGCAACATTTCTATTCTGATTACCCATTGCCTGATTACCAACATTCTGACCCCTCTGATTTCCAACAAACTGACCCAACTGATTCCCTGCATACTGACCATACTGATTTCCTGCATTCTGATTCCCTGCATTCAGCATATTCTGATTCCCCATGTTAATTCCAGTAGCATATCCTTGCTGATTCCCATAAACTCCAACCATTTGGCCTCCGTTACCCATATTGAAACTCGGCTGAGCAATCTGCTTGTTGCGAGTGTTCGATGAAATCCTTTGGTTGTTGTTAGTTGGTGTAGAATAGCGTCCTTGGAATGCCTTTGACAGAAAAGCGAACGCTTGGGTCAATGCTGCAGTAGCTTCATCATTTTCAGTGAATTCTGGTTCTTAGAATTGTTGGTATTGCTGTTGTGGAATAACATGTTGTTGTTGCTGTGGGTAGAACTGTTGTTGGTAGACCGGTGTTGGTTGTTGAATGTATGATGGTTGCATGTAGTTGTGAGTGGAAGATGATGATGGTTGTTGTGTGTTCACTGGTAGCGGTGTTGGTGTAGTAGCAATTAATGCAAGAGGATCATGATTCTTTGCCAATCTTTCTTTCCTTACTTCATTAGCCTCAGCTTGGTTTTGCTTCAAAAAGTCATAGAGTTGATCATAATTCACCTTATGTAAATCCTTTGTTTGATTGACAATTGTAACATAACGACCCCATTCTTTTGGAAGGTTATTGATGAATTTGATGTTTGTTGCAATTGTTCAAGGTGTCAACTTGTTTCTGATTAACTCATTCATCAAAGTGCAAAACCTTGTGTAGTAGGATTCAATCTGTTCACCTTTAGTGGATGTGAAGTTCTCCCATTCGGTGAGAAGTTTGTTCTCAACGTCTTGTTGTCCAATTTCTGTTCCATGACATATCCTTCTAACACGTTCCCACATAGCATAAGCAGTTTCACAACTATCGACCGCAGCAAAGATCTCCCGTGGTAATCCAAGTTGGATTAAATGCATTGCCATATCATCAGCGGCGATCTGCTTCTTGTCTTCCTCTGTGTAATCTGCTTCTGTTTGTTCACGCACGAATGGTTGAGTAGGAGGTGTTGTATTTGGATTGCCTTCAATTTGAACTTGTCTTGGTTGAAATGGACCTTTTTCAATGGATTGGATCATTAATTTACCATCAGGCTTTGTTTTGATGTAACGAAGCATGCGGCTTGTCCATGGGAGATATCCACCTTTTTCAAGCATTGGAGGTCGGTTTTCCGCACCGGCAGCATGAATGTCTTGCTGAGTTGCCATTGATGAAGTGTAGATTGATAAAGTTGATTCTTGGATCGATTCAACGAAGTAGGAGTTGCGTTTAGTGTAAGTTGATGCAAGTTTTTATGGTGAAAAATTTGATCTAAAACCTTAAAACCTCAATAACTTCCGTTCGGAGTGGATTTGGGCCTCGAAGCTGTGCTTGAATGATCTTTAGATGATTCAACGTGTCCTTCTTCTCGGTCTCCCGGTCGTTTTGACAGCTGATTCGTCGAAAACGGAGTTACAGTTCAAAAGTTATGGCCGTTTGAAGTTTTGTAGTCAAAAGTCAAAAACTTACGCGTAAACCTTGAATCTTACGCGTAAACTTTGAATAATCTTACGCGTAAGATGTTATGCGTAACCTTTAAGTTATGCATAAGATCTAAGTTATGCGTAAACAATATTGTTTATGCGTAGACTTTGATTTTACGCGTAAACTTAGAGTTTATGCGTAGAATGTTACGCGTAAGGTTTTTTTCAACCAAATTGATCTCTCAAACTTATCCAAGCTTGAAAGATATCCCGTGTCGAAGTATTCCACAAACTTATCCAAGTCAGGGAAGTACTGAGTAATCTCTGATCGTTGAAGAAAACTTATGCGTAGGATCTTATGCGTAGAAAAACTTATGGGTAGAATCTTACGCGTAGAACTTATGCGTAGGAACTTAAGCGTAGGATCTTCACTTATGCGTAGGAAATCAGACTTATGCGTAAGAAAAGGGTTTTGACTAGAGTTACGCGTAGGAAAAGGGTTTTGACCAAATCTTATGCGTAAAAAAGGACAGAAAGTACTGTTCACAGCTGTAGATTCGTACTATTCATCCAAGTTACGCGTAAGGAGATCAGAAAGCTTGAAAAATCCGATTTTTTCAACCAAAAACACTTTTTCCACTTGTTTCTTTTGATCAAATCTTTCCTAAAACACTTAGAATCACTAAATCTTCAAGAAAAACAACAACTTTAACACTAAAACACTTAAAGATCAAGACTTTTTGCAAGAAAAGTACACGTTAAATATGAAAAACGCAACTTTAGACACAAAAAACTTGATACAAACGATTTCCACACACTCCTAAATCATTGTTAGGCGATTGATACCACTTGTAGGACCTTAAATATATCAACTTTAACACAAATATAAGCACTAGATGAAGTAAAGATGGTGACTTGATATGATATGTGTGGCGTTAAGATGTATAAAAGAGAGTAAGAGATGAAGAGAACATTTTATTAAAAACACACACAATACACACACAAGCACACCTTACAAATGAGAGGTAAGGTGCCTTTTATAGTTAGAGAGAAAGGCCTCATGGGCTTTCTAATGGACTTGGGCTTGGACTTGGTTTACATGAATTATATAACAAGGCTTATGAAACATAGCACATAACATATTAGCTTGCCAAGTCCAAAGCCCAATGACTAAACTATTACTAATCTTAACAAACGACACAAAGTTACAATATAAGAATGACCATCACTTCTATATATAAATATTTTAATGCTAACATTAAAAGTACTCCAAGTGTTTTGATTATCTTAATTCGAGTCATTAGTTTAGTTTATTGTAAAGTATGTAAAGATTCAAGTGTAAGGGGAATGTTCATTCCCTATGATATATTATTTTGGATGGTAGGGTAAGAGTGTATGCAAAAAAAAAAAAAAAAAAAAAAAAAAAAAAATCGAAAAAATAAGAAAAAGAAAAAAAAAAGAGAGAGAAAAAGAAAAAAGAAAAAAAACATACGGACTACCATCCCTTTTCATTCTATGTTCATTTTATGTTTTTGTTATTTTTGATTTATTAGCTTAAGTCGAGTCTAGTCTTGGCTTAGCAACGCCTTATTGTACATGTAATTAACCAAGATTGTTAACTCGCCACCAGTAAAGACTGCTTATATCCAACAAAACCGGGTATTCCATATCCCTACACCTAACGTTACAACCCTTTGAAAAGACCTCTTTGATAGTTTATCCTAGGTGCTTACGCCATGTGGTGGAGGTTTGATCCTTTCCCAGGCCTATGGTAATCTATTTTGCTAAGACAGGTAGTGAGAGATATTTTTCGTTTCCATATTGTGATATTACTTTATTACACCTGAGAGATGTGAGTATCTAAATACTATTTGTGAGGTGCTAGTATATGACCTCCATGCTTGTCTTTGGTCTTTAGTGGAACGACTATTTGTTGTAATTACTTTTATATTAGTGTTAAATGACCCCTAACTTGTATTTTGATTAGAATAAAAGCGCATTTGCTTGAGGACAAGCAAATCTCAAGTGTAAGGGTATATGATGAGGCGAAAAATGAACCACTTTTAGGGGGTCATTTAAGCCCGGAATTGAATTTTTTTGATCAAATATTATCCTAAATCGTTCCTTTTGTGATTTTAGGTATTTTGGGAGTGAAATCTGGAAAATGAAGCAATTCGGACGTTTTTGGAGCATAAAAGTGAAGAAAACGCCAAAGACTTAATTTTCCATGCTGAGAACAGTACCTGACGGCGTCAAGAGGAAGACCCTGACGGCGTCACAACAAGGGTGTCAAGACTAAATTTTGTGATGGCCTGCATAAGGTGAATACATGACGGCGTCAGACCCAGATCTAGGCAGTCCGAGGAACTATTTGGTGGCGAGATGACGGCGTCAGACATTTGTTCTTGACGCCGTCACCTATCAAACTCTATATATAGTTTTCTATTTTTCATTCATTAGAGAGGAACTTGTGTGGAGAAAACTAGGGCCGAACTTTGTAAACCCTAGGTCATATTTTACAACTTTCAAGGGTTTTCATCCCTTGAATCCCTTCATGTTCTATTAAGATAAGTCTTCTCTTAATTCAATCAATATGTCTATGTGTTGGTTGATTATATCTTTTGCTTGTCTTGATTTCAACATGCTAGGCTAGATCTATCTTGTGTTTGCTTGGATCTAATGAAACCTAGATGTTAATTATGTGTTGATTACTTGTTTATGGTTGTATTGGATGAATGATTTCAATTTTAGGCTTAAGAAAACTGGCAGATCTCCATTGTGTAATATGCTTGAACGTCTTAGGAAACATGAACCATTGTGTACTAGGTTTTATTGGTTGTATTTAATGCATGAGTAAATTCTAATGATCCCATGTTAGGAGCTTCTTAGCCGGCTCGACATAGGAGTGAAGTAGGCGCTCATAGGATTGGGGAAGTAAGTACGCCACCCCATGAATGGTATTAAGGAATACAATCCATCATCCACGCAACTATAACAAGTAATTAACGTGTAAAAGATATCTAGGGAGTAGTGAAATCTAAGTAAATACAATTCTCCCACATATTGCTCACAACTTTAGTTTAATATAGTTTGTTTTCATTTTTAGTATTTTATTTTGATTGCATCTTTAGTATTGGGTTAGTTGACTAGCAACTAATTCCGCCCCAAATCCTTCAAACCCGAGATTTTCACTTGCTTTCATAAAAATATAAAAATACAAAAAGAATCATCCCTCATCTCTAGACCTAGTCTTTAGGTTTTCTAATCCTAGCGACACTATTCCTAGCTGAACGATCAATCCCCCGATACTTGTCATTATACTATACTACATCGATCAGGTACACTTCCTGGTGGGGGTTGTAAGCTTCTCGAGATCCCTCAAGAAGTAAAGCCTGGTGCAAACCCCATGCATCTGCTACTGACCATATTTGCATCACTCTCACCATAATGCATAATTTACAAACCTGCAACCCACCTATACTAATCACATTACCTAACGGCCAACATGTTAATGTCACAATCAGTGGATCAGTAAGGATCAACAAGGATATCACCCTCACCAATGTTTTTTATGTACCATCATTCTCTTATAACTTACTGTCAGTTAGCACCTTGACAAAACAAATGTCCATCACAGCTATTTTCACTTCCTTGTCATGCTACTTTCAGGGGCTCAACAAGAGGATTGCTCATGACAACCTCTGTGAAGGCCTTTATATCATCTATCCAGACTCATCTCCACCCTCTGCTCCTTCTACATCTTCCACCATCCTCAGCTCAGTTTCTGACAACACCAATTTGTGGCACTCAAGACTTGGTCACCCTGCTTTTCAAACACTCAAGCAAATAAAATGTATTTCTAGTTCATGTAATCAAAACATCCTGAATTGTAATATCTGTCCTTTAGCTAAACAGCATGCTTTACCATTTAATTTGAGTACTTCACATGCTTCTACACCCTTTGAGCTGATTCACATTGACTTTGGGGACCATATAAGCATTCAACCTTAAACAAATGCACCTATTTCATAACCATTGTGGATGATTTTTCAAGAGGCACATGGACTTATCTGTTACCAAGCAAACACCATGCCACTTCAAAAATCCAAACATTTCATGCTTATGTTAATAATCAATTCAACAAAACCATCAAAACTGAGAGAAGTGACAATGGCACAGAATTCCTAAATTCATCACTCTCAACATTTTCCCAAAAACATGGAATTGTGCATCAAACAACATGCCCCTATACCCCTCAACAGAATTCCAGGGTTGAAAGAAAGCACAAGCAATTACTTGAAGTGGCAAGATCACTAAGATTTCAGGCAAACTTTCCAATACATTTTTGGGGACAATGCATCCTCACTGCCACTTATTTAATAAACAGATTACCCACAAAACCACTCCACAACAAAAGCCCTTATGAATGTTTATATGGTACTCCACCAACCCTTGATCACCTCAGAATTATAGGTTGCCAAACCTATGCTCATCAACACTTACTTGACAAATTTGCAGCAAGAGCAATTTCCTCTGTTCTTGTTGGATATCCATCAACTCAAAAAGGATACATTCTGTATAACCTTGAAACACACATATTTTTCACAAGCAAACATGTTACCTTCCATGAATCCATTTTTCCTTTACATAACAATCCACATCTTACATCACCAAACAGTCATTCAACCTCTACCACAACACATCATTCATCCACAGAAACAACTCAACCAATACCTTCTCCACCTCATTTCTATGTATCTAATCCACCATCAACTTCAATCACACCAACAACTTTCCCTGCACCATCTCAAAATACCTCACCACAACCTCATCCAAACACTCCTTCTCAGGAAAATACTCCACCAATACCACCACCACCATCACCTCCACATATATCTATACCTTCACCCAATCTTACTGATCCAACAGGTTCCACAGACAACCTCAACACCAACACATCCTCATCTACCTCATCATCATCTCATGTTCCCACACCACCACCCAAACCACTAAGAGCTTCCACCAGAACCTCAAAACTACCCAATAAACAAGACTATCACATCTCACTTCCAACATCATCAAAACATCATTTTGCAAACTTCATTAATTATACAAACATTCAAAAACCAGAACACAGACACTTAATTAACATCATTAATCAAATCATAGAACCTCAATCTTATTCTCAAGCAGCTAAGAATCCAAAGTGGATTGATGCCATGGACTTAGAAATAAAAGCCCTGGAGGACAATGACACTTGGGAAGTCACTATTTTGCCACCCAACAAAATTGCCATAGGAAGCAAATGGGTCTATAGAATAAAGTGTAGAGCATATGGCACATTAGAAAAGTACAAAGCTAGACTAGTAGCCAAGGGTTATACACAGAAAGAAGGTGTGGATTTTCATGATACATTTGTACCAGTGGCCAAAATGGTCATTGTGAGGGCTCTTTTAGCTGTGGCAGTTCACTCTCAATGACATATTGCTCAACTGGATGTCAATAATGCTTTTCTCCATGGAGATCTTACTGAAGATATCTACATGACACTTCCACCAGGCTACCTAGTCAACTCTCCCAAGAACACTGTATGCAAATTGAAAAAATCTCTCTATGGCCTCAAACAAGCAAATAGACAGTGGTTTCTCAAACTCACTGATTTTCTCATCAACCTTGGATTCACACAAAGCTATGCTGACACCTCTTATGTTGATGATATATTGCTCACTGGTAACAATCTCACCTCTATTCAACAAATCAAGCAACAACTTCACAAATTCCTTTGGAATCAAAGATCTTGGTCACCTCAATTACTACTTGGGCATAGAATTCCTAAAGAACTCTTCTGGTCTTGTTATGACACAAAGGAAATATGCACTGGAACTTATCAATAGTGCTGGCTTACTTGATATCAAACCTTCTTCTATCCCTATTGATCCTTTGGTGAAATTGAATCATGATGATGGTGATCCACTAGAAGACCCTACTTCCTACAGAGCTTTAGTTGGCAAACTCCTGTACTTAACCATCACTAGGCCAGACATAGCCTTTGCAGCCCAAACTCTCAGCCAATTTTCTCAGGCACCTAGAACACCACATTTAAAAGCATTGGTCAAAGTTCTTAGATATCTCAAATAATCATGCCCTGGACAAGGCTTGTTCTTTCCTCACAGCACTGCCTTAAACCTACGTGCTTGTTGTGATAGTGACTGGGCAAATTGCTATTTCTCAAGAAGGTCAGTTTCACGACACTGTATCTTTCTGGGCTCTTGTCTCATCTCATGGAAATCTAAGAAACAACATGTTGTCTCTAGATCATCTATAGAGGCTGAATATAGAGCTCTAGCAAACACTACCTGTGAACTAATATGGCTCAAATGTTTACTTAAAGATCTTGGAAGTCACACCACTACTCCTATACCTATTCACTGTGACAATGCATCTGCCATTGCCATTGCCATTGCCCTTGCCTCTAATCCAGTTCAACATGCAAGGACAAAACACATTGAAATTGATTGTCACTTTGTTAGGGACAAAGTCAAGGCTGGTTTAATACTTCCTAAGTATATCTCAACCAAAGACCAAGCTGTTGATGTTCTTACAAAAGGTCTATCCAAAGCCCCACATTATCATTGTCTATCCAAGTTTGGCATATGTGATCCATACACATTGCCAACTTGGGGGGGGGGGGGGGGGGGGGGGGGGGGTAAACGTGTATCAACAGCTAAAGCTTCTATGGTTCACAATGTCACAAGAACAAGCAATGCAAGATGGACAAGGACTTCAAAGCAACAACTCAATAGATTCAATGCATTAAGAACTTGTGGTGTTATGTAACTATGTATATAGTAGTTGTACAGTACAATACATTAGTAGTAGTAGCTTGTATGTAATATGTATAAATACTCTTTCATTTCACTTCATGTAATACAATTTTCTCATAATAAAGTTTCACATTTCTACAAATTCTCTCATTTCCATTCTACTTTCATTAGTGTGCAACATAATGCAAATGATAGACCAACTATGTTGTCAGTGGTTTTTATGCTGGTTGGTGAGAGTGAGTTACCTCAACCTAACCAGCCTGCTTTTTTCACTAGAGAGAGCAATCCGAAATCTCATTCTGTGTCATCAGCAGATGAATACACGATAACACAACTGTATGCTCGATAATAAGCCTGTGTTTATGTCAAAGTTATATATAGATGTTACAACAATTTCAAAGTATATGTTTTCTGATGTATAGAATGTACATGTAGCGTGAATGAAATTAGTTTGCCCTATGTTTGTGCATTGAAGGTTTGGATTTTGAGTCCCCACTTTGGCACATGGAATTGTATTTCAGTAGACAAGAATATCTGGGTTGATAAAAGGGATAACATATAATATACGCCACCTATTTTTTAACGTAACTTATGTCACCAAACTATGCATTCGTCTTTACATTAATTCCGGTCAAATTTAATCCGAATAATTATCAAACAAGAATGAATCTAATACTAATATATTAAACCTAATACTAACATATTAAACTAATACGAATAAAAAATAAGTCATGAATTTTCAGTTTTATCCATCTAAAATACTTTTAATAATATAAAATTGACACATAAATTAAGGGTATAACCGGTATTTCACATCAAAATTTTCATTCGTATTACTTTGATAAGTTAGATGTTGGTTCCTTATTTATATTTCATAGTTTTCAGGCATAAATTTGGCCATAATTGGTGTAAACGTAAACAAACATATAGTTGAGCGGCCTATAAGTTCTTTTTAATAAATGATATGTTAAAAGTTGAAAACTTTGGTGCCTTCACATACATTATCTCTTTTATTTTCTTTTTAATACTTTCCTTGAAAAAATGAGGCATTTTCACTAACTAAACACACCCATAGGATTTTATTAAGTAAAAAAATAAAATAAATAAATAAATAAATAAATTACTTCACAAAGAAAACCATACGTTGGATTCGACCCTCTTCATGTTATAATCATGAATAATCTTAAAATTCATAACATTTTTCCACTATTAGACTCGAGGTAAAAAGAACATCAGCACTCGGCTTTTTCCTATGTGGCACCCTTTCAACGCGTCGTTCTTTGTTAGACATATCCTTCAAGACGCGTCGTCCCAGTTTTTGTTGATATGTCGGTCGGTCAGACGACAGACTTGTGTAGAAAGAAAAATAAGTTTGTTTAATGTGTGTGAGTATATTGTACGTGAGGTATATTTATGTGTAAGTATATATAGTTTATTTGGGTGGTGATGTTAGTTATATATTTGTATTATTACACTATATTGGTGGTGATGTTGGTTGAGTATACAAAAACGGATGTGACGTTGAGTTGGCGGTAACGATAAATATAACATCCCGTAAAATTTTCCTACGATTAACAAGTTATTACAACATAAATTAACCATTTTTACCCATATTTTTTTATATATACTTTGTCAATTCCAACGTTATTCACTCTTACCTTGAAACGACGTTTACACCTGAACCTTAATAACCTAGATACCATACATGACTTAAAACGTTGATACTTAATAATTATACGTTTCAATAATTACCAAATACAATTTATATAAATCTCGAGCCTATAAAAATTTCCATGTGAACTCACTAATAATATTGGACCTCTAAGAACCAAAAGGCCTTAACCCCTCACTCATCAACTAAGCGGACTTCTTTATTCTGGGCCCCTTTCCTTTGGACCTGATTCACTAATGAACTCACCTCTAACTATTATTTTTACAAGTCACAAGTACATGTTTGCTTTAACTCAGTTGATCATAACTTTTACACACGACATACCTCTTTTATTTCACAACTCTAGTTTCCATGCTTCTAAGAACCATGAATAACAATTGTTATCAACTTTCAAATATGATTACTATACTAGAATACAACCTAGAAGCCCATGTGCAACTCATACACCACCCCTTTCTTGTTTGTATCGACACACAACACTACTCATCTCCTATATATATAACTCCTAATTTACATAGAATGCATCACCATCTAGTATTTCACTCCAAAAATTCTGCTCTCTTCCTCTTGTTGCTGTTGCCGTGACTACCCAAGAACAAACACACCCTTTGTGTTTGAATTTCTAGTTAAAGATTTAGTAGAAGATTAAAGATCTTTGGTGCTATATTGTTCTTGATTCTTTTCTTCTTCAAGACCTCTTCTTTTCAAGAGTTTTAAAGGCTTCTCATCTCTCCTTCTTATGCTTGCTGCCGTGTAGTGCCACTACCACCACCTCATTCCACCTCTCCTTCTCGTTATATTGTAAGTCGACACACACACAATCAACCTTGTTAATTCGATTAATTTAGTTTTCGTGGAATTAAGATTTGAATAAAAACATTTTTTTAACAAATTATCTTGTGGTTGAAATCAATTAAAAATGATGTTATGATGTTGGTCTGTCATAAACTTACCTTGAAACTGCTTATTTGAGAGTGTTTACTTGGATCGAGCTTATAAGCTTCGGCTTATAAGCTCATAGCTTGTTATGTGATTAAAATTTGGTATAACTCATGTTAGTTGTGTCATTAGCTTATTTTCAGACTTATGACTTATTTTTGTTTCATTTACCTTCATTTTATTTTTATTTTTATTCTTTTTCTTTCTTTGGTTCGAATGGAAATTACCACCACGACTCAAGGGTCCGTTTGGATTGGTTTTAGCTCATACCACCACGACTCAAGGGTCCGTTTGGTTTGGTTCGACTAACAGCCACAGGCCACGAAAGGGGGTGTTTAGATTGCCTATTTTTCTGCTTATTATGGAGTGTTTGGAATCATTTATACTAATTATATAAGCTGTCATAATTTTATTCAGCATGAACAGTGACCATAAAATATTTTTGACACCGTATAATCTTAAAAATATGGTAGTACACTTAATTACCTTTCCGGGGATATAAAGAACGTAAAAATCGGATTTAAAACGAAGAAGTTATGGCCAAATGAAATTTTGAATTATATGTATATTTTTATTCAGCATTATATTGGTAATTTGAATCCTGCGCAAAACTGAAATGGGTCATTTTGGGCACCTTCTGACCCGTTTCAGCCTTCGGGCGAAACACGAAAGTTGTCTGGAACAACGTCTTGCATAAAAAATCTTTAGAGTCTGAGTCACGAAAATGTAATATAACGGGTCAAAACAGAAAGTCAAACTACTACAGTTCATTTAAAAAGTCAAACTACCAGCTGAAACTTGCAGGGGCATTTTGGTCATTTTATGTTGAGATTCAGGTCTTGGCTATAACTAAAAAGTTTTCCGGAATGTCGTTTTACATAAGATCTCTTATGAGTCCGAGATGTGAAAATGTGTTTTAGTGGGTCGTTTGCGCCGGGTTAGATTTAAGTAAAGTATATATATATATGTAGAAAAGTCAACATAAAGGCCAAACTAGTACTTTAATCGACGTTAACACGTCGTATGGACTAAGACTATCGGGTTAACTATACATGTGACATAACGGACTAAAACGAATCATATTAAGCTTGCATTTCCATACTTAATATATATTATCTCGATAACTTTTATTATAACAAAAACCGATAACAAAACAAGAAGGATAGTTACATTAAACCTTTTCTACTTGTGCTACATATTAAAACATATGTTTTATTATAAAACATACATTATTTGGGGGACACCGGGTGAATGCCTAAAACTTCACCATCCACTCATTATAACGCTTATCTGCTATTTGATTCTTACGTGTTTATTTCCTGTCATAAGTGTGTATATGTTTTATACTATGGTATGTGTATTCGAGTCTTAACCTTAAAGCCACCACACGAATGATAATACTAAACTTTTACAAACATTAATACAAATATTCCACGAAAACTAAAACATATTATCTTTTGAAAACTCATACGCATTGAGTACTCTTCGCGTACCGTATTTGTGACAAGCTCATATTCATTAGGTCGTGCCGAATTCAATATCATTATGCTCCAATTCTTGACATCACTTATGTTACTCTTTCGGCCATACTCTTTGGCACCGATGTGTTACTTACGTCACTACCTTCCAAGGTGAGTCATAGCCCCTACTCTTACTTGTTTTACAATGGTTTATAAACGTTTTTGGGGGAGATACATGCTTAACTACTGTTTTTACTTTTACAAGTATTCATTAATTAAATACAGGACTATATTTCATATAAACTTTACTAGTTTACATATTTTTATATCTCATGGGGATATACCTGCTATAGACATGATTACAAGTGATTTTTCAATGATATGCTATATTTGATCTCTATTGCCTAAGTTTCCTATTACCAAAAGTCCCTCGATCATGCGCCTTAATCACTTGTAGGGTGAATGTAAATAATTGTGGATAGATCTATTAAGGATTGATAATCCCCATTGGTCGCTAGAGGAAAGCCACCAAATGCACTTTATTTGATTTCATAGGTTACTGGTAAATACCTATCCTGAGGGCCACTATTTCACATCATTATTATGGTTATTTTGATGTCTGTTAATCGTTGCGTGTCATGAGCTTAGGGCAATAGAACGGTAATAATGTAGCACTACAATGACTGATGTTAGGGGCGTACAATGCTGTAGCCCACTGTTTTATCAAACCCCGAGATTGTGTTCACTATATAGCAGGAAAAACTACTAATAATTGGCAAATGAACTAATATTTTGGTGTTGACCCGATTAGGTCAAACAAACTACTATTTTGGTGTTGACCCGGTGAAGGGCAAACCAACGGATTAATTTGTATAAAATTGATTAAGGAAATCACTCATTTTCTGATTTTGATAAATCAACGATTTAAGGTATGAACATTATATTATAACTACTATGGACTCACAAACTCTTTGATTTTAAAAATCGATATTCGAAACTATAAACTCTATGAACTCACCAACCTTTGTGTTGACACTTTTAGCATGTGTTTATCTCAGGTCTATAATGAGCAAGGATGGCAAGGAGGAGCACGGATACTTATAAAGGCTATAAATTTTCCTATCATTCGAAAACTTATTAAATAAACTTTGGGACAAATGGGGACCTCTTTTAAAACTCTGGTGTTTATATTCGAATGATAAATCTTTAAAATGACTAAAATGACAATCATTTTCTACTACTAAACTGTGCGCTATGAAGTAACACCAATCTAATTTTCGCTGCTTGTTTTCAAAACTGGGGGTGTTACAATAAATGTCAATTACCATCATTCTTATAAACGTAAGAGACTTGGACACTCTTAGAACTGTGATAAAAATGAATTATTTTATTTGGTTTATCAAAGCGTGTACAAAAAAGGATTTTGCTACATCCACATAAGGATTCCCACTAAAAACCTTCACTCGCTGACGTGTCAGCGGGTGATTGGTTTTTTGTGGGATCCACATTCCACAAAAAACCAATCACCCGCTGACACATCAGCGAGTGGAGGTTTTTAGCGGGTTTTTTATATGGATGTAGCATAGCCCGTACAAAAAATATGTGGAATTAACAATTTTGCTGTAGTGAAATATGCTGTACACCAAAGACAGCCCTAATGAGCCAACATCATACAGTTGCCAAATTGTACAAAGTCAACAAATGAATCATTGTTTCTATTAACTTGCTACTACCCAAATCCAAATGAATTAGGGGCAGGTTATAAAGACGGGGTGGGTTTTTTAAATTGAACCGCCTCTTTTTTTTTTTTTTTTTTTTTTTTTTTTTTTATGATTTTTTTATTTATTTTTTTATTTTTATAATTTTGTTTATATCAACAGGACGGGTGGCCCACCTGCCCTCTTTGACATTTCTCATTTTTCCCCTTTTATTTTCAGTACAGCACAATTTTTTGTTAGTTTCTGTTTCGTATTTTTTACAGTTTTAAGCGTTTGACTAAAATTTATATTTTCTTTTCCGCACTTTCAGGTTTATAGCTTTTTGATATAAACAAAATTATAAAAATTTAAGAAAAAAAAAAAAAAAAAAAAAACACCCCCGTCTTTATCGTAAAAGTACCCCCGTCTTTATAACCGCCCCCTTGGGAATACAATATTATCAACTCTCTTATTGATTTAGACGTATAAAAGATTGTTTATATTCGCCTTTCACCCAAGAGTTTCGATACACCTTGTTAATGGTTTATTGGCATCTTTATACTGTGTTATTGCATTCTCGAGGTTTTTTATGTGAGGATATAAATGATGGTAAATAAGAGAAAGAAAAGAAAAAAGAAAAGAAAGATATTATTTCTTTTATTTCATGTTCTGTTGAAATGAAATAAAACGATAATAAAAAATGTTGTGATATCAAATTTGAAAAAAAAAAAAAAAATGAAAAGAGACATAATTACATTTATACTATTTTAAACGTGTTTATTTTATCATAAAAAATAGTATGAGTAAATACCGAATGTTATATTGATCATTATCTAGTTAATAGTTTGGGTGTAGTTTTGTTTCCATTCGAATCCGCTCATATTTGGTTGGAAAACTTTTGAAGAAAAATGTTACTCCATTTGTTTCAATTTTATTGTTCACGTTTCCTTTTTGGTATATCCCAATTTAATTGTACACTACTAAAAATAGATAAGGAAGTTTAACCAAGTTTACTATATTACCATTGTTTAAAATTATTATTACATACCTTAAATAAGACTTTAATTAATTACATAAGGGCAAAATTGTCATTCTGTCAAAAAGTAAGAAATAAAATGCTGTAATAAATGTACTTTTTTCTTTAACTGAATATTTTTTGTTCGAGAGAATAATTTTGGGACCGAGGGAGTATAAATTTTCCTGTCATTTCGTTTCGATTCAACAAAAACTCAATAACACATTAAATTTTTTATTTTCAATCATTTCGTTTACCTTCTTCCTTCTAAAAAAGAACACGGGAAGGGACACGCAACAAGCTTTTGAATAATTGACAAGACTTTTGTCCCAACAATTTTAAATGCTGTGGACCTTGATGCATTAGATTCATTTATGGACTATGGGTTAAACATATTTGTGGGGACTACTCTCATATATATATTATATATATTTCACATGATTGATAATGTGCGCCTTATAAAATTATATAATGTAAGGATGATTAGTTGGAGTGGTTCAAAATATCTGTGGGGATGATATGAATCAAGTAATGTTATTACTTACTTATATTACCTTCTTATTTCTAAAGCAAACAACTTGTAGTTCATTAGACACCATAGCGGTGTTTCAAAACTTCACAGATAATGATATCATTGTTTCAGGGAGTGACCAATTTGAGATGGGTTTCTTTAGGCCAGGCAGGTCAAAGTATCGATATCTGGGGATATGGGTTAAGAACACGTCGCCTCATACAGTTGTATGGGTTGCTAACCGGGAAACACCACTTATCGATAACTTGGGCATGCTCAAATTGGACAACCAAGGGATTTTGTCTGTTGTTAATAGTAGTCTAATGCCCATCTGGTCATCAAACTCCTCGATATCCCATGCAAATGTGATCAATCCCATAGCACAACTCTTGGATAGTGGCAATTTAGTAATTAAGGATGGAAAGAATGTCATTTGGCAAAGTTTTGATTACCCTGGAGATACCTTCATAGCAGGAATGAAATTGGGTAAGGACCTCATAACAGGAAGAGAGATGTTCCTGACAGCATGGACAAGTGCAGATGATCCATCCCCAGGTGAGTATACACTCAGATATTCAATGAATAAGGGTGAATATATACAAGTGTATATTTGGAAACATTCTGTTATTGATTCAAGGATCGGGCCATATAATGGCATTGTGTTTGCTGGCCTACCAAACTATAAGCCTAATCCAGCTTATGTCTACAAGATTGATATGGTTGTCAATGATAAGATGATGTATTGCATGTATACTTCTAACAGCACTACATTCGCTTCAAGGTCAATAGCAACACCGACTGGAAAGTTTGAGACTTGGCAACTCAATATGCACAACAAAGAATGGATGCAGGATCTCATCTTACCCATGGATTATTGTGACAGCTATGGATTTTGTGGGCTCTTTGGAAGCTGTAATACTGCCACTTTTCCGAGTTGTTCATGCTTGAAAGGATTTGAACTAAAAAATCCAGAAGGATCAGGTCCTGGTAATTGGACTAGTGGATGTATACGGAGCACAGACTTGGACTGTGGGCCAAGAGAGGGATTTCTAAAGTTTCCAGATATGAAATTGCCAGACACGCTGAATGCTATCTTTAATGGCAATATGGGTCTCCAGGAATGTGAGGTTGCTTGCAAGGATAATTGCTCTTGTATTGCCTATGCAAATCCAAATGTGGCTCCAGGGGGAGTTGGATGCTTACGATGGTTTGATTATTTGATTGATGTCCGCGTATACCCACAAAACGGACAAGATCTTTATGTTAGACTGGCTTCCTCTGAATTATTAGGTAAGCAATAATGCATTTCTTATTGATGTAACTACAATAATTTGTTATACTATGTTGTTCAGTTTCATTTTCATAATTATGTATGCTACTTTTAGCTTGAAATTAAATTAGTTGTAGCTGCGTCTGTTTGTTTTGTATTGAATGCTCTTAAGCTTGATCTTTTAGTTGTTCCAAGATTATGTCAATTGTAGCTAAAACCATGCTGATTATCATGACTCATTTAATGAAGGTCATACAGCCTCCCAATCTAGCTTCAACAGAAATTTAGGACTACTCAGCGTGGTCATATCAATTTCAACAGGGGTGATTCTTGTGTTTTCCGTGGCATATTCCTGTAAAAAGAAAAAGAAAACACGTCAACTGAAACAAAGAGGTAATTTAAAAAGAAGTTATAAGCTTTTAGGAAAAAAAGAGTAGAAATTATCCTTGCAATATACAGTTTGTATGAATACGAGAAATGGTAGAATCATGTATTCAAGAGAATCTGAATGTATTATTGCAGGAAACAGATCATTGTTTGATAAAAAGAGTGCAAGTGTTCATATGGAACATCTTGATGAGCTTCCTTTCTTTAGTCTGCATGAAATAGCTGAGGCTACAGATAATTTTAGCATCAACAATAAGATAGGAGAAGGTGGCTTCGGTCCTGTTTACAAGGTAACTTTTTGATACTTAATATGATAAGCTTAATTTGAGAGATCAAGATCCTAATTAAACGTCTCGGGAGAGTGGCATAACTATCGAACATCAGCCAATTTGTCACATATATTTGTTGTTTTTTTGTTTATATAGTAATTTGGGTCTTATGTGCAATCTAAACTGTAACCTTGACATTCTAGGGCGTGCTGGAAGATGGACGAGAAGTAGCTGTTAAGCGGCTGGCAGAAACATCACAGCAAGGGCTTGATGAATTTAAGAATGAAGTCATTTGTATTGCAAAACTTCAGCACCGGAATCTTGTGAAGCTTTTCGGATACTGCATCTACAAAAATGAAATGATCTTGATTTATGAATACATGGCTAACAAAAGCTTGGACACGTTTATATTTGGTTTGACTTGTTACCATCTCATTAACCTTTACTATCATACTTTATGTAGTAATAATGTCGTTGAATTTCTTGCCAAATTAGTGGATAGAGTAACACTCATTGACTGCTCAATTTGTTACATTTCTACAGATGAAAAAAGAAGTTTGATGCTTGACTGGTCTCAGCGCTTTAATATTATCAATGGGATGGCTCGAGGTATTTTGTATCTACATCAAGATTCCCGCCTTCAGATCATCCACAGAGATCTAAAGGCAGGTAATATTCTGTTGGATGCTGATATGAACCCAAAAATCACTGACTTTGGCCTCGCAAGAATGTTTGAAGGCTCCGATAGTGCTGCTAAGACAAAAAAAGTGGTGGGAACATAGTGAGAATCTGAAACCATGTACTTTTAGATTAATCTTGCTTCTGTTTTTCTAACTTATAATACTTATTCCATTTAACCTTACCGCAGTGGTTATATCTCTCCCGAGTATGCAGTACATGGGAATTTCTCTATAAAGTCAGATGTATTTAGCTTTGGTGTTTTGACTCTAGAGATAGTGAGTGGTAAGAAAAACAGAGGATTCTCTCATGAAGATCACAGTGACAACCTTCTCGGACATGTACCTTAAACTCGAACCATAACTAGTACTTTTTTGTTATACAAAACCCCTCGTGTATATTTATCACTATGTTTGGTCTTATTCAGGCATGGAGACTTTACAAAGAAAACAGGTCCACTGAACTCATGTGTCCATCTTTACATGACTCCTGCGTTGCTGCAGAAGTAGTAAGATCAATACATGTCGGGCTACTATGTGTGCAAAATAATGCAAACGATAGGCCAACAATGATGTCAGTGGTTCTGATGCTGGTGAGTGAGGGAGTGTTACCTCAACCCAAACAGCCTGCTTTCTACACTGGAGAGAGCCATAGTGAATGCCAGTCTGTGTTGTCGGTTGATGAAGACACGATAACACAACTGTATGCTCGATAGCATGCACATGTATCTGTCAAATGTCAAATGTGTATAGACTTGCTAGTACTTCTCCTTTATTGTATAGTCTGTAGT
Organism: Artemisia argyi; assembly: GCA_030686995.1. Classification (NCBI taxonomy): domain Eukaryota; kingdom Viridiplantae; phylum Streptophyta; class Magnoliopsida; order Asterales; family Asteraceae; genus Artemisia; species Artemisia argyi. Next base: position 125,921,417 of record CM060697.1, read on the forward strand.
TTTAAGAGCAAAAAATTGATTTAAAGCTAGAGATAAATCTAAGTGTACGGATTCTTATTATGAGTCGTGGAAAAGTAACTATAACTGGTCACCTTTCAATACAACAACAGCAACAACATATCTAATCCCGCTGGAACGGGGCACGGAGGAGGTGGAATGTAGACAAATCCTACCCCTATGACCTCTAGCAAGTGTATGTGTGCAGGTGTGCTCGGATATAAGTGCATGTCTGATTGTATGCAACAAGAAGGATATGCAATATATAAAGACATAGAACAAAAAATAAGCATACAAGCATACAAAGCTATAGACCAAAAAACCATCATAGGATCTAAGGAGAGTAAAGGCAAAAAGACTTAGAAGCATACCACATGAAAACACAGTATATAGAAAATAGATTGCGCAAAAGAGACAAAGGGGAATATAAGCATAAACATAAAAGCAAGTATAAACGCAAAACGAGAGGGCACATAAAATAAAAGAAGAACACTCGCAAAGGGGAAGGGCAAAAAAAAAAAGGTTTCAAAACCTAAAAGTGCAACGAAGTTCTAGGTATGAGCAAACGCTATGGGGATCTATACCTACGGGCGAATGAAAATAACTATGGCAAACTATCTAACGAACTCTAAACCTGAAAACGCAAGTGACAAGGCTAAACGCAAAAGCTACCTCAAAACCGTGAACACCCTAGCTAGTCTAACTGCCTATTCTAATTCTATCTATCCACCTATTACTATGAGAGGTCATGTCTTCGGACAAGAGAAGCTCCTTAGTGTCTTGTTTAAGTCTATCCCCCCACCTAATTTTGGTCTACCCTTTCTCCTCAAGACGTCAACGATCAAAGCTTCGACACTCCTTATTGGCACTGTCTGTGATCTCCTCGTGACATGTCCAAACCATCTCAACTTTCCTTCCCTCATCTTGTGGATTATGGTTTCGACTTCAAGTTCTGCTCTAAAAACTCTGTTCAGAATCATGTCTAACATGGTTTTACCACAAGTCCACCTTAGCATTCTCAATTCTACCGCTTTCACTTTGTTTGCTTGAACTTTCATGATTGGCTAACACTCTGACCCGTAGAACATAGCTGGTGTAATTGCAAACCTATATAAATGGCGGTTGTATTTAATTATGTTATATTATGCACATAATCCTACAAAAACAGGTTTATGCTTCAATTAACAAGATAACCTTCCTATTCATGCACGTATCATATACAAATGGGTTTAATCCAACTTTCTTTAATTTTTATAAAAGGTTATTCTTTTTAGGTTCTTAGTTTGTAAACCGTATTGGTTGCATAATATGATACATAAGAGTGTATAGATAACATACTAATGGGACACTGATACAAATACAATGCTAAGATAAATAACCATTAGGCTAAGCCCATAAATCATCCGCTAACAGCCCCCGCAGTTTGAGCAGGAGAAGAACGAACACTCAAGTTGGAGCGAAACTCATCAAATAATGCATTAAGTAAGCCTTTGGTGAAGATGTCTGTGATATCAAAATGGAACATGGAGAACACGTACATGGCTTGTAGCCACCAAGTCACGAACAAAGTGAATGTCAATCTCTATATGATTCGTGTGTTGATATTGCACGTGATTAGAGGTGAGATAGATAGACTCACATTATCACAATAAAAAATCATAGCATTCGAAAGCAATGTATGAAGCTTACGTAGTAAGTTACGTAACCAACAAGTCTTGGCAACAACATTGGCAACACTTCTATACTCAGCCTAACACTAGACCGAGAGAGCGTAAATTGGTATTTAGATGACCAAGAGAAAAGGTTGTTGCCAAGAAAAACACAATAACTAGATGTAGACCGACGCGTAGTCGGGCAACCAACCCAATCATCTGAGCATGCAACCAATGATGATATATGTTAATACAAATGTCGTCTAAAAACGTTATTTATATTTTACGATCTTTTCTAAATTTTGTTAACAACAACTATAAACTTTATTTTAGCAAAACATAAATATGGTTAAGTCTTTTACTTATAAAGTCACAAGTCTTTCATAAACACAATCTAAATATCACTTAGGTAATATATACATTTTACAAAATACACTTTAATAAACTAGTTTAATCTAAAAATGGAAATGTATGATTACATCATGGCATGCATCATCTTTGAGATATTTGAAAGATTTTGAAGATCATTGGAAGACATCATAAATATCTTGTTTAGATCTTTACTTAAAGAATCCTTGAAAAGACATGGAAATATTTTGGTTAGATTTGATGAAGATTCTTGAAGATTTTTTGACAGGTTCTAGCGGAACCAAAATGATACACGGACGGAACCCATGATTTGGTTCCGTCCCATCCGTGGGTTGCTCCGGTAGTTTGGCAATAAATAGCAAGCTACACATTGAGTTTTTCTCATCATTTACAAGCGTAAACAACATCATATATTCTCTCATTCATCTTTCCTTATATCTAACTCATTCATATTTCATTTTAGTGAACTTTTTTGCAGCAAGAAGATCAAAGCATTACAAGCTTCAACAAAATGTTGCAAGGCTTGTTAGTTTGTCATTGTGTGAATGGTTGTTATTCATACATCATTGTTTGTACCAAACAATCATAAACCCTCTGTAGTGATTGGTTAGTATTTTATTCCTCAAAATACATAGTGTGGCGGGAGTGGTTGTAGTGTTGTACCATTGTAAAAGAACTCGACATTTAGCTTTGTGTCAGAAATCTTGTGTAAGCAACGTGTAAGGTTTTCTCCGCCAGATAAAGGAGCTTGTTGATTAGTGAATGATACTCTCAAGTTGGATACTCGGGGAGTGGAGTAGGGCAAGGAAAAACAGTCCTTGTAGACCGAACCACTATAAACCCTCGTATTGTGGTTTGATCGTTTCTTTCTTTACTTGCACTTTACTTATTGTTTATTATTTACATTAGTTGAATTCACATAAAGTTTTCAAAGTAAATTGAAATTAAAAACAGTAAAACTATTCAACCCCTTCTAGTTTTCCACAATATATATGACGAATAAAGCTGTAATCCAAAGTCTAAGGTCCCCGAACATAACATAAGATCCTATTAAGAGCATACAAATGTGGCTCTCAAAGGTCATGCATAAAAGGCAAACCTGCTAAATTCCACAAGATATATCCAGCCTAGTAAAGGTAAGATATTGTAGAGCACCTACAAGACTATGATACAAAGTAGGATCAGAAACAGGATCACCATCAGCTGCAAGCTTGAAGTCCGACATGGATTACAAGTGAGCATATTAGCACGCTCAAGCACCTCAGTAGCATACTTCGATTGAGAAAGAAACGTACCTGAAGTATTACATGTTACATAAATGCTCCAAAAATAATTAAGGGGCCAATATCAGAAATGGAAAAATCCGCATGCAATGCAGCAATAACCTGTTGTAGAAGTGTCGATGAAGATGCAATCAAGACTATATCATCAACATATAATAATAAATAAGTAGTATCTGATCCATGTCAATAAATAAAAAGTGATGAGTCACACCGACTGTGGTGAAACCCAACACGGGTAACATAAGCAGCAAACCTCTCAAACCAGGCCCTCGGAGCCTGTTTAAGCCTATACAATGATCTCTGCAAAAGAAAAACATGATCAGGATGCCGAGGATCCTAAAATCCAGGAGGCTGATGCATATAAACAGTCTAAGATAAATAACCATGCAGAAAAAATGTTCTTGACATCAAGCTGATGAACAGGACAATGTCGAGAAAGAGCACGACTCAGGACTATACGAATGGTGGCCGGTTTAACAACCGGGTTAAATGTCTCATCCACATCAATACTTGTAAGCTGTGTGATGCGTGGTTTTGCAACCTTGCAAAAGGTTTGACCTCTCTAGGGATCTCAAGAGGCTTGCAATCCCCACCAGGCAGTGTACCTGACCGTTGTAGTATAGTATAGTGACAAGTACCGGGAGATTGATCGTTCAACTCAAAAAATAGTGTTCGCTAGGGTTAAAACTCGATTAAACTAGGTCTAGAGGTGAGGGATGATTCTTTTTGTATTTTTATATTTTATGAAAAGCAAGTAAAAATTTCGGTTTTTGGAAGAGTGGGCGGAATTAGTTGCTAGTCAACTAACCTAAGTAACTACAAATGCAAAGAAAATAAAATAAAATAAACTTAAAGTAAATGTGGCGAAAACAATAATAAGAGAAAATGTGTTTACTTAGATTTCACTACCCCCTAGCTATCTTTTACCGGTTGATTAGTTTGTTACAATTGCATGGATGGCGGGTTATATTCCTTAATACCATTCGTAGGGCCATGTACGATCTTCCCTAACTCTATAAGCATCTACCTCTTCCTATGTCGAGCCGACTACTAGCTCCTAACATGGCCTCATTAGTAGTTACATATGCATTAAATATAACCAATTTATCGTAGTACACCTCCGATCATGTTTCTTAAGACGTTCAAGCAAGTTACCAATTGGAAGTCTGCCAGTTTTCTTAAGCCTAACATCGAAATCATTCATCCACAACAATTATAAACAAACAACCAACCAATAATCAATATCTAAGTTTCATTACATCTAAGCAAACATAAAGAAAACCTAGCCTAGCATGTTAAAGAGAAGACAAGCATAAGATATAATCAAACAACACATAGACATATTGAATGATTGTTGGAAAAATTATCTTCGATTAAGCATGGATGAAACAAGGGTTTGAAACCCTCAAAATTACAGTAAAATTTGTCTAGGGTTTTCTCCTCTCAAAGTTTGCACACAATGTATGAAACTAGAAAAGTATTTATAGATTTTTCACTCTGACGGCATCACGTTATGCTTGTGACGCCGTCAACCCGCCACCAAAATAACAATTGTATTGCCTAGATCCAGACCTGACGCCGTCACTCTTTGAATTCTCTGGGGCCGTCTCTCTTTGTGATAATACGTGACAGCCTTGGCGACCCTAAAGGGTGACGCCGTCACGACTCCTTTGGAAAACTTTCTGGCGCGTCACGTGTATTTGTCATATCCACCTCTTTTTCCAAGTCTTGACGCCGTCACTAACAATCCTTGACGCCGTCAGGTACAATCTTCAGCATGATTTTGGAGACTTTGTCGTTTTCTTCACTTTTTCGATCCAAAAACGTCCAAAATGTTTCCTTTTCCAGATTTCTCCTCAAAAGTACCTAAAATGACAAAAGGAACGATTTAGGGCAATATTTGATCAAATAATCTCGACTTTGGGCATAAATGACCTCTAAAAGCGGTACACTTTTCGTCTCATCACTGTGTACTGCCATTCACCACAAGGTGAGCCTTGTAGCGACTAATACTGTCATCTGTATTATGTTTGTGTAAAAAAATTCCACATAGAACAAACAATGTTCGCGTCCTGTGGTTGACGCACAATAATCCAAGTATTATTTTAATTAACGCATTGTATTCATCTATCATATCACTGTGCCAGTTTTATTGGTGTATGACTTAGGAAGTGGTTAAATGGTAGGCACTATAGAACCGTAGAAGGGGGTAAATATGGTATTTTCGACTTCTTTGAAGTTTATTAACTTTAAGTCTTAAAGATCCACAAGTGATTATGCAACAATACTTATAACCACGATCATAACCAAAATATATAAAGCGAGTTGATAGACACCAAGATATATACTGGTTCAGGATGGGGGTTTATACCATCTGTACGTCCAGTTGTGAATCCATGACACAATACTATTCACTAGGTATAATCCTTTTGGTGGACTGTAAATCGTTACAACTTCACTCCACCGATATGCACAAAGATCGATGCTTACCAAGAAGAGCTACTCCTAATGGTATTTCACCCTCGGAAACCACCAAGAATCTCGTGATTCGTCTTTCCACTAAGACCACAAAAAACTTCCCCTGGAAGTATCAAACCCCAACTAGATCTTCACTGATCTAGGCTTGGTCCCCAAGACACAAGACTTCCCTTACAACCAAATCGACTGAATGAATGTTTCATTGTTTAATCAAGTCCTAACCTAACCTAGAGACTCGATTCTAATAGAAAGGGCATAGAGAATAAGACCCTTGACACAATTCACAAGAGTGGATTAGGTTATTGTGAATCCACCCTTGTGGAGAATGTGTTCTTTCAAAGACTATAAGAGAGAAAGATTAAGAACACAAGATAAAAAACTTAAAAGGTAGAGAGAAAAGAAATTAGAGAGAAAGAATGAATGGCAAGGGTTTATGAATACAATAGGCAAGGTGGGGGTATTTATATGCCAAAATCCCAAATGTTAGAAAAATACGTACGAGCCTGGCGCGCTGGCCTCGTGCTTGAGAGCGACCAGCGAGCCAGAATCCTGACCTTGCTAAATGCCCGGCCTTGCTAAACCCCCAACCTTGCTAAACCCCCAATTATACTTCACACTTTGACCTTTCTACTATTCTCATACTCAAGGTCAATCAACTCAAATAACCATTTATTAAAATCATTTTGTGAAGTGTTTAAAAGAATATTTTGGGGAGTTATCCAATTATCAAAGAAGGAAAGAGAGAGGGATAATTGGATAATGGTATATTGGGTATTCCTTACATGACACAGATAAAAAGTAAGAATATGACAAAATAATATTTCTTTCTTGGAAAACAAGTGTGGATGTTAAGAGTTATAGAGAAAGAGGGGAAAATTTTGAATTTCAAATTGAAATTGTGGAGGTTGGTTAGAATCTAACCATGGTTAGGTTGAGGGATGGTTAGATAGAAGGGAATATTCCAAGAATATTATATTTCCTGGAGAGGAAGGGTGAGCGGTGAGTTGGCATGAATGTGATGGGAAGCCTTGGACTTGATTTCAAATTCAAAATACCCATGTGATGAATTAGGGAGGTGAGTTGTATAGATGTGAAAGTGATGTGATGTGGATCTTTTGGCTTGGATTCAAATTTCAAATCTGAATTTTGGGAGAGAGTGTGAGTTGCCAAAGTGTGTAAGGGAGGAAAGGAGGGGTGTGTGTATGAGTGTGAGATTTGAATTTGAATTGTAGAGAGAAAGAGTGTGAGTGAGAGTGAGAAGCATGTTAAGGAAGCTTTGAGCGCGTGTGAGGAATTCAAATTCAAAAGGAGTTTTGTGTGTGTGTGGTGAAGTGAGGAAGAGAATGAATAGTGAATGTGTGAGGAGAATGTTTTGATGTGAGAGAAGAATGGAATGTTGGAATGTTGAGAGACAAGAGGTACAATCAAGTACATTGTGTGTAAGGGAATATCTAGAGAATGTTAGAGATAAGATTTGGAAAGATTTGAAATGGTTTAAGGTTTATTTGGTGAAAGTGCTAAATCAAAGGATTGACTAAGGAATTAATCACATTGTCGTTAAGAAAGAAAATATTAGACAATGATGATTATGGGATGTGTTTTGGAAAGTTCAAAGGATAATCAACTTTTATAACTCAACGTCAAGCATTCACAATATTATAAGTAGTGATTAACCAACACTTGACGTAATCAATAATTATCTTGATGCAAGCAAGCTAAGTGCTTTGCATCATAAGTAAAGCATATCCCATAACGTGAAATGATGCGTTTACGCAAAGAGACCTTTGACTTTGTTTGACCAATAAGAGAGTAAACCCGTTACATGATTAGAGAATACGTAAACACGGATTATGGTCTTACGAATACTTTCACTCGATGTTATGTGAAATTATGAGTCTCCGAGGTATAAAAAGCCTTGGCTAGAGGCGCTTGACAAAATACTCAAGTTGGCGTTTTGTAAAAAATGTGAGGCCGTGATTTTGAATCCATCTAAGCCTAAAACCCGTTTCAAGTGTTCGTAATGACTCTATTATCATATACATACCTTTAATGAAAGATCAACATTTGTTGGGTAATATGTGGGAATCGCACCAGGCTTTACCTCTCGAGGGATCTCGAGAAGCTTACAACCCCCACCAGGCAGTGTACCTGATCGTTGTAGTATAGTATAGTGACAAGTACCGGGGGATTGATCGTTCAACTCAGGAATAGTGTCGCTAGGATTAGAAAGCCTAAAAACTAGGTCTAGAGGTGAGGGATGATTCTTTTTGTATTTTTATATTTTTATGAAAGCAAATAAAATCTCGGTTTTTGGAAGAGTGGGCCGAATTAGTTGCTAATCAACTAACCCAATAACTAAGATGCAACCAAAATAAAATAACAGAAATGAAAATAAATTTAATTAAACTAGTGGTGTGAACAATAATAGGGAGAGTTGTGTTTACTTAGGTTTCATTACTCCCTAGATATCTTTTACAGGTTGATAGCTTGTTACAATTGCATGGATGACGGGTCGTATTCCTTAATACTAGTCGTAGGGCCGTGTACAATATTCCCTAACTCTATAGGATCCTACTTCACTCCTATGTCGAGCCGTTAGAAGCTCCTAACATAGGATCATTAGAATTCTCCTACGCATTAAATACAACCGAAAATCATAGTACACCTCTGATCATGTTTCTTAAGACGTTCAGGCATGTCACCAATGGAAGTCTGCCAGTTTCCTTAAGCCTAACATCGAATACAATCATCCGTAACAACTATAAACAAACAATCAACACATAATTAACATCTAGGTTTCACTACATCTAAGCAAACACACAAGAGATCTAGCCAAGCATGTTAAATTCAAGACAAGTGTAAGATATATTCAAACAACACATAGACATATTGAATGAATTGAAAGAGTACTTATCTCAATTGAACATGAAAGGTTTCAAAGGGTAAAAACCCTTGAAAAAGCTGTAATATTCGGACTAGGGTTTCTCCCCAACGTTACACCCTACTTGTTCCTCTCTAATGAATGAAAATTGCAAAACTATATATAGATTTTACAGGGTGACGACGTCAAGAAGGAAATTCTTACGCCGTCAACTCGCCGCCCGTAGTGAAATCGGATTACCTAGATCTAGTTTTGACGCCGTCATGTGTTAATTTGTTCTGGGCCGTCACTCTTATTTGGACCATGACGGCCTATGGTGACGCCGTCATGTCCATAGTGTAAAACTCTTCTGGATAGTCACGGACTTTATCCACTTCCACCTCTTGTATTACTCTTGGCTCCGTCATTAAGGAGCATGTGACGCCGTCAGGTATTGTTCCTAGCAAGGAAAATTAAGACTTTGCCATTTTCTTTACTTTATGCTCCAAAAACGTCCAAAATGCTTCCTTTTCTAGAATTCACTCCAAAAGTACCTAAAATGACAAAAGGAATGATTTAGGGCGATATTTGATCAAATAAATTCGAATTCGGGCTTTAATGACCCCCTAAAAACGGTTCATTTTTTGCCTCATCAAATACCCTTACACTTGAGATTTACTTGTCCTAAAGCAAATGCGCTTTTATTCTAATCAAAATACAAGTTAGGGGTCATTTAACACTAATATAAAAGTAATTACAACAAATAATCGTTCACTAAACACCAAAGACAAGCAAGGAGGTCATACACTAGCACCTCACAAATAGTGTTTAGATACACACATCTCTCGGGTGTAATAAAGTATATATCACAATATTGAAATGGAAAACATCTCTCACTACCTGTCATAGCAAAATAGATTACCATAGGCTTGGGAAAGGATCAAACCTCCACCACTTGGCGTAAGCACCTAGGATAAAGTATCAAAGAGGTCTTTTAAAGGGTTACAACATTAGGTGTAGGGATATGGAAAACACGGTTTTGTTGGATAAAGGCAATCTTTACTGGTGGCGAGTTAATCATATTGGTTAATTACATGTATAATATGGAGTTGCTAAGCCAAGACTAGACTCGACTTAAGCTAATAAATGAAAAATAACAAAAACATAAAATAAACATAGAATGAAACGGGATGGTAGTCCGTATGTTTTTTTTCTCTTTTCTTTTTCTTTTTTTTTTTCTTTTTCTTAATTTTTTTTGATTTTTTATTTTATTTTTTTTGCATACACTCTTACCCTACCATCCAAAATAATACATCATAGGGAATTAACATTCCCCTTACACTTGAATTTTTACATACTTTACAATAAACTAATCTAATGACTCGAATTAAGATAATCAAAACACTTGGAGTACTTCTAAGATTAATGCACATATGGGGGTAATAAATGATGTTCTTCCCCATTACTCCATAACATTAGTACTTTACCCATGAGTCACAATCGTCCCAAAACAATATGTACAAGATATGACTCGACTTAGCAACCATGTAATCAATTAGATAATTAACTAAGGGTTTAAACAAATAACAATAATGCACTAAAGATGAGTGCATACACGGAAGGCTAAGGCGATTTGGGTGTACATTTAAGTGGGTTGTAACAAATTCTTCCATTAAGTAAGATGCTTAAAGTTAGAAACGAAAAGATAGGCTCGGAGGGGTGTACTAGGGGTTTCGTGTACTAAAAATGAGTACAACGCTAAGGTGTGGGAAAAATTAATTGACTTTACTAGCCAAGTAATATGACTTAAATGGTCAAGTAATTATGATACAGGTTTAAACACAAGGGTGATCCTAATGCCTCTTATCATGTAGTAAATCCTACCACACGAATGTAGTCTCACTCGCGGTCTCGGGATGCATCACTAACGCAAGTTCTAGAATCTAAATGCTACCGGTACACTCATAAGCACTAATAATGAATGCTTTTCCTATCAAATCTAAAGGCGAACCTCACATATTTGGGTGGAAATTTTTTTTGAATAGTACGGTTTTGTGCTAGTCATACAACTCCTATCCATGAGACGCTTGTTAAGGCTAAAGCTTCACTCCTAAATGTTGTAAAAAATTTTAAATTTGGTGCTAAAATTACACTAATATGTATTTCTCTTAGTTTTATTACACACCTACCATCAAACAAACAAACTCAAGTGGAATAGTATCCTATAAGGTATCATCATTTACCCTCCCCTTACACTTAGGATGAACATTGTCCCTAATGTTCAATTAAAGAATGTAAAAGTGAAAAAGGTGAAAGAATAAAAGCAAATACTCCCCTGATTCGTTCGGTGTAGATAGTGTGGTAACAAGGTTAGATCTTTCTCCAAGAAAATGAACAATCAACGGTTCCCTTCCAGAAAAATAAATCATCTTCTTGTCATATGTAACCTGTTAAACCTGAAAAAACAAACAAGGCAACCTCGCGTAAAATCGGCGGCAATCTATATATACTAACAAGTCCTAGAAAACAATGTAAGATATAATGCTTGTGGAATGAATGTTTGCAGATTTCCTGGAGTTTATAAAACTAAAGAATTAACAAAAACTTCAAGACTCGGTTAGAAAAAACAAAACTAGCAAAATTTCCAGAATTTTACACATGACGCCGTCAGGAGTTAACTCCTGATGCCATCAGAAGTGACCTGCAGAAATCTTTACGTTAAGTTTCTGGAAAAACTTACGTCCTACTTCCTGGAAAATCCTGCAAAACATCATTATGACTCGATACAAGCATTTGACACTAACAAATACTAATACACATGTTCATTTAATATTGTGGAGAATCATGATCAATTTCATTCTTAAAAAACAAATTTGGGGTTTCCCCTTACACTTAGCTTTTGCAAAATACCTTTATATGAAGTTAAGACGAAGTTAAACAACAAAATAAAGCATTTACACAATTTAGTTTGAAACATGATATACCAACAATAAAAATAAAACACGCATACGGAAACAAATAACATCAAACAAATAAATAATAAAACAAATAAAAATCACACAAAACATGGGTTGCCTCCCAATAAGCGCTTGTTTTTGTTCGAGTCACAAGCCTGACTCTACCCTTATTTAACGGAAATAGGGGAGGTTTTCCCTACACTTAGGATTAAGTGCGGGTGAAAGTAGCGATACACACCCTTAGGGTGGAAATATGCCACGTGAGAGAAGAGTGGTGGATGAATTATATGCTCAAACGGGTGTGCTCCTATCATCATAACCTTACCTAATTCAATTGGGTTAATGGATGGATTAAGATTTTCTCCTAAAAAGGGATCATTTTCTATCAACTTTGAGATACTCCTAGTTGGGGATCCATCTTGACCTAATAAACCCGGTTTAAACCCATAATGTTTCTTTTGATCAATCATAAATGGGTGATGTAAGCATGTAAGGTCATTTTCCACTCCTATATTGGCTTCCTCTCTACAAGGCTTAGAGTCCATTACCTTTGTCCTAAGACTACCCGGACTATATGGTTTGATGGGTGGATCGGGACCTATTTCAATTCCTAAAGTTTCATCCAAGGATGGGAGATTAGGTAATGGTTTTGGTTGAGGCTCCGGTTCATCAAAACTAGGAACCTCCTTATAACTAAGAGAAATGTTTTGATTACAAGTATTCATACCTATTTCATCTAGTTGTGTTTGGTCCAAGGGCTCTACCTCTATTGGGGCTCCTATAGTCTCTTCTACTTCTTTCGAGTAAGTCACGGGTGGTGTGTATTCCTCAAGTAATGATGGGGGTTGTGGGGTATTTTGTAGGTTTGTGTTATTTACCTCATGCTTCCTTATCTCAATATCATCTATATCCTCATCATGTGTTCCTTGAGATTCAAAGTCATTGATCATAAAACCTAGGCCTTTTTGCCCAATATGATCATGCTCGGCTAAATCCTCCATAATTGTTTCCTCAAGTTGTGATGTATACAAACCCATCAATTCATTGAACTCATGGTTCACGATTAGGAGGTTTCCTCAAAATTTTTCCAAAAGGTCTTACTAAAAGGAATTGATCTTAACAATGATTGTTTAATATAGGCCACACATGCGCATAACTCATCAAACCTGTCAAACTTTACACCCATCTCTTCTTGTATATATCTAAGATCACTTAAAAATTCATTGGAACAATAGGAAGAAAATCTATCCGAGTAAACCAATTGTTCCTCAATAGTTAATGATCTAAATGGAATTTCATCTGCCATGGGGACAAATAAAAATGGTTTTACAAACAAAGGACACTAAGAAAAAGATAGACTAAAGAAATCCTATGAAAAAGAAAATAAAAATCTCACTAGAAAGGAATCTAGTAAGTAGACCTAATAAAAAGAAATCCTAACCTAGACAATAACTATTCCCCGGGCTGCGGTGCCAAAAACTTGATACGTAGGAATCGCACCAGGCTTTACCTCTCGAGGGATCTCGAGAAGCTTACAACCCCCACCAGGCAGTGTACCTGATCGTTGTAGTATAGTATAGTGACAAGTACCAGGGGATTGATCGTTCAACTCAGGAATAGTGTCGGTAGGATTAGAAAGCCTAAAAACTAGGTCTAGAGGTGAGGGATGATTCTTTTTGTATTTTTATATTTTTGTAAAAGCAAATAAAATCTCGGTTTTTGGAAGAGTGGGCCAAATTAGTTGCTAATCAACTAACCCAATAACTAAGATACAATCAAAATAAAATAACAAAAATGAAAATAAATCTAATTAAACTAGTGGTGTGAACAATAATAGGGAGAGTTATGTTTACTTAGGTTTCATTACTCCCTAGATATCTTTTACAGGTTGATAGTTTGTTACAATTCTATGGATGGCAGGTCGAATTCCTAAATACTAGTCGTAGGGCCGTGTACAATATTCCCTAACTCTATAGGATCCTACTTCACTCCTATGTCGAGCCGTTAGAAGCTCCTAACATGGGATCATTAGAATTCTCCTACGCATTAAATACAACCAAAAATCATAGTTCACCTCTGATCATGTTTCTTAAGACGTTCAAGCATGTCATCAATGGAAGTCTGCCAGTTTCCTTAAGCCTAACATCGAATACAATCATCTGTAACAACTATAAACAAACAATCAACCCATAATTAACATCTAGGTTTCACTACATCTAAGCAAACACACAAGAGATCTAGCCAAGCATGTTAAATTCAAGACAAGTGTAAGATATATTCAAACAACACATAGACATACTGAATGAATTGAAAGAGTACTTATCTCAATTGAACATGAAAGGTTTCAAAGGGTAAAAACCCTTGAAAAAGCTGTAATATTCGGACTAGCGTTTCTCTCCAACGTTACACCCTACTTGTTCCTCTCTAATGAATGAAAATTGCAAAACTATATATAGATTTTACAGGATGACGGCGTCAAGAAGGAAATTCTGACGCCGTCAACTCGCTGCCTATAGTGAAATCGGATTGCCTAGATCCAGTTTTGTCGCCGTCATGTGTTAATTTGTTCTGGGCCGTCACTCTTATTTGGACCATGATGGCCTATGGTGACGCTGTCATGTCCATAGTGTAAAACTCTTCTGGATCATCACGGACTTTATCCACTTCCACCTCTTGTATTACTCTTGACCCCGTCATTAAGGAGCATGTGCCGTCGTCAGGTACTGTTCCCAGCAAGGAAAATTAAGACTTTGCCATTTTCTTCACTTTTATGCTCCAAAAACGTCCAAAATGCTCCCTTTTCCTGAATTCACTCCAAAAGTACCTAAAATGACAAAAGGAACGTTTTAGGGCGATATTTGATCAAATAAATTCGAATTCAGGCTTAAATGACCCCCTAAAAATGGTTCATTTTTCGCCTCATCATTGGGTGAAGGGAAAGCCAAAAAGGAAGTCGCATGTGCTTGCCAAGCTGACAAGCATGACATAGTGATTGTACAATATTTTGCACTACTAGGCCTTCGATGGTGATCAAAGGAAATGAGGGGTGTTATGATTACGCCAAACTTGGATATAACCTGAAATAAGAAATACAAAAACACTACGTTAAGTGATTGCGCAGGGGTTGGACCCTGCGAACCACCTCCGGCGTGTGAATAAGTGATCGGTATGAGAGTTTAAGTATAAGCGTAGTAAAGTAAGGTGAGAGAGATTGCATACCAGATTTGTCATCGTCCAGGACTATTTATAGGTGAAGAAAACGGTCCTAGAGAGTGGTCACACGTTTGAGAGAGATCATGGGGGCGTCCCATGATTTGTGGTAACCGCTAGGGTTTAGTGTCCCACTCCTCTGGGTTTAGCGAGGGTGCTAAAGAGGAAGAGGCGACGTGGGTAAGACTTGGTCTCCCCAATATTGGACTTGGCATTGTTTCGTCCATAAAACTTATCGAGAGATACCCCGAAGGGTTTAATCCTTCGATTGGCGAATTCCCACTTGGTGACTAGATCATTGATGACTAGTTTTACGCCAAAGAAATTTTTAGGAGGCTAGCCAGAGCCTTCGATTATGTAGGTTACGATCAGTCTCGAAGGGATGTCCTTCGAGCTAATCGGAGGGTACATCATCAAGTCCCCAATTGAAAGTTATATATGGGTACAAGGATATGTGGCTTTCAACTCAATTGTCAAGTGAACTAACCGTGTTAGCTCGTAGGACCCTGCAAGAGAAATTAACGTCGCAAAAAACGCATTAAATACGCTTAAATACCCTCTAACTAACTTGCATTATATCTACAGTAGCGATATCCTCGGTAAACAAAAACGTCCATTCAAATTATAAGAGCCCATTGGAATCCGGATAGATAAGCAAGACACGTGTATGGTTATGATCAAAAAAGAGGAGCGGTATAAATGTTTATCACCGCTAACCCTAAATCACTTTTACATTTGCGCCCAAAATTACTTTCCAATACTGTGTGCAGAATCCGATCAAAATCCACACACACCATCACGTTTTATTAACCTACGCAAGAAAAAAGGTAAATTTTCTCTTTGTTAAGCTATATTTTTTATCGTAGAAGTATCATTCTTCGTTAACCAATATGGCCAAAAATAACAAATTTGTGATTAAAGAACAAAAATGTACTTTATCAAAAGATGAGTTATGTGCTTTTCTTGAAGATTTCCCTATTCCAAATGAATTTAAGATTATGCTCCCTAGTAAAAATCAAACGATATTTGATGCTCCTGAGGGATATGTAGGTCTGTACACCCATGCCTTTAAGTTGTCAAACTTTAGAATACCAATCAACCCTTTAATTTTAGAGTTTATGCAATACTATCATGTACACATCTCTAGGTTCAACCCCTTTGGCCTGGCTAAGTTGACGACATTCATTGTGATGTGTAAAGCTTATGGATATGAGCCTACACTAACAGTGCTTAGGGGTTTTACGAACTTGTACCCGGGTGGGGATTGGTTGACTTTGGCAAAAAGAGGTGACCCTGATGTTCCAACCATATTGTTAAAGCCCTTTACAAACATAACGGACTGGAAAGGGAGTTTCTTTTATATTCAAGATACAATAGTACCTCCAGAGTACCCTGCTTTGGTGAACGAAGCATACAGGTTTGATAAAAAAACATTTCAACGATGAGTTACCTTATACTGTTCGAAGGAATCATTGTATCAGCGTCTTGTTCGCCATCCAGTGAATGTTCAGTCTTTCCCCGAGTCCATTCTTTACATGGCTGGTTTTGTTGACCATTGGGAGGGTTCCCCCATGAAGCCTGAAATTGTTTGTGATGGAAAAAGTATGTATACTCTTTATTTAAATAAATTTGAACAACTTATCTGATGATATTAATCTGTTTTCTTTCGTTTTGCAGGAATGTCTTTCCGAAATTGTGTTGTTGCCGATGGTGCCAAGGAGACGAGCTTCCTTCCGAGGAATCCCGAGGAAGTCATCTATGGTGTTGGTTCACCCTCCGTATCAGTTAATAATCAAGAGGATGATGCCAAAATGGTTGAGCCCATAGCTTCCATGCAGCCTTCCAAACCAGACAAAAAATCTAAGCCAATGATTGCAGAGGAGACTTCTCAGTTGGTGGAGAATGTTTCTGAGTCCGATGACCCTCTCTCCGAAGATGATCAGGTGACTATTATTGGCTCATCTTCTGGCATAGCAGACAGGGTTCGAAATAGGAAAGGTACGAGTGCCAAGCTTGTAAAGCTCACTCCCAAAAGGAAATTGATCCTACCAACACCTCCTTCCAGGAACACCAGGCAGAAAGGTGAGATCATTACCAAGAAAGCTGCTGAAGCGTTGGATGAAGACATCCATGGTAAGTATATGTGCTATTGATTGGACCGGGATATTTATACATGTCTTCTAATTGATTGTATATTCCTCAGGTCTTCCGAATACCAAAGAGCTTCCTAATGCCTCTGCTTGCCATCGCTTTACCTTGCATATTACCCCTCCAAGTTGGAAGTATGTGCTAACCAACATGACCATTGAGGAGTTGTGTGATCTACATGACAAAAGTTATACAAGGCAAGCAGTTTTGGACAATCATCTCAATTCTCAAACAAGGGAGGTGGTACGAACCCTTGCCTCTGCTAGGGAGAAGATGGATGAGATTTTGGCAAGAGAGAAGAAGAAAGACCAAGAGTTTGCAGAGATTCAAGCTAAGTGTGAAGAAGCTTTGAGGGATATTGAGCAGAATCCCCTTGTACAAGACCTTTGTTCTGTCATAGCAGGGTTAGAGAAGGAATTGAACAAAGTGAAGGTGGAGTGTAATAAGCTTCGAAAGGAGGCAAAGGTCGTGGGTTACAAGGAAGAAATTGCTGAGCTGGAGATCAAGTGTGGGGACCTTGAAGAAGAGAGGACGAAGCTGGGTGAGCTGGAGGTAAAGCTTTGCGAAGATCTCGATGGCCTCAGGCGCAAATATAATGCGCTTAAAAGAGATAGGGCTGCTGTTGTCTCGAAGGTTATCACATACATAGCCATGAAGTTATATCACAGCGATGAGGTAGGGAAAATGATAGGTGATGTTGTCAATGCTGCCATCTATCATGGGAAATGCACTACTTTGGAGGAAATTGCTACAACTGGAAAGCCGGTGGACTTATCTGAGGTAACCTATTACCGTGCCACTCATAAAGCAGAGTATGATAATGCAAGCAACCTCCTCGCAACTGCAGAGTACCCCTTCCTTGTTGATGCTACCAAGGATCCCATGGCTTCGGTTGAGACGCTTCTTTAGAAGAAGCCACGTAGGGTAAAGCCTATGGCTGTGAGCAAAAAGAATACTCCTGTGAAACCTGCATCTGTGAAAGCAACTCCTGAGGAGCCCTCATCTCCAAAGTTGGCCATTAAGAAGCCTCGGTCTCCGGGTAAAAGTTCTGCTGTGCAGCCGTCCTCTCCGAAGGCTGATTCAAAAGAAACTTCCCCTAGCAAGGTCAGTCCTGAAGCCCCCCAAGTTTAGCATGAAAAACCCACGTCTCCTGGTAAGTGAAGGCTCCGGTGTTTGCAGTTATTTGGCCCCAAGGGTGGTATGTACCCTTTAAAGCAATGTTTGTTTATGCCATATGGTTTCTGAACAATTTACGTTTGCACTTAGACAATCTGGATCATCTTTTGAGCAGCAGAAGGTATATGTTGCGTTAATGTTTAGGATGTTAAATGGTGTAGGTGGAGAGTGATTTCCCTCACTTTTTATGTTTATGCTATCTGTGCTTCGGCCGTCTTTGAACAATTTTTGTTTATGTCTTTTGGGCTTCTGCCGTATGCTAGCATAATTTATATCTACGAATGACAGGCGGTGTCCCACTTTTGTTATCATGCTTCTCTTTTCTAACGCTATTTATTAACGTTGATATACACCTAAGGCTATAGTAGATGCATAACCTTATTGTGTGTATTTTGAACCAAGATTTTATAGCAATCGTATAATTTAATTGCTGACAGAGGGTTGCGACCCGCTCTGTCTTCATCCGTTAAGTGCGAAGGGCTTCGCATGCCCCAAGACCATTAAGGAAAGTTAATGTGAATTGTGTTGGATATTTAATAGCCTACAAGATATAAGTATCTTGTATCATCCTTCGAACATTGAACTTGTAATTACTTGGCTGAGCAAATCTTTCTAGTTATATGTGACAAAAGATTCGAGGGAAATATGTGATATCATTAAGTGGGTAGGGGAGGATTACATCATTTGTATAAATGAATACTAAGATGCCTACCATTAATTCTTTTTTCCCGAAAGAGAAGAGTTTAATACATAATGATAAAAAAAACTGTAAGTCTTGTACGTAGAACTTACGAAGGATATGGCAAGTCATTCGTACGCTGTAGGAGGGTAGTTACTTTTGACTCATTCCATATATTCTTCCTCAGAGTACGTTCCATGAGGTTTCCTTTGTTATTATAAACGGCCTGCATATTGCTATGGAGCCTGTGATTCGGAGGGGGAGAGGTTTGTTACTTTGTCGAAGCTTGTTGCTCCGTTCCGAGTTCGAGTCATTCTTGGTTTTGTGGGAACGAACGTGCCTCTGTATCATATATGCGGTGTTCTTCCTTTAGTTTGGCTCGGAGGACTTTCTTGTTGGAGGACATACTTGATTCGCATGTTTCAGCTGGTTCATTACTTTGTCCTTCGAAAGGATTGTTTTCCCCATATTCTATGTCATATTCCTCCAACTCTTTAGCCCATTTGACCATCCTCCGCGTTCCCTCAGGGTTCAGGATTGTCCTTTCGAATGGTTTATCCGTGATTACTATGATAGGGTGATCTTTGTAATACCTTCAGAGACGTCTTGTGGAATGGATTAAGGCTAGGATTAGCTTTTCTGCTGCTGTATAGCTTTGTTCTACGCACGGTATAGCTCTGATTACAAAATATATTGGTATCTGTAGCTGTCTTCTTTCTGTGAAGAGCATGGCACCGATCTCGTCAGGGGACATTGCTATGTGTAAGAACAACACCTCTCCCCTGGTTGGGGGTGCAACTGTTGGTAAGATCTCCATGCAATTCTTCCATCTTAGGAAGGATGTTTCAGCTTCCTTGTTCCAAGGGTATGATAAGTCGCTAATGACCTCATTGCGGACCTTGTTGAGAGATGAAGATCTGTTGACGCCTTTTGACAGGAATGGTTTCAGTGTTTCCAAGTCATTTTGTAGGTTTCGAGTCCTCCCTTGTGTTCTCCACGTTTGTCTTTTTGAGGAGGTTTCCTCATTGATTGGATTGGTTCCAATTATTTGCCTTACAAACGGCGTTCGTTTGACCCTTTCTTTTCGATGCCGAAAGAACACATTATTGGGTTTAGCTTTAGGTTGATTTCCCTTAGTTGTATGAGGGTTTCTTCTACATCGTGAAGGAGGTCTTCTTTTGTCTTGCTCTGGGTGACTAAGTATTCGCCGTGAATTCTTAGGTTCCTCCCTATCTATTTTTCGAAGACCTTTTGGATCAGCCTATTGTAAGTGGCTTCGATGTTCTGTAGGCCAAAAGGAATGCGTTTAAAGCAGTAGGACCTACTGCCTACATGAAAGGATGTTTTTTCTTCATCTTCCTGTGCCATATGTATCTGATGGCATCCCATGTTGGTATGAAGGAAACATTCCCAAAGAACTCCAGGTGGTAGTTGCTGCTCTCTTTCTGGCAAATAGCTTCCTTTTTGGCAAACTTTATTGATGTCTTTGAAATCAACTTTTAGTATCCATTCTCCATTTCTCTGTTGGGTTGCAATTGGGTTAGTAACCCATCGTGGATTTAATACCCTTCGAAGTATTCCTGCAGCTGTGAGTTTGTCTACTTCTTTCTTGATTGCTGCGTTTTGTTCAGGTGTTACTTGAAGAGGTTTCTGCCTGACTAGTTTGATGTATTTGGATTCATTTAGCTTATGCTCCGTGTTAAAAGGTCTGCCGTTGATTGTGAGCGACCTTGGAATTCCTGTTGTATCTGAATGTGTTCCTACAAACACATCCTCATAGGCTTCGAGCAATTCTTCCAATCTTTTTCTGAAAATGGTAGGGAGTTGCTTTCCCATTTCCACCTTTCGTATTGGACGGGGGTTGTCTAGTGCCACATACCCCTTAGGGTCGGAGCCTCCCCTGATGTTTATTGCACACAGTTGATTACCATCTCCCTTATCCTTTTGGGTTTCCTGGTGTTTCATTTTGCGATAGCTAGAGAATATGGTTCCGACACCATTGGCTGTTTGGAACTTCACCGTTGCATGAACTGTAGAGACCACAATGCCCATCTTTTGCATAGCAGTTCTTCCGATTAACATGTTGTAGGACGACTTTGATCTTACGATGACAAAATTGAGGATTTCCGTTCTTGCAAGCTTTCCGCTTCCGAGTGTTACCTCCAGATGTATTTCACCTAAAGGCCATGATCGTTCCCCCGAGAAACCTACCAGGGGCATTCTTGACTCTACTCTCTTGGATTTGATCGAAGGGCTGAGTTTTCTAAAGCAATGCTCATAGATTACTTCGCAGGAACTCCTGCAGTCCATGTAGACTTTGTTGACCTCTGTATCCGAGACTACGACCTTAATAATCACTGGATCCTTTGAAGGGGACTCTCCCATTTCGGATGGGAACGTTATTTCCCTTGCAGCGTAAGCTTCCCTCTCGGAGGCTTTTCTCTTTATTCGGGGGGTATCCCAGCGAACCATTAGAATAGGAGCTTCCTGGGGGTATTATCTTTTCCCAGTTGCGTATCAGTGACTTTCTCTTTGCCCTTTCTTATCCCTTTTATGAGATGCGTTAATTGCCCCGGATTTTACTGCCTCTTCTATCTGCTTTTTCAGCTCTCGACAGCTGTTTGTTTCATGGCCAAAGTCTTCGTGGAAGTAGCAATATTTAGTAGTGTCTCTGTTTTTGCTTATTCCTATCATGCGAGGGGGTGGCTCGAAGGTTTTCGCGGCCTTCTCTGTCGCCAAAATCTCCCTTGGAGACTTTGTGAGGTTTCCTAATAAACCATGGTTCGGACCCTTGTTGTAAGGGGTAAACCTATTATGGTTTTTGTGTTTCTTCTTCGATCCTTCCCATGAAGACGGTTTTGTTCCTTTGTTGTTCTCCATCAGAGCCCCATTGGTGGATACTTCTTTGGCCTCTATCCACGTATATGTTTTTTCCATCAGGCCTTTGTATGTTGCCGGAAGGTCTGTGGATAAGAATTCCACAAGAGTCCAGTTGCGTAGGCCGTGGACGAAGCCAGAAATTCGTTGTTCTTCGTGTAAGCCTAGAATCTGTAGAGTTTCATCGGTGTATCTAGTAACGAAGTTCCTTGTGTTTTCATTCTCCTTTTTCTTAATGTTGTGCACTGTGAGGTGTGTCCTTGTGAACTTCTTTTGCTGGCTGAAGTGAGATCGAAACTTAGCCTTCAAATCATCAAAGTTGATGATGCTTTCTGGTTTCTGTCCATTCCACCAAATACGTGCGGAATCCCGAAGGGTGTATGTAAACATGTGACAGGCTACGGGCATGACCCATTTCTGATTCCTAATGGTTCCTTCAAACAAATGTAGGAAATTGTCTGGATCTCCTTTTCCGTCATAGGTGCCTATATGCGAAGGCATCTTTAGACCATACGGCAATGGATAGTCTTCGATCCATCTCACAAAGGGTGTCGAAGGACCAGCGGGCTCTGCGTACGAGTGGGTGTAAGGTGGTATGTTCATGGGGATGCCATGATATGGATTATAAGTAGGGGTACCCCTAAAGATGGTTGACCAACGTAGAAAGAATGAGGAGTACTCGTATTTGGAGGGTAACCAGTATACATGGTGTACGGAGGGTATATCATGGGGTGATTGTAAGGTACAGCCATTTGTGAGGGGTACTGATTTCCGGGTTGCCCATTAACGGAGGGATAAATGTTTGAGGGGTAATTTTGAACCGGGAACTAAGGATACAAGTTGACGGAGGGAAAACTTCCTCCTGTGTTGACCGATCCCGGATTACCTCCCGCACCAGATGTGTGGGAGGGTTGCTGTGGAACTCCTCCTTCGGCCCTTCATAAAGGTGCTGCTAATAAGGGAGGCAAGTTCACCTCCGTGTTCTCCCTCTGTTGGCTCCTTCCATGAGAGCCTTCAGTAATGGTCCCTTCTCTCCTCGTGGGAGTTCCTTCAGGGATTCCCTCAAAGCCCACATTCCTTCCTCCAGCCCTTCTACCCATTGGAGATCCAATCCGCAGGATGGGGTGTTGAGCCCTAGTTATCGAAGGTTGTAACACCCCCAAATTTATGATTTAGCAGCGGAAAAGTAATTTGGGTGTTACGGGGAGGATCGAATAATCACATAAAACGGCTTAAAAGAAGCGTTTTGAAAGTAATTTGTCATTCAAATAATATTTTTGATATAAGATGAACCATTTGATTTAGAATCTTATTAAAAGATATAAAGGCTTGTAAGAATGACATATTTGATTTTTACACCATTTTAATTTATCAGAGTAATAAATGCCCGCTCCGTGTCTTGTCCTGCTCCGTTAAATTACCTGAGATACACATGCTTAAAAGTGTCAACACAAAGGTTGGTGAGTTCATAGAGTTTTATGGAAAACCATTTATTTCAATAGATTTCAGGAATATTTGATAATGATAAATACAAACAGTGATAGAACAAGTATTGAGTGATGCTGATTATAATCACAGATAAATCATATAGATATTAAATAAAATTCAAATAAGAGATTAATAATCCTAACATGAGATGGAAACTCATGATGCTAATTTAATGAGATATACAATTCAAGTCTGGTCAAATACCTATACAGCTGTATCTAAATATATGTTGAAAACATACATTTCCTTATGGATATTGCACCAAACCTCATGACACGCAAAACGTTAACAAAATAGGTGATTTATCAAGTCAATGATAAATTTTGCCCTCTTATAATAGGTGATGCCAATTCCTATTTTTACTCAAATATAGTGTATCGCGACTAATGCGACTAACCATATGCATAATGGCATTCCGTCAAGTATTAGTGGGATAGGAGGTCAATCCTTAACAGGTTTCGAAGCTGTTCACTATATTCGCGCTCACATACAAGTGATTAATGGCTCATGATTGAGGGACTTTATGGTGATAAGGTAACTTAGGCAATATCAAGGTAATAATGTAACTAGAGTATTGGTGCTCTTCCTAGCAATTATTTCTATTGAACATAGAAATGTCATATAGAGATAATGGAATCATTCAGGATAGTATAGTATAGTCAAGTATCATGCCACAATAATCAATTTGGAAACATTATCATCAGAGTATCAGTATTTCAGTTAAGTAATTCGCTAGTAACATATATATATATATATATATATATATATATATATATATATATATATATATATATATATATATATATATATATATATATATATATATATATATATATATATATATATATATATATATATATCACATGCCACAATAATCAAATTGGAAACATTATCATCTAAGTATCAATATTTCAGTTAAGTATTTCGCCATTAACATATATATATATATATATCACATCTTAAGTCATAAACTTCATCAGGTAACTATTAATAAGGAAATTGATTTGAATCATGTAATTTATTCATATACTTATAAAATTAACAAAGTATATGTAAGTATGTATCTCCCCCAATGAGTTAAAAACAAGTATTGGAAATGTGGCTATGACTCACTTTGATTGATACGGGAATGATGAAAAGTAAATTCGAGAGATTATGGGAACGATTATGAAAACGTCTTCAATATGGATCCTGATAAAAAAATTTATCTAAGAATCTAACCAAATACTATTTGGTAAATATGAAAAGAATAACGAATAACGATTAATGAATAATGATTAATGGTTATGATGAAAAGATGATATGCAAATGAAATTCTTACGTTTATAATAATATGACAAAATATGTTATTATTTCCAAAGTTCTTTCTTTTTAATGATGATAAAAATAATATGTAATGAATATGAGTTTAAATATCGTTATATATATTATTAACGTAAAGTTAAATAATATATAAATAAAATGTAATGAAAATGCATATGACGTTATGGTGTGACGTAAAATTGAAAATAAAATAAGAATGTCAAATATAATATGTTGGTCCTTGTCCTTTTCCAGTTTTTACACTTTTTATACTAACGGCGTTAGCGTTACACCGTTAGTCCTTTTTATATATAATTTACATTTATAGTCCACTACTTGTCCAAAATAACTTATTGGTCCTGGAATATGATAATATATCAAATTATATCCTATAGATTATGTTTTTATAGTTTTAGTCCTTACTTTTAATAGTTTGACAGTTTTAGTCCTCCTAAGTGTCATCGCATTACATTTTTAGTCCAAACGTGTAAGAAAAAGTGGGAAAAATTATATGAAAATTTCCGTAGCTTATTTAAGTTGTAAAGAGCTTATTTCAACTGCTTAATTGCTAAAAGTAGTTTATTTTCTCTAATTGGGCTTGTAACGTGTCAAATTCAAGGCCCGATAACAATTTTAAAACCGTACGTCGTGAGACGAATTTAGATTATCAAAATGGTCATTTTTCATGTTATAATTTCATATCAAAAGCTCTAAATAAGCCAGCTTATCCACAAAAGCTTAAAACTGCAGCCCAACTCGCTAATTTGAGTTGTTTTAGTAATCAGTTTCTGCATTTCACTTTGATCAAAATAGAGTGTCGAGACGCCATTATTTTTACAAGTTTTCTATACGAAAGTGGTAGTTTTCTAGGTGGTCTAATAGGTTGTATAAAAATATTAGGTGCTCGTTAAGTTAAATTTCGATATATAGGATCATTTTCAAGGCTGCTGGAACGTTTAGTATATAACTTAAATGACTTAGAAATTTTCTAAGTGTTTGGCAGAATTTAGATTCGAATGAGACGTGATTAAAAGATGCATGCAACGTGGAAATAAATGTGAAGTGAGTGTGCCACGTGACTTCTATGCCTTCCAAGATGGAGGCTAGTCACGCTCGTGTTTCTATATGAGTTTATATACGTAAAAATAAGTAAGAAAAGTATACGTTCGACATGAAAATAAAAACGTTGCATGGTTATAAAAATAATGTACGAGATGAATTCGAAAGGATTAAGAAGGATTTACAACACTTCAAAGATGGTAAAAAGTAGAGAGTGATGAAGGAAAACACAAGATTTAAACACGTTTGATATAACCCACTTATACGTTTGTATATATATAACCCGTTTCTTCAATAAGCCCTCCAAATGATTTAATGATACAAGCTGGTCTTCAAGAGAAGTTTTTGTGAGAGAATGAGAGTTTATTTTTCATGCATTTAATGAAGGAAACAAGAGAATAGAAGAAGATATATAGAGTACGGATTTTAGACACGTACAAATTCTAATAATTTTAGAAAACATATGTAACTATGCATGTTGGTGATTGAGGGACATTTGAGATATATTTTCCTGAGATATAGGACTTTAAGAATGTATGTGTGTGAAGGAAGCAAAATGAGAATTGGTTTGTTAATATATATGTCGACTAGCTTTTTCATACATACACGAATTGAAAATCATGTACAACTTGGTCTTTACTTGTTATAATTTGGCTTTTAACAATAACTTATAATTTAAATATTATTACTAACTCATAGAAAAAATCGGGAATTAAAATGGTCAAGTTTTGGATTTTGTATATTTTCGAATGGGTTTGAGTTGGACCGAATACTTTGCCTCTTAAAAACAAAGTAAACGTCAACCTTTTAATCTGAAAATTGGCATGTCGAGAGTTGGCTTGGTGAGCAAATAGGAGGTACGAAAATATAGATAGGTCGTGTGTAAATATAGAGTGTACGAAGGTCATTTTGTAGGCTCCCGTTCGAATGCATAAGAAAATAAAGAATTAAAATTTGGGCTTATGTGTTGGGCTGGAGGAATAGTAATTTTGGACTGGGCTGGAAATTAATTAAGGGCCCGTTTGATATTAATGTAGAATTAGAAATTTTAATTTAGGATTAGTGAAATGTTTAGATTTCGAGTAACGTGTCGAGAACCTGTTCCGTCATTTGGTGAATTATGAAATGACGTGATTTCGTTATTTATAGTATAATAAGAAAATTTTAAATTTCCCCGTAAAAATGGTGATTAAAAACAATGACAGAGATAACTATATAATTTAAACGTTGTTAATTATATGAATTTTTACGGGGTTTTACAGTACCCACTCGTCATTCTGAATTTCGTCCCGAAATTCAAGTTTGAAATGATTACTAGGGTAAAGGATTATGAACATAGGGTTGTCGAGAGATTTTTATCCAAAATTCAAGGAAACGAAATCTAGTTAGATTTATTGGTGCTAGGCGAGATAAATTTAAATGTTGCAACTAACGAATCCAAGGGTTGTGAATAGTGAAAAAAATAACGGCTAGTGAATAGTAAAAACTAACTGTCGTGAATAGTAATATAAGGGCTATATTTTAGCCTGTAAATACCTCATTTAATCTTGTATTCTTCCATCATCCATTTTTCTCTTATTAAATACTTCCGAAAATGACAAGCCTAATTACTATTATTGCGATGGTATATGTCGTTGTTGTTGTTACCTATTTGACTTTTGTCCCGGATGAAGATTATGTAGTTTTGGTCGGGCTCTTGGTTTTCCTAATACCACTCACGGTTTTATCATATGTTGTGGATAAGATATGGAGGCACAAGTCTCGAACTAGGGTTGTTTAAAATGAGTTCTTGTTATGTTTCTATGTAATCCTCAATAAATGGGAAATAAGACTTATTTGTCTTTATGTTTAAGAACTAGTCTTGCTATTGTTTCTAATGGTGTACTTATACATATCTTTCAGAATAATCAGAGTGATTCATCCTGTGGTGGTTCTTGCTATGGTGCTATTGATGGGAATCCTTATTGTTTATGTCGGGTCAGCCTATTGGAGATTCTATGTTTTTTTATTATTGTAATCATTGTAATAATAGCACTTCCTATGCTAATTATATGCCTATGTATTAATTTCCGTGGTCTCTAATAAAATTTTCGCTATTGATGTTTTCCATAAGTCTTTGTGAACTCTTAGGTTTCTAATGTTTGTACTTTTCTCGACTTACTATAATAGAAATGATGGGTATTAGGTGTAAATATCTATTGGAGTTTGTCAAAAATGAGGTTCATGAATAGTTTATTAAATCTCAAGATTTGCTTTCGAATGAAGATTTTTATTAGAAAATCTGAAAAGATAACTGTTCCATTTATGACATGATTCTTCCTAAATTAGACATAGGTAGCTAGGCTATGTATAATTGAGGACCAAATGATGTGATGCTTGGCTCAGTAACAATGATATTTATTTTTCTTTAAATTGTTTTAGATGGTTCAGTCTTAATGGTTTAGGTACAACGTTGAATGCCATCTAATCATTTTCAAAAGAATTCAGTAAATTTTTGTTCATAATATGGTGATGAGTCAGAAATTTCTAAGGAGATACTAGGATGTCCTTGGTATAAACTTAAAGTTCATGAGATAATTCTTACAGGGTGGTAATAATATACCGTTCAGTCAGAAATGAGGTTAACTAGATTTCTAAGGTGATATCAGGGTATTGTTACGTAACGATTACGAACAAGGAAAATGGAATAGGAGTTGAAAATAGACATAGATTATGATTATTACGAAATTATTACAAGGTAGAGTTTTCATACGGTAGAAGGGTAGTTGTTACACTTAGGTCATCCATCGTACCTAAGGTAAATTACAAAAGGAAATACAAGTATCGGGGGTTTGAACTATGGTTTATTCTATTACAACAGAAATTTCTCTTCTGTTTAAACATTAATGTCATCTTTTGACGTTGTTAAGGTTCTAAAGAGTTTCCATTCTCTTCCTCTGGTATTTTTGTCCTAAGTGGTATTCTGGGTTGGGCACTGATTCTTGAAGTGTCCCATTTAACTTTTTGATCTAGAACTCCTTTGATATTGGTGATGGTAGGTTCAGTCACTCTTATTGTTCTCTTAAGGTGAGTTGGTCTACATTTTATCAAACTTTCATGGTTATGCTTACAAGGTATGGCCATCTTATTTTCTTTTCTTGCTATATCATTGCTAATCGGAGGAACTATGGTTACTTCAAGTATTACTGCAATGATACTGATTACTAACTAATGGATATTCTTAGTACTTTGTTAGGCCCTTTAGTGAAAGAATATGGAGCTAATTATTTCATTGATGATAGACTGAATTGAATCCCTACTGTAATCTAATTTTAAGATATGTCTAGGTAGTATCATAGATAAATGATCAACTCTTGGTATAGGATTGCTAAGGAACAAACGTACTTATCTACTAAAGCTAAAGTTCAATAACATTCTCTCTATTCTTCAAGTTCTCTTCCAAAAATTTGTCTTATAAAATTCTATGGTTATAGCCTAGCTATGGTAGGTTTAAGGAATCATAATAATCATAGGTATTATCAAGGTAAGTTTGAATATATTCACTATAATCAACATTATATTAATAACTTGATTGATTGTTTTTGCAAAACAAACGATACAAGATCTTTTATTAATACTCCATTGATCTGAGGGGAGTCATTCGTCTACCAAAGAGAGTAACAAACGGTGAGATTTTTCATGAAGGTATGAGGAATCATTACATGCATGCATAGCATCATGATGGAAAGAATTTATTAACAACAGAGGGTTATAACGAAAGGAGATTGTTATTGATTAAGGGTCGACTTCAAATTATGTGAGTTTCAGAATTACTAGAAAATACGTCATCACTAACCAAAAACTTTTTGGTTTAGTGGGTACAACTTTCTATTCAGGGGAATTGAGTGAAGATACATCGTTTGAGATGTATTGTATCGAGAAATCTGGAGCGTCAGGAAATAGAAAATTTGGAAATATCTGGTATTGAGAAATCTGAAGTATAAGGTAACGGAGAATTTGGCTCAACGTTCTTCCACGGCATCTCTTGGCGTGAACTTTGTCCAACTTCGAATGCTGCCTGACCACCAATCAAATCTTCATATGATTCGGTAGCTTTCCTAAGTTTTTGACGTAAAGGTGAACAAATAGGTGATGATGGAAGTGATCTCTGAGTGAGTTCTATATCAGGCTAGGGTTGTGATATTTGTACGTAAGGGTCTTCAGTATTCGGAGAATTTTGATTGATAGGTGAGGTACTAGTATTACGGAGAGTAGTTTCGACATTCACGGGAGTTTCTGAAGACATGTTACTGTAGTAACCGAGAATAATATTTTATGAGGATTTTGTATGTTAAAGATGTAACAGTACAGATGAAATAATTATTGTGTAAGAGTAATTTCTAAACATGTAAGATAATCTCAACAGATAAGGTATTGAGCACGGCAGTCTGCAGACACGGAGGGCATAAAATAGTATGGTGCAAAGTCATTCATTTTGAAAGTGTAGTTATAGTTTAATGTTTGAAAACATTTAATTCTCTATAACTCTAGCTCTGATGCCAATCTGTAACACCCCCAAATTTATGATTTAGCAGCGGAAAAGTAAATTGGGTGTTACGGGGAGGATCGAAGTTATAATCACATAAAACGGCTTAAAAAAAGCGTTTTGAAAGTAATTTGTCATTCAAATAATATTTTTGATATAAGATGAACCATTTGATTTAGAATCTTATTAAAAGATATAAAGGCTTGTAAGAATGCCATATTTGATTTTTACACCATTTTAACTTATCAGAGTAATAAATGCCCGCTCCGTGTCTTGTCCTGCTCCGTTAAATTACCTGAGATACACATGCTTAAAAGTGTCAACACAAAGGTTGGTGAGTTCATAGAGTTTTATGAAAAACCATTTATTTCAATAGATTTCAGGAATATTTGATAATGATAAATACAAACAGTGATAGAACAAGTATTGAGTGATGCTAATTATAATCACAGATAAATCATATAGATATTCAATCAAATTCAAATAAGGGATTAATAATCCTAACATGAGATGGAAACTCATGATGCTAATTTAATGAGATATACAATTTAAGTCTGGTCAAATACCTACACAGCTGTATCTAAATATATGTTGAAAACATACATTTCCTTATGGATATTCCACCAAGCCTCATGACACGCAATACGTTAACAAAAGAGGTGATTTATCAAGTCAATGATAAACTTTGCCCTCTTATAATAGGTGATTTGCCAATTCCTATTTATACTCAAATATAGTGTATCACGACTAATACGACTAACCATATGTATAATGGCATTCCGGCAAGTATTAGTGGGATAGGAGGTCAATCCTTAACAGGTTTCGAAGCTGTTCACTATATTCGCGCTCACATACAAGTGATTAATGGCTCATGATTGAGGGACTTTATGGCGATAAGGTAACTTAGGCAATATCAAGGTAATAATGTAACTAGAGTATTGGTGCTCTTCCTAGCAATTATTTCTATTGAACAGAGAAATGTCATATAGGGATAATGGAATCATTCAGGATAGTATAGTATAGTCAAGTATCATGCCACAATAATCAATTTGGAAACATTATCATCAGAGTATCAGTATTTTAGTTAAGTAATTCGCCAGTAACATATATATATATCACATGCTACAATAATCAAATTGGAAACATTATCATCTGAGTATCAGTATTTCAGTTAAGTATTTCGCCAATTGTAACACCCCCAAATTTAAGTTTGTAGCAACGGAAAAGTAATTTGAGTGTTACGGGGAGGATCAAAGATATAATCTCATAAAACAATTTAAAAGAAACTTTTTGAAAGTTATTTGTCATTCAAATATTATTTTTGATAAAAGACGAACCATTTGATTTAAAATCTTATTAAAAGATATAAAGGCTCGAAAGAATGACATATTTGATTTTTGCACCTTTTTAATTTATCAGAGTAATAACTGCCCACACCGTGTCTTGTCCTGCTCCGTTAAATTACCTGAGATATACATGCTTAAAAGTGTCAACACAAAGGTTGGTGAGTTCACAGAGTTTTATGGAAAACTGTTTATTTCAATAGATTTCAGGAATATTTGGTAATTATAAATACAAACGATAATGGAATAAGTATTGAGTAATGTTGATTATACTCACAGTTAATTCATATAGATAGTCAATCAAATTCAAATAAGGGATCTGATGCGTGGGAATTGCACCAGGCTTTACCTCTCGAGGGATCTCGAGAAGCTTACAACCCCCACCAGGCAGTGTACCTGATCGTTGTAGGATAGTATAGTGACAAGTACCGGGGGATTGATCGTTCAGCTAGGAATAGTGTCGCTAGGATTAGAAAGCCAAAATACTAGTTCTAAAGGTGAGGGATGATTATTTTTGTATTTTTATATTTTTTTAGAAAGCGATTAAAATCTCGGGTTTGAAGGATTTGGGCAGAATTAGTTGCTAATCAACTAACCCAATACTAAGATGCAATCAAAATAAAATACTAAAAATGAAAATAAACTAAATTATACTAAAGTTGTGAGCAGTAATTGGAGAAAATGTGTTTACTTAGATTTCACTACTCCCTAGACATCTTTTACACGTTAATTACTTGTTATAATTGCATGGATGACGGATCGTATTCCTTAATACCATTCATGGGGTGGCACACATAACTCCCCAATTCTATGAGCACTTATCTCCTCCTACACCATGCCCAGCACAACTATAGGGATTGTAAACAGTGGCTCATGCATTAAATACAACCAATAAAGACCTAGTGCGTGTCGGTTCATGTTTCTTAAGACGTTCAAGCATGTTACCAATGGGAGATCTGCCAGTTTTCTTAAGCCTAACATATAAATCATTTGTAGGACCGTAGAACAACCTTATCACTTGTGAATCTTGGCTAGATCTAGAGAGAGAAAGTAAGTAGAGAGAGAGAGAGAGAGTGGGAACTCTAGTATGTGAAATAATAACCTTGTTATGACTAAGAGAATCACTAAGAGAACCAACCTCTCAAATGAGGTTTACAACAGTATTTATAGTTGAAGTCTAGGGCTTCTCTAATCTTATACATTATAACACTAATAGCCCTTAGACTTTTACAAAACATGAATACTAAACATAAAATTCATCATAATGATATTCTAAAGCAACCTATAACAATACATTAATGACCGACACTTTTCATAAATAAAAATATGATTCTAACAATCTCCCCCAAGTGTTGGTCATTGAGGTTGCGCGATGTCATCATCTTTGTCTTTAAACTTTATCATTCATAGCTCTTGACGTCTTTAAGAATCACTAGATGAATCATAGTTCCAGTTCATCATGCTTCATTGTTGTTGAAGTGATCCAGTGATGTCATCTGCCTTTCGTCACTTCTGTGTTTGTGGTGGTTGTCTGCATTCCAACATGCTCATACGTCTTAAGTCTTTGTGATACATGCATTTGTTGTTTCCGTTCTTTTACTTTGATCTTTGTCACTTTACTTTGTAGATTCTTCTTTTTGGCTTAGAATCTTTCTTTGGCTGTTGCTATCCTTTGATCTTTGTGAGAACTTTCCTTAGACTTTGTGATGCATGTATGAGCATGTGGAATCTTTCGCCATGGAGATGATGTATAGCTGCAGGTAAACAGTTAGCAATAAACAACCGGTACTTACAGATAAGGAATTAGAGATCGTCAACAGCATAGTGTGAAGACTACTTCTAACCCTTACCATGGCCGTTCCCATATCAGATACTACCGAAAGAGCTTACGAGACCTACTAAGTAGCTCAATGACTGGGTGAGTCGCTGGGGATCACTCCACGACTGTAGACCGTTTGAAACCACCGCGAACACTAAGCGTAACCCATAAAGAATTACCGAAGTTACCTGCTGTCAGGGCTGTTTGATGTTGACCCTGGCAGGAATTTCCGTTCAATCATTGAGAAACTACATAAGTAAATTCTCTCATAAACGTTCTTGGCAGATTGCTAAGATCTGCGAAGGACTCTTAGGTTTACATCTGGTGTCCTTAATGATAAACAACCAGTGTAGAGATATCATGTGTTCCTATGAGATCTTTTGATGAATCTCGGGGCTCTAGACTCGATAAGTGCACATTTAGTTTCCTATGCGGAGATTAGGGAGAGGTCTCCTGCTTCAATATCAACCATCTCTAAGAGACAGGTCGATAGATTACGCTGGTTCCCCGTGAGAATGAAACAAGCTCTTTTAAGAGAACTTGAGTGGCTAGAAGGTTAAGTGCAGTGCGTCACTGGGTCCATGACGTCTTTATCTTCAATACTGGTGTCAACTTGGTAACAACCAGTAGCATATGAATTGAACCCAGTGTCTGCCCTAAGGTTGAACATATGGAGGGCTATTTCTTTTCACCCTTTTTCATAACTTTTCTTTTTAATTCTTCAACCCCTTCTTTCTCCTTTCTCATTTTCTCCTTTTTTTCAATCATACCTAAGGACTTCTAATTCTATTCTATTGGAATTGTCCTTGGGTAGATCCCTCCAGCTCTGGCGGATCATAGGACGGTTTTCCCTAACCTTAGTCACCTTATAACTCCATGAATCCTATAATTGCCATGAAATCATTTATGAAAATCTCTCAAAGTGTTTATGAATATAAACACATTTTTGTTGACACTTTGAGAGTTTTTGTTTCTTTTGAAGGACTCCCCCTTCACATGTGCTCATGAATTTTTTAAGAAATTTGCACATGCGTGAGGAGTTTGCACTTTTTGAATTGATCCACTTTCAGTGAACATGACCGATTCGAGACACGCTTACATCACTAGTTAGACTACCTTGAAATTATTACCCGTCCTGGTCAAGTCCAAAGAAAGTCTCTCGATACGGTACATTCTACTCAGACAAGTCCTATTCGAGACACGCTTACATCACTAGTTAGACTAGCTTGAAATTATTACCCGTCCAAGACAAGTCTTTTCGATTACTGACATTTTAAGCTTCGTCAATTCATTGGTACATTCTGAGTCGAGCTCTTTTGAGATTCAGTCACAAGCTTTAAACATCTTTGATCACATTGTAATCATGTCTTCTCCCCCTCAAAAATAGCATATCGTGATATTTTTTATATCAACTGATTAAGAAAAAGCTTTTTGGAGAGAAAGACAGATTTCATTTTGCATGACTTTGGAACAATTTTTGTTTTAGAAATACTCCCCCTCAAAACTCGCATATGTTTTTGAGAAATGTTAAACTTTTTAAAGTTTAGAGGGAAGGAGTCGTCTTGAAGCAAAATTCTGAAAGAGAAAGAAGTTTCAGATTTGTTGAATTTTGCATCAAGGTTTTTTGAAAAACAAAGACTTCTCTTTGTTTGAATAGGAATGTCGCACTGAGGCGTACAACAGTGTCCATTTTTAGGATAAGTGCACTTTGTTGATGAAAATCATTTTTGCGTAACACTTTCCTTTCTTTGAAAACTTGAGTTGTGCAATGTAAGGTGTACATAAGTCATTTTGATGATGAGCACCGATTTTGATAGATTTTAAAAATCTTATTGAAAAAACTTGAAAAGGTGGTGCTCAAAATATAAGAGAATTTTGAAAATCTAATTTATCATTAGATCAACAATCATGGTCTTGAGCTTAAAGATTTTGAAAGTTTTTCTAAAGAAAACTCAAGCCAGATAAGTGTGTGGTTTTCGTTTTAGGATAAGTGCTCAAAAAATATTTGAAATCTTTGTTTGATTAAGCACTTTCCTATCTTTGAAGCGCGGGTCCTGAACTGATGTATCCAAAAGCCATTCGATTAAGTCCTTATTTGAAATCTTTTTGAGTTGTTATACCCGGACTTAAGTTTTGAAAAGATTTCACTTTGAAGCACGGGTTGTAAGCTGAAGTACTTACAAGCCACTCTGAAGAAACTTTTGAGAAACGACATGTTTTAGAAAAAACATTTTAAAGAACTCCCGTTCAAGCATCAGTAAATGTCCGTGTCATTGTTGAAAGACATTTCTAGACACGTACAGAATATTGATTTATACGAGAGACATATCGTGAGAAGAATATTTTTGGATTTTTTGATTTTATATTGTTTTTGAATTTTTTTTTTGAAATTTTATATTATTGTATTTTGTTTTTGTTTTTATAAAAGAAATGGAAAATCAAAAATAGAAGATTGAAAGAATGATTTTATAGAATTTACAGAATTTGAACCCTCTGAAGAACTGGGTTCTGAGATAGTTGAAGCACCTGCAACCAAAGACGAAGAGGTTTCACAAATAACAGTGTTAGAAGTACATGAAGCATCACTCTGCGGGTGTTGACTATCAACGGGTGTAATGGTTTCTACTTCCTTATCCTGAAGATTATCGCTATTATTTGTCTTGGTGCAACTATCAAAAATCTTTCCTGTGGGAATCCATCTAAGACCAACTGTTTTAAAAACTTTCCCCATAGGAATCCACCTAAGGTAAGATCTAGATGTAGTTTTCTTATCAGATGCAGCGAAAGTCTCAGTCTTGGAAAAACTACATTCTTTAGATATCCACGTATTAGGTTTCTTAACCTCTTGCTTCTTATCAATGTGTTTGTTTTGATTTGGTGTCTTAGTGGATTGGGTCTTGACACTTGATTTGGAATTCTTTGTGTTTCATTCTACTTTCCTAGCATTCTTATTTGTGCCACTACTCTTAGATGCAAGCCAATCCCTAGTATTTTGTTGAAAGTTCCTAGGTAATGGTTTACTACTACTAGCGGTGCTTTGGAATCTTGTAGAATTCATCACACTAGGTTTTGCACCTAAAATTCCATTTTTTCGATGTTGTGCCTTTTTTCTAGCTTCTTCTAGATGATGATTGAGGATCATGTCATAAGAACCAACAGACTCATTAACAGTTTTTGGTGTCTTATTTGGTGTACTATACTTAGAAGAGCCAGGAGAAATCACATTTTTGTTTCTTTCAACAAACAAATTTTGTTTTTCAACAATCTTTTCCATTATCTTTTCCTTGGGCAAGGGTGGTGGAGTGACTGGTTTTGACAAATCCTTTTTCTCATCGACTTTTGGAGCAAACCGTGAAATTGACATTTTTGGTTTTTGAACCGTGTTTGAAACATTTGGTTTCTCCGAAGTCGATGGTTTTGCAAACTTAGTTTCCTCACCCTTCCCTTTTTGATTTTCAAGCTGAGCCCTCAAAAGATCATTTTGCTCTTTCATGTTCTTGAAGGCACGCTCATACGACAATTTGTCATACTTGCATTCTTCGTTTTTTCGATCAAGTTGTTTAAAACATGACACATTTTCTTTTTCAAGCTTTATAAGAGCATTTTCATATTTTGAAACAATTTCGGAGGTCTCAACTCTCAGTCTTTCATCGTCTTGAATAGAATATGTTTTTAAAATGATGGACATGATATCAGTAGTCATAACAGCTTCGAAGAGAGAATCATTAAGGTTTTCCAAAACATTCATGTTTTCACGAGTATCATTAGCTTCGTTTACCAGGGATTTGTGGTCCTTGACAAAGTTGGCCGTTTCTTTTAAGAAAGCTTTTTCAAAATGGATTACCCTCGCACTGATGTTATTCAGTGGGATAGTAATTTCGTTTTCAAAAACTTTTTTCTGCTCAATATGAAAACTGGAATGCCAGTTGTTAATATCGATTGTAGTTTTAGAAGCAACAATATTTTGAAGTTCTTGAATTCTCTTTTTAACGTCATCTAGAATGTCTCTAGCCTCACTTGTGTTAAAAGTGTTGTTAGAGGACATTTGTTCTATTTTTGAAAGAGATTTAGAAACAACTATCTTTTTAGAGAAGAATTTCGCGAATGGACGTTTTATGGAAAACACAGAAGGTTCTTTTTGTGGAACAAAAGTAATTCCCGAAAGTTTGTTCAATTTTTTGTAATCAATGGGCTTTAAATCCTTTTGTTTCATTTTATTTATGCTCTCTTCGACATGTTCTATCGTTTGCACAGAATCCCGAACGACGGGAGGATCATGTTTGGTGTAAATCACATTACCATTATACAAAACATTCTGTTCTTGCTGAGCTTTCTTGAGATTACAAGGAGTTTTGTTACCTAGAGCCATTTTGTGTTTTGTATGGTAAATCGGATTAGTTTGATTTGAAATCATTTTCATTGTTTGGCTTGACTGACCCGACTTAACCACTAATTCTTCTAGATGTGCAATCATGTGTTCTGACTCTACGATTTCTTCCAAAAGTTTGTCTTCTTTCTTTGCAAAATCCTTTTTCAACTCATCCCTTTCTTTTTCAAGATTGGTAAGCTGTTTTTTGTTTAGAAAGTTGGTTTTGTAGATCAGAAATTTCCGCGTTTAAAGATTTTATCTTTTTGAAGGAATTAACATCAAGTGTATCAAACTTGAGTTGCAATTGTTTTTCCCTTGAAACGGAATTTTGATAACCAGTTTCTAATTCAGACAATCTTTCGTTATGAAACTCAAAAGCTTTAACGTGTTTCTTGTAACTCTCAAGCTCAGCGGTCAATTTAACATTCGCGGCTTTAACATCGCGATTGACCTTTTTCATTTTCCCAATTTCAATGCTGCAATTTTTCAATAATGATTCAAAGAAAGCACGGGTTTCCTCATCATTAGCATTATTTTGTGCAACTTGAACTCCATTAGGATCCATATCTGGGGTTTCATAGTTAACATTGCTATTAACTTGTTCCCCCACATATGTATCATAATTAGGTTCAGGTGGCACATAATGTGGCTTCTCATGAGCAAACGGATTAGCATCATTACCATTATTTGGTACCTCATGGAATAGATCTGAATCATAAGTAGGAGGAAGATCAGAATCACTGCGTGATGTTGTTGCCTGCTGATTTGCCATAAAGTTGTAGGTTTCATTGAGATCTGCTGAGTTGTCATTAACTCTTGTTGTAGCTCTAAACTCATGTTCATCAGCAGTCAACGGTATTCCCGATTCTTCTTTATTGGCTAGCATCAACAAGTACTGAATCTTTTCAACCCTCGCCATTGCATTGACATTGTTGTGAGTTGCTGATGGCGGTTTCTGAATCGAAGTCATGAAACAATCAATCCCATTTTGATTAAGCACATTCTGATTCACAATCTGATCCATCTGATTTCCTACATACTGCCCTGCATATTGCATCTGGTTCCCCATCTGTATACTCGAAGCATATCCTTGCTGATTGTTGTTGTGTCGTTGGATGTTTAATGCATTGAAGACTGATGCAAAACCATTGGACAAAGTACTCGTGATACTGTCATGGTGAGATGCCATTGATTCAATTCAAAGTGAAACGTTGTTCTGAGGATCTTTTGAAAGATAACAAAGGTTGTTGTTGAAGATTAGATGTTTTGGTGAAGATGAAGAACGTTCTCGGTTGATATTTAGTGATTTTGAATTTTCCCTCCAAAAATAAAATTTGAAAATTTTCTCTCTCAAAATTTGAAAATCACAAAGAAATACAATTCTAAGGTTTACCAGAAAAATTTGAGATTTGAAAATTTTTTCGTCAATTTTTACCGAAATTTTTTGAATTTTTGCCAAAAAATTTGAATTTCGGGCCAAAATTTTCAACCTTATACCAAAATTTAAATCTCGCGTAAAAATTGAACGTTTAGTCTCGTGTGAAAAATAAATTTTACTCAAATTTTCCCGCCAAAAAACTCGATATATTAGGATGTTGTTTCAAACTCGGTATGGTCTGTGAATTGTCAAACTCGGTATGGTCTTTGAAGTTTCCCAAACTCGGTATGGTCTTTGAAGTTTCCAAACTCGGTATGGTCTTTGAAGTTTCCAAACTCGGTATGGTCTTTGAAGTTTCCAAACTCGATAAGTTTAGTAGTAACTCAAACTCGGTATTATTATGGAGTTCCTAACTCGGTAGAGAGACTTGAGTTGGGCAGAGTTTCCCCTTAGTTAAAGTCACAACAAGCCTAACTCGATAAACGATTAGGAAAAGAAGGCTAACTCGCCAATATTATCTCAAACTCGATAAGTCAAGAAAACACCTAACTCGATAGACCAGAAAAGTCCTAACTCGATAGAAATTGAAGCTTAACTCGGTAGAAGTGAAAAACACCTAACTCGATAGATAAATTAATCCTAACTCGCTAAGAAAATTCACCCCTAACTCGAAACCTAGGCGATGAACAGTACCAATATTTCTTAGAAAACCGAATTTTTTCACCCACAAAACGATCTAAAACAACCTAAAATTATCCCTAGGCGATTGATACCACTTGTAGGACCGTAGAACAACCTATTTCACATATGAATCAAGCCTAACCCTAGAGAGAGAGAGAGAGAGAGAGAGAGAGAGAGAGAGAGAGAGTGGGAACTCTAGTGTGTGACATAATAACTTTGATATTACTAAGAGAATCACTAAGAGAACCCACCTCTCAAATGAGGTTTACAAGAGTATTTATAGTTGAAGTCTAGGGCTTCTCTAATCTTATACATTATTACACTAATAGACCTTAGACTTTTACAAAACATGAATACTAAACATAAACTTCATCATAATGATATTCTAAAGCAACCTATAACAATACATTAATGACCGACACTTTTTATAAATAAAAATATGATTCTAACATCATTCATCCAAGACAAGTATAAACAAGTAATCAACACATAATTAACATCTAGGTTTCATTAGATCTAAGCAAACACAAGATAGATCTAGCCTAGCATGATGGAATTAAGATAAGAACAAGATATAGGCAACCAACACATAGACATATTGATTGAATTAAAAGAACACTTATCTCAATTACAATGAAAGGTATCAAGGGTTTGGAACCCTTGAAAAACCTGTAAAAGTTGCACCAAAATCGTACTTAGGGTTTCTCCCAAAACTTCTCTCTCTAATGTGTGAAAATTAGAAAACTATATAAAGAAAAATGGGTCTGACGGCGTCAAGACAAACATTGTGACGTCGTCACCTCGCCGCCAAAACTATTCTCGGACTGCCTTGATCTACATTTGACGCCGTCAAGACTTAATCATTTCCAGGCCGTCATGACTTTTAACTCTTGACGCCCTACCTTCGTGACGCCATCAAATCTGTACTGGGTCGTCATGGAATTATGCTCTTGACGCCGTCAAAGAATTACTCTTGACGCCGTCACCTACTGTTCCCCGCCTGGAAAATTAAGACTTTGGCGTTTTCTTCACTTTTATGCTCCAAAAACGTCCGAATTGCTTCCTTTTCCAGATTTCTCTCCCAAAGTACCTAAAATCACAAAAGGAACGATTTAGGGCAATATTTGATCAAATAAATTCGAATTCGGGCTTAAATGACCCCCTAAAAACGGATCATTTTTCGCCTCATCATATACCCTTACACTTGAGATTTGCTTGTCCTCAAGCAAATGCGCTTTCATTCTACTCAAAAGACAAGTTAGGGGTCATTTAACACTAATATAAAAGTAATTACAACAAATAATCGTTCCACTAAAGACCAATAGACAAGCACAGAGGTCATATACTAGCACCTCACAAATAGTGTTTAGATACTCACATCTCTCGGGTGTAATAAAGTGTAAATTACAATATGGAAACGGAAGATATCTCTCACTACCTGTCATAGCAGAATAGATTACCGTAGGCTTGGGAAAGGATCAAACCTCTACCACATGGCGTAAGCACCTAGGATAAACTATCAAAGAGGTCTTTTAAAGGGTTGTAACGTTAGGTGTAGGGATATGAAATACACAGTTTTGTTGGATAAAGGAAGTTTTACTGGTGGCGAGTTAACAATCTTGGTTAATTACATGTACAAGATTGCGTTGCTAAGCCAATACTAGACTCGACTTAAGCTAATAAATGAAAAGTAACAAAAATACAAAATGAACATAGAATAAAAATGGATGGTAGTCCGTATTTTTTTTTTTTTTTTTTTTTTTTTTTTTTTTTTGCATACACTCTTACCCTACCATCCAAAATAATACATCATAGGGAATGAGCATTCCCCTTACACTTGAATCTTTACATACTTTACAATAAACTAAACTAATGACTCGAATTAAGAAAATCAAAACACTTGGAGCACTTTTAAGATTAACGTACATATGGGGGTAATAAATGATGTTCTTACCCATTACTCCATAAAATAAGTACTTTACCCATGAGTCCCAATCGTCCCAAAACAATATGTACAAGGATATGACTCGACTTAGCAACCATGTAATCAATTAGAAAGTTAACTTAGGGTTTAACAAATAACAATAATGCACTGAAAATGAGCGCATACACGGAAGGCTAAGGCGATTTGGGTGTACATTTAAGTGGGGTGTAACAAATTCTTCCTTTAAGTAAAATGCTTAAAGTTAGAAATTAAAAGATAGGCTCGGAGGGGCGTACTAGGGGTTTCATGTACTAAAAATGAGTACAACGCTAAGGGTGTGGGAAAAATTAGTTGACTTAAGTAGCCAAGTAATATGACTTAAATGGTCAAGTAATTATGATACGGGTTTAACACAAGGGTGATCCTAATGCCTCTTATCACATAGTAAATCCTACTACACGAATGTAGTCTCACTAGCGGTCTCGGGATGCATCACTAACGCAAGTTCTAGAATCTAAATGCTACCGGTACACTCATAAGCACTAATAGTAAATGCTTTTCCTATCAAATCTAAAGGCGAACATCACATATTTGGGTGGAAAATTTTTCTGAATATACGGTTATGTGCTAGTCATACAATCTCCTATCCATGAGACGCTTGCTATGGCTAAAGTTTCACTCCTAAATGTTGTAAAAAAAATTTAAATTTAGCGCTAAAATTGCACTAACAAGTATTTCTCATAGTTTTATTACACATCTACCATTAAACAAAACAAACTCAAGCGAAAGTGCATATGTAAGGTATCATCTTTTTACCCTCCCCTTACACTTAAGATGAACATTGTCCCCAATGTTCAAGTAAAGAATGTAAAAGTGAAAAAGTAAAGAGAATGAAATCAAATACTCCCCTGATTCACTCGGTATGGATAATAGGGTGGCCAGGTTAAATCTTCCTCCAAGAAAATGAACAATCAAAGCTTCCCTTCCAGAATATAAATCATCTTCTTGTCATACATAACCTGTAAAACCTGATAAAATAGACAAGACAACCTCGCGTAAAATCGGCGGCATCCTATATAAGTTACTAAATCCTAGAAAACAAGATAAGATATAATGCTTGTGGAATGAAGTTTGCAGATTTCCTGGAGATTACAAAACTTAATAATTCACAAAAACCATAAGACTCCGTTAGAAAAACAAAACTGGTAAAATTTCCAGATTTTTACACTTGACGCCGTCAAGAGTAAACTCTTGACGCCGTCAGAAGTTACCTGCAGAAATTCTTATGTTAAGTTTCCGGAAAATTTCTGGAAAAACTTGGTCCTACTTCCTGGAAAATCCTGTAAAACTTCATTATGACTCAATACAAGCATTTGACTCTAACAAATACGAATATACATGTTCATTTAATATTGTGGAGAATCATGATCGGTTTGTTTATTAAAAACACATTTGGGGTTTCCCCTTACACTTATCTTTTGCAAAAATACCTTTAGGTGGAGTTAAGACTAGGCCAAAACAACAAAGTAAAGTATTTCCACTATTTTAATTGCGAAACATGATCAACCAACAATAAAAACTAAACATGCATACGGAAGCAAATAACAAACAAACAAAAATAAAATCACACAAAACATGGGTTGCCTCCCACGAAGCGCTTGTTTTTGTTCGAGTCACGAGCCTGACTCTACCCTTATTTAACGGATAAAGGGGAGGTTATCCCTACACTTAGGATTAAGTGTGGGTGATAGTAGCGATACACACCAACTTGGTAATAGTATGCCTCGTGAGA
The DNA here is from genome assembly GCA_030686995.1 of Artemisia argyi. Classification (NCBI taxonomy): domain Eukaryota; kingdom Viridiplantae; phylum Streptophyta; class Magnoliopsida; order Asterales; family Asteraceae; genus Artemisia; species Artemisia argyi. Next base: position 125,964,783 of record CM060697.1, read on the forward strand.
AAAGAGTGGTGGATGAATTATATGCTCAAAGGGGTGTGCTCCTATCATCATAACCTTACCTAATTCAATCGGGTTAATGGGTGGATTAAGATTTTCTCCTAGAAAGGGATCATTTTCAATCAACTTCAAGAGATTACTAGTTGGGGATCCATCTTGACCTAATAAACCCAGTTTAAACCCATAATGTTTCTTATGATCAATCATAAATGGGTGATGTAAGCATGTAAGGTCATTTCCCACTACCTTTATCCTAAGACTACCCGGACTATATGGTTTGATGGGTGGATCGGAACCTATCTCAATTCCTAAATTCACATCCAAGAATGGAAGATTAGGTAACGGCTTTGGTTGAGGCTCCGGTTCATCAAAACTAGCAACTTCCCTAGAACTAAGAGTAAGGTTATCATTATAAGTATTCAAACCTATATCCTCTAGTTGTGTTTGATCCAAGGGTTCTACCTCTATTGGGGTTCCTATAGTCTCTTCTACTTCTTCTGGGTAAGTCACGGGTGATATGTGTGCCTTAAATGATGGTAGGACTTGTGGGGTACTTTGTGGGCTCATGTTATTTACTTCATCACTCCTTGTGTCAAAATCACCTATATCCTCAACATGTGTTTTATTATAATCTCACCCTAACATTTTCCCAAGTATCTCACATGCTTCCCTAGGCATCTCAACTTCTATGTCCGAATCATAAGGATCATCCTCAATATTCTGACTGCTATATACAAATTGCCCAAAAGATTCTTCATCTGTTTCTTGAGATTCATCATCATCGATCATAAAACCTAGGTCTTTTTAATCAATGTGATCATGTTCGGCTACATTCTCCATCACATCAAGGTCACCTATGTGTTCATCCTGTATTATGGTAGGGCCTAACCATGACATACAGCTAGGTGGCTCATACGAAACTATCCTAGGTGAAGGCTCATATGGTGCATAGGTTTCACTAAGTGAGGCATTTTGAGGGGTTGATGGAGCTCCTAAGGTGAATTCTTTAAAAGTCTTATGCACTTGGTCTCTTTTCTCAAGGTACTCAATAAAATCAATATAAGATCTTGTCCGCCTCATTTCATTCGTCCATCTTGGTATATCCAAACTGGTGTAATTATATTTTTTCTGGTAAAACTCTAGTGTCGGACTTGGTGGATTCGCGTTCTCCATAATGGCAAACAGAATAGTCAATGAAAATTACAAACAAACACACAAAGAAAAAGATAGACTAAAGAAAACCTAGAAATAAAAATAAAAATCTTACTAGAAAGGAATCTAGCAAGTAGACCTAATAAAAAGAAATTCTAACCTAGACAATAACTATTCCCCGGGCTGCGGCGCCAAAAACTTGATGCGTGGGAATTGCACCAGGCTTTACCTCTCGAGGGATCTCGAGAAGCTTACAACCCCCACCAGGCAGTGTACCTGATCGTTGTAGTATAGTATAGTGACAAGTACCGAGGGATTGATCGTTCAGCTAGGAATAGTGTCGCTAGGATTAGAAAGCCTAAATACTAGTTCTAAATGTGAGGCATGATTATTTTTGTATTTTTATATTTTTTTTAGAAAGCGATTAAAATCTCAGGTTTGAAGGATTTGAGCGGAATTAGTTGCTAATCAACTAACCCAATACTAAGATGCAATCAAAATAAAATACAAAAAATGAAAATAAACTAAATTATACTAAAGTTGTGAGCAGTAATTGGAGAAAATGTGTTTACTTAGATTTCACTACTCCCTAGACATCTTTTACACGTTAATTACTTATTATAATTGCATGGATGACGGATCGTATTCCTTAATACCATTCATGGGGTGGCACACATAACTCCTCAATTCTATGAGCTCTTATCTCCTCCTACACCATGCCCAACACAACTATAGGGATTGTAAACAGTGGCTCATGCATTAAATACAACCAATAAAGACCTAGTGCGCGTCGGTTCATGTTTCTTAAGACGTTCAAGCATGTTACCAATTCGAGATCTGCCAGTTTTCTTAAGCCTAACATATAAATCATTCATCCAAGACAAGTATAAACAAGTAATCAACACATAATTAACATCTAGGTTTCATTAGATCTAAGAAAACACAAGATAGATCTATCCTAGCATGATGGAATTAAGATAAGAACAAGATATAGATAACCAACACATAGACATATTGATTGAATTAAAAGAACACTTATCTCAATTACAATGAAAGGTATCAAGGGTTTGGAACCATTGAAAAACCTGTAAAAGTTGCACCAAAATCGTATTTAGGGTTTCTCCCAAAACTTCTCTCTCTAATGTGTGAAAATTAGAAAACCATATATAGAAAAATGGGTCTGACGGCGTCAAAACAAACATTGTGATGCCGTCACCTCGCCGCCAAAACTATTCTCGGACTGCCTTGGTCTACATTTGACGCCGTCAAGACTTAATCATTTCCAGGCCGTCATGACTTTTAACTCTTGACGCCCTACCTTCGTGATGCCGTCAAATCTGTACTGGGTCGTCATGGAATTCTGCTCTTGACGCCGTCAAAGAATTACTCTTGACGCCGTCACCTACTGTTCCCAGCATGGAAAATTAAGACTTTGGCGTTTTCTTCACTTTTATGCTCCAAAAAATGTCTGAATTGCTTCCTTTTCCAGATTTCTCTCCCAAAGTACCTAAAATCACAAAAGAAACGATTTAGGACAATATTTGATCAAATAAATTCGAATTCGGGCTTAAATGACCCCCTAAAAATGGATCATTTTTCGCCTCATCAGGATCAATAATCCTAACATGAGCTGGAAACTCATGATGCTAATTTAATCAGATATACAATTCAAGTATGGTCAAATTCCTATACAACTATATCTAAATATATGTTGAAAACATACATTTCCTTATGGATATTGCACCAAGCCTCATGACACATAAAACGTTAACAAAAGAGGTGATTTATCAAGTCAATGATAAATTTTGCCCTCTTATAATTGGTGATTTGCCAATTCCTATTTTTATTCAAATATAGTGTATCACGACTAATACGACTAACCATATGCATATGGCATTCCGTCAAGTATTAGTGGGATAGGAGGTCAATCCTTAACAGGTTTCGAAGCTGTTCACTATATTCACGCTCACATAACAGTGATTAATGGCTCATGATTGAGGGACTTTATGGCGATGAAGGTAACTTAGGCAATATCAAGGTAATAATAGAATCATTCAGGATAGTATAGTATAGTCATGTATTATGCCACAATAATCACTTTCGAAACATTATCATCTGAGTATCAGTATTTCAGTTAAGTATTTCGTCAGTAACATATATATATATATATATATATATATATATATATATATATATATATATATATATATATATATATATATATCACATACCACAATAATCAAATTGGAAACATTATCATCGGAGTATCAGTATTTCAATTAAGTAATTCGCCAGTAACATGTATTTATCACATCTTAAGACACAAACTTCATCAGGTAACTATTAATTAAGAAATTGATTTGAATCATGTAGTTTATTCATATACTTATAAAGTTATCAAAGTATATGTAAGCATGTATCTCCCCCAATGAGTTAAAAACAAGTATTGGAAATGGGGTTATGACTCACCTTGATTGATGTTGGGATGATGAAAAATAAAGTAGGATGAGATTGTGAGAATGATTATGGAAACGTCTTTGATACGGAACCTGATAAATAAATTTATCTGAGAATCTAACCAAATACTATTTGGTAAACGAATAACGATAAACCGTTAAGATGAAAAGGTGATATGCGAATGGAATTATTATGTTTATAATTATATGATGAGATGTGCCATTATTTCTAAAGTTTTTCCTTTTTAACCATGATTAAAATAATACGTAATGATAATTAGTTAAAAAGTCGTTATATATTATTAACGTAAAAATAAATAATATATAAATAAAATGTAATGAAAATGCATATGACGTGATGGGTGACGTAAAATAGAAAATAAAATAAGAATGTCAAATAAAATATGTTGGTCCTTGTCCTTTTCCAGTTTTACACTTTTTATACTAACGGCGTTAGCGTTACACCGTTAGTCCTTTTTATATATAACTTATAATTATAGTCCACTACATGTCCAATATTACAATTTAAGCTTGGAATTTAATATTATGTCATTTTATAACCTATAGTTTCTGTTTTTACAATTCAAGTCCTTTGTTTTAACAGTTTGGCAGTTTTAGTCCCTGAAGGTGTCGTCGCGTTACATTTTTGGTCCAAATATACAAAAATTATGAAAAAAAATTATATAAAAATTTCCGAAGCTTATTTTATTAATAACAAGCTTATTTCAACAGCTTATTTGCTAAAAAGCTTATTTTTTTAAGTAATTAGGCCTTAACGAACCAAATCAAAAGCCCGTTAAGAAATTAAGAGGCGAGGGCATGAAAACAGTTTTGGGCCTGGACTTGGGCTACTCTTGTGATTCTAAAAATATATTTTATGGGCCTGGTGGACTGATAAAACGCTAAGTCTTATTGGGCTTAGTATAAGCCCAATCGAATTTTATTAAGTTTTTGAATAATATGAGATTTAGAAAACCTTGTGAATTCCGATCAAAATGAAGAAATTTGAGTGTCGAAACGTGAGTATTTTTACAAGTTATATAAACGAAAATGATAGTTAGCTAGGTGGTCTACTGAGTCGTATAAAAATATATGGTGCTCGTTATGTTAGATTTCATTTTATACATTCGTTTCTTGGGCTACATGGATCGTTTCTATATATGTCAAAAAATTAGAATATTTTCTAAGTCTTTTGTGTTTTAGGTCCGATTTAAGCAAGGTTTAAAAATAAGTTCGTATGATGCATGAATCGTAAAATAAACGTGAAACAAGTGTGTGTCGTGACTACTAGGCCTTCCAAGATAGAGGCTAGCCACATGTCGTGTACTACATGATAATTTGTACGTAAAATTTATATATAAAGTTTATATATAGTCGACAAAACATATACATGATGCATGGAATATATTTTACGTGTGAAATGAATGGAAATGAGTTTGAAAAAACTTACAACACCTCTAGGGTGGTAGAGAGTCGAGAGTGGAGGATTGAAACTCAAGGAACTATCAATTTCGATTATAACCCAAAGAAATAAACGTATAACTTAAACCCGATAAACCTTTCTTGCGTCCAAACGATATAGCCACAACCTCTGGCCTTCAAATGATAGTTTTTAGGAAGAAAGGAAGTTTTGAAAGTGTATGATAATGAGAGAAACGGATGCATGCGTGTAGAGTATATATGGTGACTTTTCTTAACACGTAAGTGTAACTATTTTTCAAGGAAACAATTTACACTATGCAATGTCAGTAAATATAGGTTGTAGGCTAAGTTTTAAACTTATAATAACACATTGAGAGTGCATGAAATAAGGTAGATGTTTGGATGATTCACTAGTATGTCGACCACTTATTTATTTCATACACGATTTGATTAATCGTGTACTACTTGAATATAACTGATCATCCTTGACATTTAAACATGCAATCATCATAGGAATGTGATTAGGAACACGTAGGAACAAATGAGATTCAAAACGGTTAAGATTTGAGTTTGTTACAAATTGATTGGATTGAATTTTGATCAAACACTTCGCCCCTCAAAAATGTATCAAACGTCGTCATATGAACTTGGGATTTGACACACTAATAGTTGGCTAGGTGGGGAATGAGATGGTACAAAAATATATAGGTGTCGTGTTTAAGATTTGAGAGAACGAGAGTCGTTTTGTTGCTAGTTTAGTCGATCTAATGAAATATTATAACTTGGAGTTGGGCTTTGCACATTGGGCTGATGAATAGTGTTTTTCGAATGGAGTTGGGCCGAAATATATTAAGGGCCCGTTGTTTTTAATTAGTTTATAATTAGGATTAGTGAATTATTTAGTTTTGTTAAACGTGTCAAGAATTTGTTTCGTCGTTTGATGAATTCTGTGATATCGTAATCTTAACCATTTAATATAATAAGAAAAATTTTAAATTTCCCCGTAAAAATAGTGATTAAAACAATGACAGGGATTGATATATAATTAACCGTTATTAATTATAAAGATTTTTTTGCGAGATTTTACAGTACCCACATGTAATTCTGAATTTCGTCCCGAAATTCAAATTTAACGTGATTACTTGAGTAAAGAATTTTTTGAACAGAGGGTTGTCGAGAGATTTTTATTCCTAAAATTAAGGAAACGTGATTCAGTTAGATTTACCTGTACTAGACAAGACAAGATAACTGACGTATTTAAGGGTTGTGAATATTGAAAATAGTGGTCATGAATAGTGAAATAACGGCTAGTGTATAGTGTCCAATGGTCGGGAATAGTGCCCAACGGCTATATTCTAGCCTATAAATACCACTTCCAATTTCCACTTCTTCCATCAACCATTTTCCTCTCATTTTCCATCTCAAAATGCCGCACCTCATCACCATCTTAGCGATTGTGTATGTCGTCCTTGCCGCTATCTACTTTGCGTATGTTCCAGATGAAGACTTTGGATTCTTGGTCGCGATCTTGATGTTTGTCGTACCCCTCACTATCCTAGCCATTACCGTAGACAAGATCTGGGGGTAAAAATCTTGAGCTAGGGTTGTTATAAATTAAGTTCTTGTTGTGTTTCTATGTACTTGTAACGAATAAGGAATAAAACTCGTTTTGTTTTCATGTTTAGGAATTTGTCCCATTATTGTTTTTAATGGTTTGTTTATATTTATCTTTCAGCATAATTAAGGTGATTCATCCTGTGGTGGCTCTTGCTATTGTTTTGTTGGTGGGAGTCTTTGTTGCCATAGCGGATCAACCTATTGAAGATTCCATGGTTTATATTGTAATAATTGTAACGGTAGCACTTCCGATGCTAATTATTTGTTTATGTATTAATTTTTACGGATTTTAATAAAATTTTCGCTATTTGGGTCTTCTATCAGTTTTTGTGAATTATTTGGGTTCTCTCACTTGTACTTTTGTTGGTTTCTTATCATAATGGTGATGAGATAAGATAGGTATTTATTGTGGTTTTGTTCAATGTATTATTTATGAACAGTTTATTTTAGCTCTATATTTTGCTTTTGAATGAAGATTGTTATTTAAAAATTTGAAAATATCACTGTTCCCTTCATAACATAATTCTTCCTAAATTAGACATAGTTGATCAGGCTATGTATAATTGAGGATCAAATGATGTGATGTTTGGTTTAATCATATATTTCTATAAATTGTTTTAGATGGTGTTCAACGTGTTGTTTTTATAATATAACACGTAATTCCCGTTACAAATAAAGTAGAAAATTTTAGGGTTCATACCATGAATCAGAAATTTATGGAGTAAATATAGTATATTGTCATTTGGTAAATGGGACAGAAATTGAAATTAACGTAGATTATCATTATTATGGAAATATTACAAGGTAAATTTTTCGATACAGTAGAAAGATAGTTGTTATGCTTAAGTTACATCCATCGTAACTTAAAGTGAAATACAGGAAAGAGATACAACTTAGGGAATTCTTAAACTAGATTTTATTTATCTACAACAGGAATTTATTCATCTGTTTAAATCTAGTTGCCATTCCCTCAATACTATCAAGGTCTTTAAAGATTCTTCATTCTCTTGTAAAAGTCTTGGCTTTCCAATTAACATTGTAGTTTGGACATCGGCTCTTGTAATGCCATTTCCCACCACATCCGTGGCATACTACTGTTGTTGGTTGTCCTTTCCTGTCCTTAGTCTTACAGCTAATTGCCTGGTGACCTGTTTTCTGACATTTCATGCACTTAACCATGTAGATTCCGGTGTGATGCATGTTGAATTTTTGACACCAGGGTTGACTTCCACGGTAACCACTTCCAGTAACAGGTGTGACGAGGCAATTTCTATTAGCTTTCTGATTGTATTCCGGCTGACGTTGATAGTTCATACGATCTTCTAGATGTTTACGATAGCGGTCTTGAGCATTGATGATGTTGCAGTAGATGGGGTTGATGGTTCCTATTTCGGGGAGTTTCCGCTTTTGGTTATTTCCATTAGGTATAACCCCTTGCCTAATTACTTGATTATGGTTGATGGTAGGGTTGATCATTCCTTCTTGAATCTTTAAGTGAGGTGGCTTATACTTCATGAAACTTGCAGGGTGGTGCTTACCAAATATACCCGTCTCTCTTCTCGGATAAACTACGGTAGTCCCTTCTAATACCACCGACACTATGTCTTTTACCAATTTCTGGATAGCTCCAGGAGTCATGGTGATTTCTGAGGATGATGGATATGCATTGTTCATGTTGTCCATTTTCTAAAATCATTAATGAAACTCAACATTAGAATCTATATAATATCAGAATAATTCAAATAATGAAGTTAATTATTTCATTGATGATAGACTGAATTGACTCCCTACTGTAATCTAATTTCAAGATATGTCTGTGTTGTATCATATATTAATGATCAACTCTTGATATGGGATTACTAAGGAACAAACCGACTTGTCTATTAAAGCTGAAATTTAATAATATTTTCTCCATTCTTTAAATTCCCTTTCAAAAATTGATATTTAGATGATTCTTAAGATTTTGGGTTAATTATGGTAAGTTTAAGAAATCTTAATAATTTGTAAGAAATCTTACGGTAGATTTGAATAACATTACATAGGTAAACAGAATATTAATAACTTGACTGATTGTTTTTGCAAGATAAACGATACAAGATCTTTTATTAATACTCCATTGATCTGCGTAGGATCATTTAGTTATCAAAGAAAATAACAAATGATGAGATTTTTGCATGAAGATATGAGGATTCATTACATGCATGATTGATATGAAAGAAAAGATCGATTCATGACATAGAGGTATAATAGAAAGGATGTTATTATACATTATGACGTGATTTCAAGTTTTGAAGTTTCAGATTTATTGAACATTACATGAAATACTAACCAAAACTATTTGGTTTAGTAGGTACAACAAGGATACTTGTAAACTTATGATTAGTTACGCCTCTGACATAAATATCTAACTTCTTTCTCAAGTTCAAGTTGTGCAGCTTCCATGTTTGAGAAATGTTCTTGACACATGTTCATTTGATTTGCCAACATAGTCTCTAATACGGAAATCCTTTGACCCTGGTTTCTGGCTGCATCTCTGGCCATCCATAGGGTTCTTTCAATATCTTCAACTCTTCCATGTATATGACCGTGTTCTCTTCTTGCACAACGGACTCTGGAGTACAAACTTCCAAGCTCCTGGTTGGTGTTGTCCTTTATCTCATTAATCTTTATTCCTAATTCACACATTGTTCGTCTCTCAGCATCCGCCCTTTTGAACAATGCGTCAAGGTTACGGTCGTACCATTCAAATTGAGTTGGTCGTAACCCTTTTAGCTATTCAGTGTGAGCATCCAATATGCTGGCTTGTCGATAAATAAGATTCCATATTGTATCAGGAGTGCTTATATTGTAGTCATATGAGTTAGGTGAGGATAAATTATTTGGAAAATCTGGTATTAAGGAATCTGAAGTATAAGGCAACAGAGAATTTGGCTCAACATTCTTCCACGGCATCCCTTGGCTTGAACTTTGTCCAACTTCGAATGTTGCCTGGCCACCAATCAAATCTTTATATGATTTGGTAGCTCTCCTGAGTTTTTGACGTAAAGATGAACGAATAGGTAACGATGGAGGTGATCTCTGAGTGAGTTCTATATCAGGCTGGGGTTGTGATATTTGTAGGTAAGGATCTTCAGTATTTGGATTTGATTGATAGATGAGATATTAGTATTCTGGAGAGTAGTTTTGATATTCACGGGAGTTTCTGAAGACATGTTACTGTAGTAACCAAGAATAATATTTTATGAGGATTTTGTATGTTAAAGATGTAACAGTACAGATGAAATAATTATTGTGTAAGAGTAATTTCTAAACATGTAAGATAATCTCAACAGATAAGGTATTGAGCACGGCAGTCTGCAGACACGGAGGGCATAAAATGGTATGGTATAAAATCATTTATTTTGAAAGTGTAGTTATAGTTTAATGTTTGAAAACATTTAATTCTCTATAACTCTAGCTCTGATGCCAATCTGTAACACCCCCAAATTTAAGTTTGTAGCAGCGGAAAAGTAATTTGAGTGTTACGGGGAGGATCGAAGATATAATCTCATAAAACAGTTTAAAAGAAACGTGATGCGTGGGAATTGCACCAGGCTTTACCTCTCGAGGGATCTCGAGAAGCTTACAACCCCCACCAGGCAGTGTACCTGATCGTTGTAGTATAGTATAGTGACAAGTACCGGGGGATTGATCGTTCAGCTTAGGAATAGTGTCACTAGGATTAGAAAGCCTAAATACTAGTTCTAAAGGTGAGGGATGATTATTTTTGTATTTTTATATTTTTTAGAAAGCAAGTAAATATCTCGGGTTTGAAGGATTTGGGCGGAATTAGTTGCTAATCAACTAACCCAATACTAAGATGCAATCAAAATAAAATACTAAAAATAAAAATAAACTAATTTATACTAAAGTTGTGAGCAGTAATTGGAGAAAATGTGTTTACTTAGATTTCACTACTCCCTAGACATCTTTTACACGTTAATTACTTGTTATAATTGCATGGATGACGGATCGTATTCCTTAATACCATTCATGGGGTGGCACACATAACTCCCCAATTCTATGAGCTCTTATCTCCTCCTACACCATGCCCAGCACAACTATAGGGATTATAAACAGTGGCTCATGCATTAAATACAACCAATAAAGACCTAGTGCGCGTCGGTTCATGTTTCTTAAGACGTTCAAGCATGTTACCAATTGGAGATCTGCCAGCTTTCTTAAGCCTAACATATAAATCATTCATCCAAGACAAGTATAAACAAGTAATCAACACATAATTAACATCTAGGTTTCATTAGATCTAAGCAAACACAAGATAGATCTAGCCTAGCATGATGGAATTAAGATAAGAACAAGATATAGACAACCAACACATAGACATATTGATTGAATTAAAAGAACACTTATCTTAATTACAATGAAAGGTATCAAGGGTTTGGAACCCTTGAAAAACCTGTAAAAGTTGCACCAAAATCGTACTTAGGGTTTCTCCAAAACTTCTCTCTCTAATGTGTGAAAATTAGAAAACTATATATAGAAAAATGGGTCTGACGGCGTCAAGACAAACATTGTGACGCCGTCACCTCGCCACCAAAACTATTCTCGGACTGCCTTGATCTACATTTGACGCCGTCAAGACTTAATCATTTCCAGGCCATCATGACTTTTAACTCTTGACGCCCTACCTTCGTGACGCCGTCAAATCTGTACTGGGTCGTCATGGAATTCTGCTCTTGACGCCGTCAAAGAATTACTCTTGACGCCGTCACCTACTGTTCCCAGCATGGAAAATTAAGGCTTTGGCGTTTTCTTCACTTTTATGCTCCAAAAACGTCCGAATTGCTTCCTTTTCCAGATTTCTCTCCCAAAGTACCTAAAATCACAAAAGGAACGATTTAGGGCAATATTTGATCAAATAAATTCGAATTTGGGCTTAAATGACCCCCTAAAAACGGATCATTTTTCGCCTCATCATATACCCTTACACTTGAGATTTGCTTGTCCTCAAGCAAATGCACTTTTAGTCTACTCAAAAGACAAGTTATGGGTCATTTAACACTAATATAAAAGTAATTACAACAAATAATCGTTCCACTAAAGACCAATAGACAAGCACGGAGGTCATATACTAGCACCTCACAAATAGTGTTTAGATACTCACATCTCTCAGGTGTAATAAAGTGTAAATTACAATATGGAAACGGAAGATATCTCTCACTACCTGTCATAGCAAAATAGATTACCATAGGCTTGGGAAAGGATCAAACCTCCACCACATGGCGTAAGCACCTAGGATAAACTATCAAAGAGGTCTTTTAAAGGGTTGTAACGTTAGGTGTAGGGATATGAAATACACGGTTTTGTTGGATAAAGGAAGTTTTACTGGTGGCGAGTTAACAATCTTGGTTAATTACATGTACAATATGGCGTTGCTAAGCCAAGACTAGACTCGACTTAAGCTAATAAATGAAAAGTAACAAAAACACAAAATGAACATAAAATAAAAAGGGATGGTAGTCCGTATGTTTTTTTTTATTTCTTTTTTTTTTTCTTTTTTTTGATTTTTTTTTTCGATTTTTTTTTTTTTTTTTTTTTGGTGCATACACTCTTACCCTACCATCCAAAATAATACATCATAGGGAATGAGCATTCCCCTTACACTTGAATCTTTACATACTTTACAATAAACTAAACGAATGACTCGAATTAAGAAAATCAAAACACTTGGAGCACTTTTAAGATTAACGTACATATGGGGGTAATAAATGGTGTTCTTCCCCATTACTCCATAAAATAAGTACTTTACCCATGAGTCCCAATCGTCCCAAAACAATATGTACAATGATATGACTCGACTTAGCAACCATGTAATCAATTAGATAATTAACTTAGGGTTTAACAAATAACAATAATGCACTAAATATGAGCGCATACACGGAAGGCTAAGGCGATTTGGTTGTACATTTAAGTGGGGTGTAACAAATTGTTCCTTTAAGTAAAATGCTTAAAGTTAGAAACGAAAAGATAGCCTCGGAGGGGTGTACTAGGGGTTTCGTGTACTAAAAATAAGTACAACGCTAAGGGTGTGGGAAAAATTAGTTGACTTAACTAGCCAAGTAATATGACTTAAATGGTCAAGTAATTATAATACGGGTTTAACACAAGGGTGATCCTAATGCCTCTTATCACGTAGTAAATCCTACTACACGAATGTAATCTCACTAGCGGTCTCGGGATGCATCACTAACGCAAGTTCTAGAATCTAAATGCTACCGGTACACTCATAAGCACTAATAGTAAATGCTTTTCCTATCAAATCTAAAGGCGAACCTCACATATTTGGGTGGAAAATTTTTCTGAATATACGGTTATGTGCTAGTCATACAATCTCCTATCCATGAGACGCTTGCTATGGCTAAAGTTTCACTCCTAAATGTTGTAAAAAATTTTAAATTTGGTGCTAAAATTGCACTAACAAGTATTTCTCATAGTTTTATTACACATCTACCATCAAACAAAACAAACTCAAGCGAAAGTGCATATGTAAGGTATCATCGTTTTACCCTCCCCTTACACTTAAGATGAACATTGTCCCCAATGTTCAAGTAAAGAATATAAAAGTGAAAAAGTAAAGAGAATGAAATCAAATACTCCCCTGATTCGCTCGGTATGGATAATAGGATGGCCAGGTTAAATCTTCCTCCAAGAAAATGAACAATCAAAGCTTCCCTTCCAGAATATAAATCATCTACTTGTCATACATAACCTGTAAAACCTGATAAAATAGACAAGACAACCTCGCATAAAATCGGCGGCATCCTATATAAGTTACTAAATCCTAAAAAACAAGATAAGATATAATGCTTGTGGAATGAAGTTTGCAGATCTCCTGGAGATTATAAAACTTAATAATTCACAAAAACCGTAAGACTCCGTTAGAAAAACAAAACCGGTAAAATTTCCAGATTTTTACACCTGACGCCGTCAAGAGTAAACTCCTGACGCCGTCAGAATTGACCTGCAGAAATCCTTACGTTAAGTTTCCAGAAAATTTCTGGAAAAACTTGGTCCTACTTCCTGGAAAATCCTGCAAAACTTCATTATGACTCAATACAAGCATTTGACTCTAACAAATACGAATGTACATGTTCATTTAATATATTGGAGAATCATGATCGGTTTTTTCTTAAAAACATATTTGGGGTTTCCCCTTACACTTATCTTTTGCAAAAATACTTTTAGGTGGAGTTAAGACTAGGCCAAAACAACAAAGTAAAGTATTTCCACTATTTAGTTTAGAAACATGATCTACCAACAATAAAAACTAAGCATGCATACAGAAACAAATAACAATCAAACAAAAACAAAATCACACAAAACATGGGTTGCCTCCCAAGAAGCGCTTTTCTTTATTTACGAGTCTTGTAGCTAGACTCAAGGTCATGTGTTACTACGTTTTCCTTTCCCACTTTTGTGCCAACTCAAAACTTCTAATCCAATTCTCATCACGCTTATATTCCGGTCCTAGATTCATGCAACCCGAGTAGTATGTTCTCCTCCTCTCATAATAGACATCATCACTAATTCCATCTTCCTTAACCTCATAGGGTCGAATTTCATCAATTTGTAGATTTTTGATGCCCTTTAATTCTTCCTTCATGTGAGGCATCATGAAAGTGACCTTTTCTATCCCATCAGTAAACTGAGCTATCCCCTTCTCATGGTCGTGATACATCTTAGTCTTCTCAACAAAAGGTTGTCCTAAAACTACTTCTCCGAGGTGTGGATCAATGATGCCTCTAACATCTTCTAGGATTACAAAGTCGCATTGATAAGTAAAATTTCCTATAAAGATGTGTACCCCTTTAACTCTCCTGACAAAGTTACATAGCCTTTTAGAATTGTAAGGGTCTTTTCTAGGACTTAACCTTTCATTCATTATCCAATTGTAATAGAGCCTAGACATGATATTCATGTGTGCTTTTAAGTCAATGTATGTATGCTCTCTAGACATGTACCCAATCATGCAAGGAATTTTTATGTTCCTCAAGTTATGCCTCCTAATCCATGGTGTCTTTCTATATTTTGGGGGGCAAGGGTGTTGTAAAAGGAACCTATGGTAACTCAATTCATCCGGGGTTGGAGCGAAGTTCGTAAACTCAATTTTCATTTGGAGAGGCTTAATGAATTCCTTAAATGTGTTAACTTCTTTCTTTATTCTTTTATGCGCAATAAGCCTCTTGCTAACTTCTACGCGGCGACTCTCTAATTCCATAAAGACCACACTAGTACAAACAAAAACACGAAGAATTAAGATAGACTAAAGAAACCTAAAAATAAAAATAAAATCTTACTAGAAAGGAATCTAACAAGTAGACCTAATAAAAAGAAATTCTAACCTAGACAATAACTATTCCCCGGGCTGCGGCGCCAAAAACTTGATGCGTGGGAATTGCACCAGGCTTTACCTCTAGAGGGATCTCGAGAAGCTTACAACCCCCACCAGGCAGTGTACCTAATCGTTGTAGTATAGTATAGTGACAAGTACCGGGGGATTGATCGTTCAGCTTAGGAATAGTGTCGCTAGGATTAGAAAGCCTAAATACTAGTTCTAAAGGTGAGGGATGATTATTTTTGTATTTTTATATTTTTTAGAAAGCAAGTAAATATCTCGGGTTTGAAGGATTTGGGCAGAATTAGTTGCTAATCAACTAACCCAATACTAAGATGCAATCAAAATAAAATACTAAAAATAAAAATAAACTAATTTATACTAAAGTTGTGAGCAGTAATTGGAGAAAATGTGTTTACTTAGATTTCACTACTCCCTAGACATCTTTTACACGTTAATTACTTGTTATAATTGCATGGATGACGGATCGTATTCCTTAATACCATTCATGGGGTGGCACACATAACTCCCCAATTCTATGAGCTCTTATCTCCTCCTACACCATGCCCAACACAACTATATGGATTGTAAACAGTGGATCATGCATTAAATACAACCAATAAAGACCTAGTGCGCGTCGGTTCATGTTTCTTAAAACGTTCAAGCATGTTACCAATTGGAGATCTGCCAGTTTTCTTAAGCCTAACATATAAATCATTCATCCAAGACAAGTATAAACAAGTAATCAACACATAATTAACATCTAGGTTTCATTAGATCTAAGCAAACACAAGATAGATCTAGCCTAGCATGATGGAATTAAGATAAGAACAAGATATAGACAACCAACACATAGACATATTGATTGAATTAAAAGAACACTTATCTTAATTACAATGAAAGGTATCAAGGGTTTGGAACCCTTGAAAAATTAAAAAACTATATATAGAAAAATGGGTCTGACGGCGTCAAGACAAACATTGTGACGCCGTCACCTCGCCGCCAATACTATTCTCGGACTGCCTTGATCTACATTTGACGCCGTCAAGACTTAATCATTTCCAGGCCATCATGACTTTTAACTCTTGACGCCCTACCTTCGTGACGCCGTCAAATCTGTACTGGGTCGTCATGGAATTCTGCTCTTGACGCCGTCAAAGAATTACTCTTGACGCCGTCACCTACTGTTCCCAGCATGGAAAATTAAGACTTTGGCGTTTTCTTCACTTTTATGCTCCAAAACGTCCGAATTGCTTCCTTTTCCAGATTTCTCTCCCAAAGTACCTAAAATCACAAAAGGAACGATTTAGAGCAATATTTGATCAAATAAATTCGAATTCGGGCTTAAATGACCCCCTAAAAATGGATCATTTTTCGCCTCATCAAAACGTTTTGAAAGTTATTTGTCATTCAAATAATATTTTTGATAAAAGACGAACCATTTGATTTAAAATCTTATTAAAAGATATAAAGGCTCGAAAGAATGACATATTTGATTTTTACACCATTTTAATTTATCAGAGTAATAAATGCCCACTCCGTGTCTTGTCCTGCTCCGTTAAATTACCTGAGATATACATGCTTAAAAGTGTCAACACAAAGGTTGGTGAGTTCATAGAGTTTTATGGAAAACTGTTTATTTCAATAGATTTCAGGAATATTTGGTAATGATAAATACAAACGATAATGGAACAAGTATTGAGTAATGTTGATTATACTCACAGTTAATTCATATAGATAGTCAATCAAATTCAAATAAGGGATCAATAATCCTAACATGAACTGGAAACTCATGATGCTAATTTAATCAGTATACAATTCAAGTATGGTCAAATTCCTATACAGCTGTATCTAAATATATGTTGAAAACATACATTTCCTTATGGATATTGCACCAAGCCTCATGACACGCAAAACATTAACAAAAGAGGTGATTTATCAAGTCAATGATAAATTTTTCCTTCTTATAATAGGTGATTTGCCAATTCCTATTTATATTCAAATATAGTGTATCACGACTAATATGACTAACCATATGCATATAACATTCCGTCAAGTATTAGTGGGATAGGAGGTCAATCCTTAACAGGTTTCGAAGCTGTTCACTATATTCGCGCTCACATAACAGTGATTAATGGCTCATGATTGAGGGACTTTATGGCGATGAAGGTAACTTAGGCAATATCAAGGTAATAATAGAATCATTCAGGATATTATAGTATAGTCATGTATTATGCCACAATAATCACTTTGGAAACACTATCACCTGAGTATCAGTATTTCAGTTAAGTATTTCGCCAGTAACATATATATATCACATACCACAATAATCAAATTGGAGACATTATCATCGGAGTATCAGTATTTCAATTAAGTAATTCGCCAGAAACATGTATTTATCACATCTTAAGTCACAAACTTCATCAGGTAACTATTAATAAAGAAATTGATTTGAATCATGTAATTTATTCATATACTTATAAAGTTATCAAAGTATATGTAAGCATGTATCTCCCACAATGAGTTAAAAACAAGTATTGAAAATGGGGCTATGACTCACCATGATTGATGTTGGGATGATGAAAAATAAAGTAGGATGAGATTGTGAGAATGATTATGGAAACGTCTTTGATACGGAACCTGATAAATAAATTTATCTGAGAATCTAACCAAATACTATTTGGTAAACGAATAACGATAAATCGTTAAGATGAAAAGGTGATATGCGAATGGAATTATTATGTTTATAATAATATGATGAGATGTGCCATTATTTCTAAAGTTTTTTCTTTTTAACCGTGATGAAAATAATACGTAATGATAATTAGTTAAAAAGTCGTTATATATATTATTAACGTAAAAATAAATAATATACAAATAAAATGTAATGAAAATGCATATGACGTGATGGATGACGTAAAATAGAAAATAAAGTAAGAATGTCAAATAAAATATGTTGGTCCTTGTCCTTTTCCAGTTTTACACTTTTTATACTAACGGCGTTAGCGTTACACCGTTAGTCCTTTATATATATAATTTATAATTATAGTCCACTACATGTCCAATATTACAATTTAAGCTTGGAATTTAATATTATGTCATTTTATAACCTATAGTTTCTGTTTTTATAGTTCCAGTCCTTTGTTTTAATAGTTTGGCAGTTTTAGTCCCTGAAGGTGTCGTCGCGTTACATTTTTAGTCCAAATGTACAAAAATTATGAAAAAAATTATATAAAAATTTCCGAAGCTTATTTTATTAATAACAAGCTTATTTCAACAGCTTATTTGCTAAAAAGCTTATTTTTTTAAGTAATTGGGCCTTAATGAACCAAATCAAAAGCCCATTAAGAAATTTAGAGGCGAGGGCATGAAAACAGTTTTAGGCCTGGACTTGGGATACTCTTGTGATTCTAAAAATATATTTTATGGGCCTGGTGGACTGATAAAACGCTAAGTCTTATTGGGCTTAGTATAAGCCCAATCGAATTTTATTAAGTTTTTGAATAATATGAGATTTAGAAAACCTTGTGAATTACCGATCAAAATGAAGAAATTTGAGTGTCGAAACGTGAGTATTTTTACAAGTTATATAAACGAAAATGATAGTTAGCTAGGTGGTCTATTGAGTCGTAAAAAAATATATGGTGCTCGTTATGTTAGATTTCATTTTATACATTCGTTTCTTGGGCTACATGGATCGTTTCTATCTATGTCAAAAACTTAGAATATTTTCTAAGTGTTTTGTGTTTTAGGTCCGATTTAAGCAAGGTTTAAAAATAAGTTCGTATGATGGATGAATCGTAAAATAAACGTGAAACAAGTGTGTGTCGTGACTCCTAGGCCTTCCAAGATAGAGGCTAGCCACATGTCGTGTACTACATGATAATTTGTACGTAAAATTTATATATAAAATTTATATATAGTCGACAAAACATATACATGATGCATGGAATATATTTTACGTGTGAAATGAATGGAAATGAGTTTGAAAGAACTTACAACACCTCTAGGGTGGTAGAGAGTCGAGAGTGGAAGATTGAAACACAAGGAACTATCAATTTCGACTATAACCCAAAGAAATAAACGTATAACTTGAACCCGAGAATCCTTTCTTGCGTCCAAACGATATAGCAACAACCTCTGGCCTTCAAAGGATAGTTTTTAGGAAGAAAGGAAGTTTTGAAAGTGTATGATAATGAGAGAAACGGATGCATGCATGTAGAGTATATATGGTGACTTTTCTTAACACGTAAGTGTAACTATTTTTCAAGGAAACAATTTACACTATGCAATGTCAGTAAATATAGGTTATAGGCTGAGTTTTAAACTTATAATAACACATTGAGAGTGCATGAAATAAGGTAGATGTTTGGATGATTCACTAGTATGTCGACCACTTATTTATTTCATACACGATTTGATTAATCGTGTACTACTTGAATATAACTGATCATCCATGATATTTAAACATGAAATCATCATAGGAATGTGATTAGGAAAACGTAGGAACAAACGGGATTCAAAACGGTTAAGATTTGAGTTTGTTACAAATCGATTGGATTGAATTTTGATCAAACATTTCGCCCCTCAAAAATGTATCAAACGTCGTCATATGAACTTGGGATTTGACACACTAATAGTTGGCTAGGTGGGGAATGAGATGGTACAAAAATATATAGGTGTCGTGTTTAAGATTTGAGAGAACGAGAGTCGTTTTGTTGCTAGTTTAGTCGATCTAATGAAATATTATAACTTGGAGTTGGGCTTTGCACATTGGGCTGATGAATAGTGTTTTTCGAATGGAGTTGGGCCGAAATATATTAAGGGCCCGTTTGGTTTGTAATTAGTTTATAATTAGGATTAGTGAATTATTTAGTTTTGTTAAACGTCTCGAGAATTTGTTTCGTCGTTTGGTGAATTCTGTGATATCGTAATCGTAACCATTTAATATAATAAGAAAAATTTTAAATTTTCCCGTAAAAATAGTGATTAAAACAATGACAGGGATTGATATATAATTAACCGTTATTAATTATAAAGATTTTTTTGCGAGATTTTACACCAATAACATATATATAACACATCTTAAGTCATAAACTTCATCAGGTAACTATTAATAAGGAAATTGATTTGAATCATGTAATTTATTCATATACTTATAAAATTATCAAAGTATATGTAAGCATGTATCTCCCCCATTGAGTTAAAAACAAGTATTGGAAATGGGGCTATGACTTACCTTGATTGGTACGGGAATGATGAAAAGTAAATTCGAGAGATTATGGGAACGATTATGAAAACGTCTTCAATATGGATCCTGATAAATAAATTTATCTAAGAATCTAACCAAATACTATTTGGTAAATATGAAACGAATAACGAATAACGATTAATGAATAATGATTAATAGTTATGATGAAAAGATGATATGCAAATGAAATTCTTACGTTTATAATAATATGACAAAATATGTTATTATTTCCAAAGTTCTTTCTTTTTACTGATGATAAAAATAATATGTAATGAATATGAGTTTAAATATCGTTATATATATTATTAACGTAAAGTTAAATAATATATAAATAAAATGTAATGAAAATGCATATGACGTGATGGGGTGACGTAAAATAGAAAATAAAATAAGAATGTCAAACATAATATGTTGGCCCTTGTCCTTTTCCAGTTTTTACACTTTTTATACTAACGGCGTTAGCGTTACACCGTTAGTCCTTTTTATATATAATTTACATTTATAGTCCACTACTTGTCCAAAATAACTTATTGGTCCTGGAATATGATAATATATCAAATTATATCCTATAGATTATGTTTTTATAGTTTCAGTCCTTACTTTTAATAGTTTGACAGTTTTAGTCCTCCTAAGTGTCGTCGCATTACATTTTTAGTCCAAACGTGTAAGAAAAAGTGGGAAAAATTATATGAAAATTTTCGTAGCTTATTTAAGTTGTAAAGAGCTTATTTCAACTGCTTAATTACTAAAAGTAGTTTATTTCCTCTAATTGGGCTTGTAACGTGTCAAATTCAAGGCCCGATAACAATTTTAAAACCGTACGTCGTGAGACGAGTTTAGATTATCAAAATGGTCATTTTTCATGTTATAATTTCATATCAAAAGCTCTGAATAAGCCAGCTTATCCACAAAAGCTTAAAACTGCTTATTGGGCTGAAAAGCCCAACTCGCTAATTTGAGTTGTTTTAGTAATCAGTTTCTGCGTTTCACTTTGATCAAAATAGAGTGTCAAGACGCGATTATTTTTACAAGTTTTCTATACGAAAGTCGTAGTTTTCTAGGTGGTCTAATAGGTTGTATAAAAATATTAGGTGCTCGTTAAGTTAGATTTCGATATATAGGATCATTTTCAAGGCTGCTGGAACGTTTAGTATATAAGTTAAATGACTTAGAAATTTTCTAAGTGTTTGGCAGAATTTAGATTCGAATGAGACGTGATTAAAAGATGTATGCAACGTGAAAATAAACGTGAAGTGAGTGTGCCACGTGACTTCTATGCCTTCCAAGATGGAGGCTAGTCATGCTCGTGTTTCTATACGAGTTTATATACGTAAAAATAAGTAAGAAAAGTATATGTTCGACATGAAAATAAAAACGTTGCATGGTTATAAAAATAACTTACGAGATGAATTCGAAAGGATTAAGAAGGACTTACAACACTTCAAGGATGGTAAAAAGTCGAGAGTGATGAAGGAAAACACAAGATTTAAACATGTTTGATATAACCCACTTATACGTTTGTATATATATAACCCGTTTCTTCGATAAGCCCTCCAAATGATTTAATGATACAAGCTGGTCTTCAAGAGAAGTTTTTGTGAGAGAATGAGAGTTTATTTTTCATGCATTGAATGAAGGAAACAAGAGAATAGAAGAAGATATATAGAGTACGGATTTTAGACATGTACAAGTTCTAATAATTTTAGAAAACATATGTAACTATGCATGTTGGTGATTGAGGGACATTTGAGATATATTTTCCTGAGATATAGGACTTTAAGAATGTATGTGTGAAGGAAGCAAAATGAGAATTGGTTTGTTAATACATATGTCGACTAGCTTTTTCATACATACACGAATTGAAAATCATGTACAACTTGGTCTTTACTTGTTATAATTTGGCTTTTAACAATAACTTATAATTGAAATATTATTACTAACTCATAGAAACAATCGGGAATTAAAATGGTCAAGTTTTGGATTATGTATATTTTCGAATGGGTTTGAGTTGGACCGAATGCTTTGCCTCTTAAAAACAAAGTAAACGTCAACCTTTTAATCTGAAAATTGGCATGTCGAGAGTTGGCTTGGTGAGCAAATAGGTGGTACAAAAATATAGATAGGTCACGTGTAAATATTGAGTGTACGAAGGTCGGTTTGTAGGCTCCAGTTCGAATGCTTAAGAAAATAAAGAATTAAAATTTGGGCTTATGTGTTGGGCTGGAGGAATAGTAATTTTTGACTGGGCTGGAAAATAATTAAGCGTCCGTTTGATACTAATGTAGAATTAGAAATTTTAATTTAGGATTAGTGAAATGTTTAGATTTCGAGTAACGTGTCGAGAAATTGTTCCGTCATTTGGTGAATTATGAAATGACGTGATTTCGTTATTTATAGTATAATAAGAAAATTTTAAATTTCCCCGTAAAAATGATGATTAAAAACAATGACAGAGATAAGTATATAATTTAAACGTTGTTAATTATATGAATTTTTGCGGGGTTTTACAAAGGTCTTGGTTCCATCTCAATTTCTTCATCATATTCGTCACTGGAATATTCTAACTCCTTTCGCATCCCCGTGTTTCTGATTTGTCTCCTTCGAGCTCTTAATAAGGACTCTAGCTCTTCGTAATTAGCATCGACAAAGGCGGGGCTAATAGTGAGCTCTGGATTAGCTGACGTGGATGCGTGATGGTTGGGCGTTATTTCAGGGTGAGATCGTCTGGTGAAGGTGGAGGCCGTGATTGGCGGAAGGTCGTTGGTGTCGGTTGCGGGTAAAGGGGTTAAAGACGAAAAACCCGGTGGGGTGTAATTTCGCTTTCTGGATTCATGCCGGAATAATAGCGAGTGTATTTGACTTGGTTATTTTACTTGGAAATAACGGGACTAATTGTAGCGGGTCCCACGGATGGCGCCACTGATTGTACAATATTTTGCACTACCAGGCCTTCAATGGTGATCAAAGGAAATGAGGGGTGTTGTGATTACGCCAAGCTTGGATGTAACCTGAAATAAGAAATACGAAAACACTACGTTAAGTGATTGCGCAAGGGTTGGACCCTGCGAACCACCTCCGGCGTGTGAATAAGTGATCGGTATGAGAGTTTAAGTATAAGCGTAGTAAAGTAAGGTGAGAGAGATTGCATACCAGATTTGTCATCGTCCAGGACTATTTATAGGTGAAGAAAACGGTCCTGGAGAGTGGTCACACGTTTGAGAGAGATCATGGGGGTGTCCTATGATTTGTAGTAACCGCTAGGGTTTAGTGTCCCACTCCTCCGGGTTTAGCGGGGGTGCTAAAGAAGAAGAGGCGACGTGGGTAAGACTTGGTCTCCCCAATATTGGACTTGGCATTGTTCTGTCCATAAAACTTATTGAGAGATACCCCGAAGGGTTTAATCCTTCGATTGGCGAATTCCCACTTGGTAACTAGATCATTGATGACTAGTTTTAAGCCAAAGAAAGTTTTAGGAGGCTAGCCAGAGCCTTCAATTATGTAGGTTATGATCAGTCTCGAAGGGATGTCCTTCGAGCTAATCGGAGGGTACATCATCACATAGCATGAGAGACTTAGTCTTATTATAAGACATTAACTTACTAGAAACAAGATAATGCAACACATCCTTTCCTGGATGTCCAAGTCATTGATGCCACGTGTTGACTAACAAGAAAGGCTTGAAAAGTAGTCAGGGTGGTGACAGGATAGAGATCCCCGGTGCTCATAGAAAAACCGAACTCATCAAACTCAATAGTACATTTATTATCACGTACAAACTGATAAACAAATATTAAAATTTTAACAATATTAGGGGTAGTGTATACATTATTTAAGTGAAGGGTTCTGTGAGGAGTAGTCAAACTACTATGGCCCGTGTTGGTAATGACAAGAATAGATTTCCCATCACCAACAAAGACGGATGCATAAATGCAACAATTAAAAACAGTACTAAGATTATTAGCCGATGAGTTAAGATGAGTTGACGCACCAGTGTCCATGTTCCAATTGGGATTAGTCGGATCTTGAAGTGTAATTGTGTTGAAAGGAAGTATTGTTTCATGGCCCGTACCATACCCGGACTGAGCAAGAAGAGCTTGATGTAATTGTACCTGCTGTGGAGTCAGACCCGTATTACTAGTTGAAGGAGTATTGAGCTGCTGACCCAATGTAAGCCCAAAACCAGGAGGTGGAGATTCTTGGGCCCAACAGTGATTAGTTTACCCTTGCCTGGCCCAACGCTTTGCTTAAGCCATACTGGGCTAAGAGTGTTTGTTGGGCTTGGAGAAGTGCTAGCAGCTTGAACCACGATTGAAATTTGTGCCAGTATTACCATGCACACGATTAGAATCGCGTACGTTTCTATAAGCGTCACCCCAACGACATAATCCATGAGTGAAATTGCGACAAACTTGAGGTTCAAAGTTACGTGAATCGGTACGATTATCACGCGAGTTACGGTCTTTTCTCCTCGAGAAGATGTAGTCTAGGCCAAAAGAACTTGAGGTGCCGAGGAAGATGTGTTGGTGGACAAGGGCTGTGGTTTGGAGTTTAGTCGCATCTCCTCAATGGCGACCATGAATGCAGTTTTTTTTTCTTGAATTTTTGTTTTTGTTTTAGCTGATTTAGTTTAAATTTTCCATCATGTTTTCTATAATTTAGTTTAGTTAATTTAAGATTTGGATTAATGTATGTGATGTTTGTGGCTTACAACTTTTTTTTTCCCGAAATTGTTTTTGTGGTAATTCTTTGGTTTGATTGTTCATGTTTGGACAACTTTTTTTCCCCCTGATTTTTTAGTTCGATTTATCATACTTTTGGATCATAATGTAATTTTTAAATTAAAAAATTCAAAATTCCTAACTAAGTACGAATCATTCCATATTACTCTATTCTATTTCAATTCAAATAATCTGGAAAAAGAACCAGCTTTAAAACTTCTTAGACGAGTACCCGCGCCTAGCGGCTGCGGTGTTTAGTTTCGACAAAATTTTGACGGCGAATATTTTTTTATTGAAAAATTTAATTCAGTCGAGTACTCGTGCCTAGTGGCAGTTGTGTCTATTTTCAACCAAAGTTTAACGGCCGATATTTTTTTATTGACAAACTGTATTTTTATTGTTACATAATCCTATTGAAATGAATGTTTTTCTCATGGCTTGGTTGCATTGTTTTTTGAGAATATCGGTCTTTGTGTGAAAGTGTTGTTTTCGATATCATTGTTTTAACTTGCAGTGGTCAATAAAAATTATAGTAATAATAGATTGAAGACTTCTTCCATCTAAAATATATGTCTAAGATTTCATTTTGGGATACACAAAAATAAATTTTCATTTTTTGTTTCAACCAATTAAAATAAAATTTAGTAGGTATGGATGATATTTTAAAATGAAATTAATGGGAATTTTAGAACTGGTTTTTAGTATCTATACTACTTATAATAGAGGAAGGACTCTCTCTCAAAAAAATTCAGATGTACAAAAAATGATGCATGGTTTACAACACTTTAAAGCAATCAATTTTCATAATTACAACAACCAAAGCATTGTGTACAGCAAAAACTAGCATGAATCAAAATTCATACCACTTTCTTTAGAATTTTATATTAATAGCATTAAAAACACCCCTACACTTAATATTACAATCATTTAAACACAATGTATAACTCTCATTCTACATTAATAGCATTAAAAATACCCCTACACCCAATATTACAATCATTTAAACACAATATGCAACCATCATTCTACATTAATAGCATTAAAAACACCCCTACACCCAATATTACAATCATTTAAACACAATGTACATCCCTCATTCTACGTTAATAGCATTAAAAACACCCCAACACCCAATATTACAATCATTTAAATACAGTGTACAACCCTCATTCTACATTAATAGCATTAAAAACACCTCTACACCCAATATTACACATTTAAACACAATATACAACCCTTAATCTTAATCTAGACACGAACCTGTGACCAAGACTCAACTCAATAAAACTCGACTCGATAAAGAAGGCTGTGAGCTCAAGCTCACGGCATCCCTTGTTTTCGCGACTCAATAACAACGACAACAACAAAAAGAAAGAAAATGATACCAAACAATTATTTAGCTTCATATTTATTAGTTTTAATCTTTATTTAATCAAAAACTCTTGAAAATTCATGTACTTATCCCGGTATCAACAAAACGAGAGAGAGATGGTTTTGGTGATAAACTCGAGCTGTGGTGGTGTTAATCATGATGTTGGGAGGTGTTTCTTGGCGTGTGATGTACGTCTAAATGATGGGGGGGTTGTAAGGAGTGTGGTGGTGGTGGCGGTGAGTTTAAGTGGCCGGCGGTGGTGTTTGTTTGGCCGGAAAAACGACCGGAGAAGAAGAAGAAATAGGGTGCTGTTGGTTTGAGAGAGAAAGGGTGTCAAACCCTAAATGAGAGTATAATGTGGTTTATATAGGAAAGTGTTTTGGACTTGTTAGAACCCTATTGCACCCTTAGGGACTAAGATTGTAAATATATGCTAGGGTGGGAAGTGTATGTAACACCCCCAATTCATGGATGCAGCACAATTCAAACTGGGTGTTACTCGACGGCACAATAGTCACAATGATAGAAAACGAACTCTAATTGAGTCGTTTTAAAAGATTTATCATTCAAATTGTATAAATATCAAAGATTACAAAATGAGGTCCCGGATGGTTCCATGTTTACAATTTACATTAAATGAGTTTTTGAATGATAATAAAATTTATAGCCTTCTTGAGTATCCGTGCCCTTCCGTGCCATCCTTGATCATCATGAACCTGAAATACATGCTTGAAAGGTCAACACAAAGGTTGAGTGATATTCATAGAGTTTGTTTAATGTTTGAACACAATATGTTGGTAGTGTGAGTTATAGGCTCACACCAATGGTTGGAAAACAAAGATGGGCTACGTTGTTATACGCCCGGAACGGTTATTAATTCACTAACCTTATGACACCAAAACGTTAACGGGTACCAATATCAATCGGCGGAGTTATCCCGGTAGGTACTTTGCCGACATACCTATGTCTCAAATATTAGTGCATTTGTTTGAACTCGTAGTTGTTCAACACAAATGGGATTCGTCAATCCCAATAGGCATATTAACAATATCCGCGCTCACTATTACTAGTGATTAAATGGTTCATAATAAGGGATCTTGGTTTGGCAAGGATGTTACTTCGTGATAATAAACATAGTCGGATAGCATACAGTAGAAAGCATTGTGTTCGAGTAGAAAAATAATAGCATGTATTCCCCCCAAGGGTTTGTAAAACAATTAAGTAATGGAAAGTGGGGCTATGAACTCACCTTGAGTTGGATGATGTATAATGAGAATGATGGATATGCCGTAAGAACTTCTACGAGCAACCTAGAATAATTGTTGCAACTTAGGTTTGGAATAATGTCTAAGAATATGAAGAATTGCCTATATGTGTATTGCATTTAGTCCATGATGTGGTACAATGTATAGTGTAAGTCTTTGAAAAGAAATGATTCATGAAATATGTATAGTTTATATATCGTTTACTACCGTTCGGGCCGACATAATTCAGAAGTCATGTAGTAAACGTTCGAGGAGCAAGGACACTTTAATTCGTAAATCCACAACTCATCTCGACGGCTTACTTAATGAACTCCTCACATGAGGCTCCCTACTATCGTAGTATTTGATAATATATATATATATATATATATATATATATATATATATATATATATATATATATATATATAAGTTTTGATCCGAAAAGTTACATGTCCAATATTTGAATAAACTTAGGAAAGTTTATTTTTACATGAAGATTGTTATTAGGATGAGTTTCTTAATCTTGTATCACAATTACTTGTAAGAACTCATGGTTCTTTTAATGGAGTAGATCCAAATTTTATGTTTAAGTTATCGCTAACTCTTTAGCTCATGTTTTCGCCTAAGTAAGTTTATATGGTCATTTAGTCATGGCCTTGCCATGACCTTTGGTCATTGTTCCATGGTCTTGAGACTCAACCTTGGCTCTAGCCATGGTTGTGGTCTTGAATCTAGGTCATAAGACCTCTTGGTCTTTTTAAACCATAATCATTATATAGTGACTTATATATGTAAAATAGCTGTTAATAAACTGAGAAAAATCTCATTCGTTATTGGTTTTCTGGAGACGTGCCCTTGAGTTTTTGAAGAAAACGTGATTCCGGACAACTTTCGTGCTTTAACTTTTTCATAAAACGGACCAGAAGGGCCTCTTTTTGCGTGTTTAAGGTTCTGTCACAGAAACTATTTCGGCAGTTTTGCCGCAAAGTTTTGGTAACTTCAAATGGTCATAACTTTTGACTCGTGTACTCGTTTTAGGTGGTTCAAATTGCTATGGTTTCCTTGTTAGGTCCTCTTTATCAGTAAGTAAGTGTCCAATTTCCAAGAAAGTTACTAGTTTACTTGTTTAAATAACTTAACTTAACAATCATTTACAATAACTTGTTTTACTCATTTTTATACATCATGGACATAATCACAAGACAAAATATAGCATAAATGATATGTAAATAGCATGAATATGTTATTTAAGCAAGGAAGTGTATTAGAGTTTGCTTTCAACTTTGGCTTTCTACAAGAAAGGAAGTTAACATGTAAGGTAAGGACTTTGATAGACTTTAGCTTCACCCTACTTCACTTCAAGCAATCTTTCTACACTTGTATTCTTGAAAGAGAGATGATGAAAGTTGAGGTGACTTGAGTAGATTCAAACTCAAGAGAAATCACCAAAGTTTCTAGGGTTTGATGAATCAAAACTAAACTAGTGTTTCTATGTTGTTGTAGCACTTGAATCTTGGATAAAACTTGGAGTAAATTTGCTAAGGAAAGGGTGTTGGTGTGTGTGATATGGGACGGCCAAGAAGGGGGGAAGGGGGCTTTTATAGGAGCTTGAGGAGGTTACATGCTTGACTAGTCAAAGCTTGGAGAGCAAGTTGAACACATGTTAACATCTTAAGGCTCTAAGCATGAGATCAAGCCACATGGGTGATTCCCCCCCCCCCTAGAGGTGGTTTGCAAGGGATAAGGATAGGATGACTTGGTCTTCTTGATATTATCCTACTTATGGAGCTAGTTTTGACTCCGTAAAATGTTAACCGTAAATGATTAAGCCATAATACGTAAAACCGGGTATCGTAAAAATACGAAACTTGGAAGAATGATTAAACTTATCATAATACTCCATAATAAAATATAAAATCAGTGGTTGGTTCCATTGGGGTGCTAAAACCCTGCTCAAACTACAAACACGGGTCTAAAACGCGTAACAGGTAAAACGTACGAAGATTGTGTAAAATTGAGAAAAGTAAAATGTTACTTTTCTAATAGGATAAAAATGATTTAAAATGACTTATAATGTCTAGACTGGGCTCAGTCTAGTGTCGGTTGGTATTAAATGTCTTTTAGACATAAAACCGTAAGCCTAAAAATCAATGAATGACTTATAAAATCAATGAATGATTTTTGGTCAAAGGAGGAGGGAAAAATATGTTGACTTTTTTCCAAAAAATGAAAACTCAAATCGTCTTAGAAATGCGGTTCAGGTTTAGGCTAAGGTTACGGCTGAGTAAAAATGCTTAAAAACGAAAATTCCTGTTTTTCACGGCCGAGGCTTATTTGGTCATGTTTTTCTCAGTCATGATTAATTCTCAAATAAATCATGAGTGTATCAAACATTTTTCTGCTACGGGGAAAATTAACGCGGTCGAGTTTCGTTGTGCGTAGAATTTTTGAATGACGTTTTACCCTAAAACGTGTAATTCCTTAATAACTTTCGCGAAAATGATCTGATGAGTGTCAAACTTTTAATTTGCCATGGAAATGATTTATCACTCGAGGCCATGAAACAAAAATCAAATTTTGGGAAAATTTCAGGAAAATGAATAGTAAAAGTGAATAGTGAAATTTTTCGGGAATAGAAGTTAACCTGAAAATGTGAATTGTTACAGTCTCTACCCCTTACGGGGAACTTCGTCCCGAAGTTCTATGTGTGTTATATGTTGGAGTGGTGTCGATGAAGAGGTGTGGTTACTTATGAGGACTAGAGTCTGGGATTTCCAGTGATGTAGTTTGATTTGTCTCAGAATACGGTGTGTCAATAGAGATTGATAACATAGTTGAATATCTGTAGAGATCCATATAATAGTCGAATATCAAAAGAAATTGATATAGCAGTCGAATATTAATAGAAATTGATATAGTAGTTGCAATCATAATCTAGTAGGTAATCTGTTGTTGTACCTAGTGTTTATTGACTTTATACTTATGTTATTTCGGATACTAATAAGCTCACTTGTTTATAATTCTTTATTTACATAGAGAGGCATCCCAAACAATGTAAATACAGGAATATAAACTTATGGTTCGGTGATTTACAATTTCTTTATTTAAATGAAAAGGCATCCCAATCCATTCAAATAATTATAAATCATCCTACTTAAGAATTCCCAACACAACATTCATAATTAGCCGGTGAGTTACAAGGTAGTGTATTATGAGATGATATTGGTGTTCCAAAAGTACAAGATGAATATTCAATCTTGTAAAGCTGATGAGGGTGCTTGTGGTGTAGCTAAGGATGATTTGAGCTTTAAAAGTGCCTCAAGATCTGTTAATGAGCTTGTGGTTGTAACGGTTGTGAAGATAATGATGTGATATGTTGATGAACAAAAGTGTGTAGTGTATGCCTAACATTAATATTCTTAGGTATAGATGTTGAGTTTGCTTTGAAAATCTTAAGAGATTTTAAAGGTTTATGATGGAATGGTATCCTTAGGACCTAAACATGATAGTACTTCTAAGGGATAAGAGAGAAGAATTGATGACTATCCCAAGATAGTAGTTCGGATTATCTCATAAATGAAAACAAATGAAATTAGGTAGTACAAATAAGGTGTTAAGATCTTGCTGAGTGGTAAGACACTATCGTGTCTCTAGATCATTTTAAAGAATTCTGGGTTTTATCGAGTTCAAGCAGGAAATCAATCTAAACATAACCCTAGTACAACTATTCTCAGTATTTGAAAATTTTAAGTCAAACATAGTTAGTCAGACTATGTTCCACTGTCCCTAGGTTAAATATAGGTGACTAGTCTATATTTAGCCGAGGTTCGATAAAATTTTTAAATACCTAAATTAGGTATACTTGTGATATGTCCGTTGCTTTTGAGAAACTGTCCACTAAACAAAGGCGATGTCAAACCATTCAGTTGCAAGTCCCGCCCATACAAGACTTGTAACCTATGTTTTCACATTCCATCGCATAGAAGATAGTACGGGTAGATACGTGTGTGGAAAGGAAGTTTTAAGTAATTCTAAAACAGTCCATACTTGGCCAAGATCACGAGCTTTTAAAAATGAAGGTTTCAGAAGAAAACTTTGATGAATGTAGAAAAACTTCAGCTTTTGTAGATGATGGATTTGTTTGTCCTTTAGAAATCTCATATTTCTATTTACAAATCGATAGATTGTCATGGGTTTTTGATATCATATGAAATGATATTGGTGAGGTGATGGAATAATTCCAGAGACCATTACGCAAATCACAATGGCTCGGAAGTGGATTAGACCATTGTGCAATTCACAATGTCTGGGAAGTAGGTTAGACCATTGTGTGACTCAAAACATTTGAGAAATGATTAAGACCATTGTATAATACAATGTCTTCGAAAATAGACGAGACCATTGTATCATACAATGTCTTGGAAATAGGAAAGACCATTGCAATAAGTTACAATATCTTGGACATAAAATGTTGGAGTAGGAACATGATTGGGAGGAAGTGGTTGTGCCAAAATGCCCTAGAATAGGCATGTGCAGATATGTTTAGTCCATTGTTTAGATAAATGATTGAAAATAAATCGAGTTTATATATCAATATACTAATATGTTCATGTAGTATAAAATGCTTACGGGGAAATGCTCAATTATGTTAAGGGTACATATATCCATGTGCTAACATGTTTGTGTAGTATAAAATGCTTAATAAGTCCATAATTCGTCTGGAGGATGGAAGACACGGAGAGCGGAAGGCTATAAAATGTTTTTGCTTGTAAGTGTGGTTATAGTTTAGGTCTCAATTAAACCCGTTTCTCTATAACCCTGGCTCTGGTACCAATCTGTAACACCCCCAATTCATGGATGCAGCGGAATTCAAACTGGGTGTTACTCGACTCAATATGAATGTGGTACAATGTATAGTGTAAGTCTTTGAAAAGAAATGATTCATGAAACATGTATAGTTTATATATCATTTACTACCGTTCGGGCCGACATAATTCAGAAGTCATGTAGTAAACGTTCAAGGAGCCAGGACACTTTAATTCGTAAATCCACAACTCATCTCGTCGGCTTACTTAATGAACTCCTCACATGAGGCTCCCTACTATTGTAGTATTTGATAATATATATATATATATATATATATATATATATATATATATATATATATATATATATATATATATATATATATATATATATATAAGTTTTGATCCGAAAAGTTACATGTCCAATATTTGAATAAACTTAGGAAAGTTTATTTTTACATGAAGATTGTTATTAGGATGAGTTTCTTAATCTTGTATGACAATTACTTGTAAGATCTCATGGTTCTTTTAATGGAGTAGATCCAAATTTTATGTTTAAGTTATCGCTAACTCTTTAGCTCATGTTTTCGCCTAAGTAAGTTTATATGGTCATTTAGTCATGGCCTTGCCATGACCTTTGGTCATTGTTCCATGGTCTTGAGACTCAACCTTGGCTCTAGCCATGGTTGTGGTCTTGAATCTAGGTCATAAGACCTCTTGGTCTTTTTAAACCATAACCATTATATAGTGACCTATATATGTAAAATAGCTGTTAATAAACTGAGAAAAATCTCATTCGTTATTGGTTTTCTGGAGACGTGCCCCTGAGTTTTTGAAGAAAACGTGATTCCGGACAACTTTCGTGCTTTAACTTTTTCATGAAACGGACCAAAAGGGCCTCTTTTTGCGTGTTTAAGGTTCTGTCACCGAAACTATTTAGGCAGTTTTGCCGCAAAGTTTTGGTAACTTCAAATGGTCATAACTTTTGACTCGTGTACTCGTTTTAGGTGGTTCAAATTGCTATGGTTTCCTTGTTAGGTCCTCTTTATCATTAAGTAAGTGTCCAATATCATAGTTGTACTATTTTGGTCGTGGTTCTCCAAGAAAGTTACTAGTTTACTTGTTTAAATAACTTAACTTAACAATCATTTACAATAACTTGTTTTACTCATTTTTATACATCATGGACATAATCACAAGACAAAATATAGCATGAATGATATGTAAATAGCATGAATATGTTATTTAAGCAAGGAAGTGTATTAGAGTTTGCTTTCAACTTTGGCTTTCTACAAGAAAGGAAGTTAACATGTAAGGTAAGGACTTTGATAGACTTTAGCTTCACCCTACTTCACTTCAAGCAATCTTTCTACACTTGTATTCTTGAAAGAGAGATTATGAAAGTTGAGGTGACTTGAGTAGATTCAAACTCAAGAGAAATCACCAAAGTTTCTAGGGTTTGATGAATCAAAACTAAACTAGTGTTTCTATGTTGTTGTAGCACTTGAATCTTGGATAAAACTTGGAGTAAATTTGCTAAGGAAAGGGTGTTGGTGTGTGTGATATGGGACGGCCAAGGAGGGGGGAAGGGGGCTTTTATAGGAGCTTGAGGAGGTTACATGCTTGACTAGTCAAAGCTTGGAGAGCAAGTTGAACACATGTTAACATCTTAAGGCTCTAAGCATGAGATCAAGCCACATGGGTGATTCCCCCCCCCCTAGAGGCGGTTTGCAAGGGATAAGGATAGGATGACTTGGTCTTGTTGATATTATCCTACTTATGGAGCTAGTTTTGACTCCGTAAAATGCTAATCGTAAATGATAAAGCCATAATACGTAAAACCGGGTATCGTAAAAATACGAAACTTGGAAGAATGATTAAACTTATCATAATACTCCATAATAAAATATAAAATGAGTGGTAGGTTCCATTGGGGTGCTAAAACCCTGCTCAAACTGGAAACACGGGTCTAAAACGCGTAATACGTAAAACGTACGAATATTGTGTAAAATTGAGAAAAGTAAAATGTTACTTTTCTAATAGGATAAAAATGATTTAAAATGACTTATAATGTCTAGACTGGGCTCAGTCTAGTGTCGGTTGGTATTAAATGTCTTTTAGACATAAAACCGTAAGCCTAAAAATCAAGGAATGACTTATAAAATCAAGGAATGATTTTTGGTCAAAGGATGAGGGAAAAATATGTTTGACTTTTTTCCAAAAAAGTGAAAACTCAAATCGTCTTAGAAACGCGGTGCAGGTATAGGCTAAGGTTACGGCTGAGTAAAAATGCTTAAAAACGAAAATTCCTGTTTTTCACGGCCGAGGCTTATTTGGTCATGTTTTTCTCAGTCATGATTAATTCTCAAATAAATCATGAGTGTATCAAACATTTTTCTGATACGGGGAAAATTAACGCGGTCGAGTTTCGTTGTGCGTAGAATTTTTGAATGACGTTTTACCCTAAAACGTGTAATTCCTTAATAACTTTCGCGAAAATGATCTGATGAGTGTCAAACTTTTAATTTGCCATGGAAATGATTTATCACTCGAGGCCATGAAACAAAAATCAAATTTCGGGAAATTTTGGGAAAATGAATAGTAAAAGTGAATAGTAAAAGTGAATATTGAAATTTTCCAGGAATAGAAGTTAACCTGAAAATGTGAATTGTTACAGTGTAGTTTATCAAATCTTTTAGTATTTCGTTCTCGAGACAAATTTAGGTGTCGGAATGACTTCGCGTGACATTTTTATTAATTACATCAAAAAAATTTATTTCATGGTACCCAACGCTGCATCGCGCGGGTACCCTGTTAGTGATAATGAAAAAATCACATGCTATATGTAATATATTTTTTTTTTCTTTGTACCTTCAAATACAATTTCTTTTATTTTATGGTTGGTCCGCGTAATAGATCCTTAAAGATTTTCAAAGATAAAAAAACCACCAAAAACCAAAATATCTAAACCTGGATCTCCAAAAAAAATCGCAATGCAAGTTTTTCAGCATTAATATATAACTCACGGATCTCAAAATATCTAAACCACCATGTGATGGTGGCCAATGGGCAATCCAAAATCATCAAAAACCGTAAAACATACGCCACCAAAACCATTAAAACCACTGAAGCCATCGAAACCACCACCATTTGTTTCTCATAAGCATCATAAATACACAAAAGCACCAAAACCAACTAAACCCACCGGAGCCACCAAAACCAACCGAAACCACCTAGCCTACCGAAACCACCCAAAGAACCATAAGATTGTGGTGACCTCGGCAGACAGCGAAAACGATGGCGGCGGCCGTAGGTGTGTTGTTAGAAAGATGTAGGTTTAGTTTAATGTGTGAGAAATAAAGTAAGTTGAGTGTTGTTTAAAGAGAGAGACGGTGGCAATTTCAGCAGATGGCAGGGGGTGAGGTTATGGTGGCGGCTGCCGGCGTAGGTTTAGTAAGAGAGATGTGCATGTGTGTATTTTTTGTGGTGTGCTTATCTGTGGCACGTGGGGTTTATACACTTGTGTTTAGACCTTAATTTGGAAAGTATATATTGTGTATTAAAAGAGAATAATTGTTACTGTGTCAACATTGAAATCGTGTGTTACTGCCTTGCGTTGTCAACCTTTCATTTTTTTTAAGTTACGTCTAATAGTTGTCATTTTTTTTTTAATATTATTCATTTACATATTTATCAACATATTTTTAACTTCCTGCATTACATCCCATTCAATTTACCTTGACCATTCAAACTACTTTCATTTCAATTCAGACGTATGGATGCAAGTTTACATCTTTAAACATTTCATAGGTTTTGTAGTTTCTAACATTTTTCAACTTTTTAACAATTCAACAATTGACCATTTTTCCACATTTGATCATACACCTTTTATATGTAGTTAATAGGGGTGGCAATTTGTGCTTCAACATTTTTCAACTTTTCAACAATTCAACAATTGACCATTTTTCCACATTTGATCATACACCTTTTATATGTAGTTAATAGGGGTGGCAATTTGTGCCCGAATTAAAAAAAAATGGGCTAATTTTAACTACTTTATAAAAGATTTGGGCACATTTAGCCCTCTCTTTTTTTTGAAATGGGCACCTATAGCCCATTGAAATTTTAAATGGGCACTAACGAACACATATTTTTTTCTCAATCGGAGAACATTACGATCTTTTTTAAAGAAAAACTTGTACAATCATATAATTAAGTTTTTAAATATAAATAAGATATTACATTTAAGGAATTTATTTCGTCATTTTAAATCTTTTATAAAGCAATTTGTATAACATGTGTCCGTTTGGCCCGTGCCTGTTTTTCCCGTGCCCATTATAGCCCGTGCCCGTTTTAGCCCATGCCCGTGCCTGCCCGGCCCGCCCATTTTGCCACCTCTAGTAGTTAAGATTAAGATATATAATCCAACAATTCGACAACCTATTCCATATAATCCATCTATAGTTTTTTCTTTTTCTTCTATATAGGTTAACAATGGCAATCGCTTCTCTTCAATAAATCAGCCCCAAGAAAAGTAAATTGAGTATAAAAGTTTAGATAGTATTATTTAATTAGTGTTTAAAAGGTCTATTGGTCATAGAAATAGAAACATTGCCCAAAAAATTTTACTCATATATGTTTGCCTGTTTACAAATAATTCATAAAATATGTTTGTTCAAAACCTTTTATGAGTAAAAACCAAAACCGATTTTAACATATCTTCTTCATGAAGTAAATTTGTTTTTTCAATAACCCGTATGGAGCGTGGTTATAAAACCCCCTCGTTTAAATTAAATGTAAGGTAATTTTGACATCATCCAAGTTTTATCTAGTATATATGTGTTTTTGTTTACATGTCAAACCAAAATTAGTTTGTTGTTGGTTATAGATAAAAGATCATTTATATACCAAACTTATTTTACATACCAAGGGATTAATATCTTTCATTTTTATTTGATCTAATAGATGACATTAATTCTAACAATTTTAAAAATCCACTTTATAATATTTTTTTTCAAATATTAATATCTTTCAAACCGTTAATGATTAATCCAAAAAAAAAAATTACCATTACGATGAGCATTTAATTATTTTTCTATAGATAAGCACTTTGATATACTTTTGACAAAATTATTTTTTTTCGTGTTTTTCACGTTTTTATACGGTTTTTTTCCTCTGAAATTTGCATAAAAAATCACATATTATTAAATACTAATGTGAATATTATAATAATATCATAAGTGATATTAGTGTTAAATCACATATGATATGTAATAATATCACATGTGATAATTGCATATCACATGTGATTTTTTCATGCAAATTTCAGTGGAAAAAAAAAAAGAAAAAACGAGAAAAAAAAGAGTGAAAAAAATAATATTTTTTTTGTTGAAAGTATATCAAAGTGTGCGTATATAGAAAGATAATTAAATGTTAATCGTGACGGTGTAATTATTAGTGTTAAATCACATATGATATGTAATAATATCACATGTGATATTGCATATCATATGTGAATTTTTCATTCAAATTTCAGTAATGGATAAAAAAAAAAAAAAAAAAAAAAAAAAAAAAAAAAAACATGAAAAAAATATTTATTTATTTTGTCGAAAGTATATTAAATTGTCCGTTTATAAAAAGATAATTAAATTCTAATCGTGATTGTGTAATTATTTTTGCTTAACAATTAACGGTTTAAAATATATTTAAGTTATAAAAAATATGTGAAATATTAAAATGCTTTTAATCTCATTTATTGATTTCTTTTTAGATGAAAAGTAATGATTAGTCTTTTGATATGTAAAAAAAATTAAAAAAATAATAAAAAAATAAAAAAATCTCCTCGTTGGTCAACACTTAGTGGGGGTATCTTTCGACCATTTTTGCTTAGGCATCAAATACCTCAAGACGAGCCATGAGGAGGACAAGTACGGCCCACTAAAAAAACTATGTTGAAGAGATTCAAACGTAGGTTTCCTTGCCCAAAAAAGAAGCCAAGTTATTTTCATAAGTTTATTTTACAGGATGGAAAAAGACACAAAACTTTTGTTCTTACATAGGACAAATGATAGAAAATAAAACTTAAAAAATGCTAGTGGACGACCAATATGTAATTTGGGTTTTCTAGTCAACAAGGTTTACTTCACTTTTACGTTAAGAGATTGATATTTAGATAGTTTAATGATATTTAATAGCAATTAACTTTTTCAAATGTTAAAATATCACTTATTAACCTAATAAAATATCATAATACTCATTAAACTTTTAAATTTGAGCTCGATAACATACGTTTGATTATGTGGCATGACTACCGGCTACACCGGTTAAATCATATGTGAATTTTATTTATTTATTTATTTATTTTTTATTTTTTAAGTTAATTACAGTGAAGTTAGCTATTCCAAAATACTAATCAAATTTGTCAAATATTTTAAAATTCCCATCAAATTTTGTCAGATGTTCACTTATCATACATGAACCATAAACCTAATCTGACGTAGATCATAAATGTACAAATTTATGACGTGACATGTACATTTGTTGTTGCCATTGATTTTGAAGGTAAAAAACGGGTTTTTTTTGTTGATATCAACACAAAACAAACAAAGTTTGATGGGTATTGTGGTATTTTATTAAGTTCATAACTGATATGTGAACATTTGAGAAAGATCGTTACTATTAGATGTCATTAACTCTATTTAAAAGGATAACAAACTTTTATTTAGTTTAAAGTTTAAAGCTGAGAATGATCGAACTTAGTTTTCAGTTGTGGATGGGTTATAGAGAACGATCACATATGTCACTCTTAAAATGGATGTACTAATCCCGAGCAACCTATGTATAAGAATTCAAAAATAAAAAATTAGCTGGAATATCCTTTATCCAAAAAAAAAAAAAAAAAAAAAGTTGGAGTTGTGAAGTCTCGTTCATAGTAAACGATTTACTTTTCAATTGACCAAGTCAGTTTCTTTCTTTTTTTGGTTTACTTTTAATCTCCCCCATTTTTGAAGTTTCAATTTTTATTCCATATAAGAGCAATCATAATGTCACGAACCAGCAATTCAAATAATCAATACAACTCCTTTGTCATAAAAATTAAACCATAATGTTACTACCTTCCTTTACCTTATTTTTTCTAATCCTAACAACACCATGTAATTCATTAGACACCCTAGTTGTGAATAAAAAAATCTCAGACGGCGAGACAATTGTTTCAGGGAATGAACTGTTTGAGCTTGGCTTCTTTAGCCCAGGGAGTTCTAGTAATCGATACCTGGGAATATGGTATAAGAATACATCACCTCGTACAATTGCATGGGTTGCTAACCACATAAAGCCGGTTAACAATACCTTAGGCATTGTCAAATTTGACAGCCAAGGTCTCCTGTCTATTGTCGATGGTGGTGGTATCATTACTTGGTCATCCAACTCCTCTGTATCTAGCATAGGTGCGAATCCCATAGCACAACTTACGGATGATGGCAATCTGGTAATCAAAGATGATAATAGTGTCATTTGGCAAAGCTTTGATTACCCTGGAGACACCTACTTACCAGGAATGAAATTGGGAAAGAATCTCATAACAGGAAGAGAGATGCACCTAACATCATGGAAGAGTCCAGAGGATCCTTCACCAGGTGAGTATACGGTCAGATTTTTAATGGTTAAGGGTAAATATCAGCAAGAATATATTAGGAAAAGGTCTGTTATTCAAGCTAGGCTTGGTCCGTATAATGGCATACAGTTCGCTGGACAGCCAAACTATAAGCCTAACCAATTTTATTCTTACAAAATTGATATGGTTATCAATGAGAGGGAGATGTACTTTGTGCTTGCTTTTAATAGCACCACCTACGCATTAAGGTGTATGATAACTCCTAGTGGGAAGCATGAGTTTTGGCATATGAATATGCGCAATAAAGAATGGACGCAGGATCTTACCTTACCCTTGGATAATTGTGACAGCTATAAATTATGTGGCCCATATGGAAGCTGCAATACTATAGCTTATCCAAAATGTGGGTGCTTGAAAGGGTTTGAACTAAATAACCCAGATGAATCGAGTCCTGATAATTATACTAGTGGATGTAGACGGAGTACAGCTTTAGATTGTGGGCCTGGAGAGGGATTTCTAAGACTTTCAAGCATGAAATTGCCAGACACACAGAATGCTGTGTTTAGTGGCAACATGAGTGTACAAGATTGTGAAGTGGCATGCAAGAATAATTGCTCTTGTACCGCCTATGCAAATCCAAACGTCACTCCAGGTGGAGTCGGATGCTTGCAATGGTTTGGGGAATTGAATGACGTCCGTGTGTACCCACAAAACGGACAAGATCTTTATGTTAGACTAGCAGCTTCTGAATTACTAGGTAATTCAATCTATATCTATTAAAATTATGCATTTTATGTGGATGTTTCTTTCTATTAACGTATTGCTTAAACAAAGTGAATGAATATATGCTGTTTATTGCTATTATTTTTGTAACATATATTGTTTTATTTGTTTGCTTTAATATAGCTCTCCATTCCAGCCTGCACGGTACGAAACGAGTAGTTATTACAGTTACTTTATCAATATCTGGTTTGATTTTATTGTGCCTTATATTGGCACTCTACACTTGGAGTAAAAGGAAGAACAGATCAGATGCAGAACGAGCAGGCAAGGAATATCAATCTAAACTTCTATAGATATAACTTAACATCTCATGATCGATATTTTTTAAGATAAAATCATCGTTCATGATCATTGCCCCTATTCTAGGTAGACCAGCTGTGACTATCCGTGATAAAGATAACAAAGATAGCAGCCACAACCACAAGGGAGAAATAGATGTGCCATTGTTTAGCTTATCAGAAGTTTTGAAGGCCACGAACAACTTTTCAGTGGACAACAAATTGGGAGAAGGTGGGTTTGGTCCAGTTTACAAGGTAAATGTCAAAATGATATGTATTAGAAGCTCATATTGGAATAAGGAAACATCAAATAAAATATAAATTTTATGTTTTATGCCAACAAAATTGCATGTAATAATCATGTTAGCCTCCAGGGTGTGCTAGAAGAAGGACAAGAGATTGCTGTGAAGCGGCTCTCAAAGTCCTCACGACAAGGACTTGACGAATTCGAGAATGAAGTTATTTGCATTGCTAAACTTCAGCATCGGAATCTTGTGAAGCTATTAGGATATTGCATGCAAGGAGATGAGACCATGTTAATTTATGAATACATGCCTAACAAAAGCCTGGACACTTTTATATTTGGTTGGCCTCTCTTTCAATTCTGTAGAGAAATATTTATATTTTTAAATTTGCAATATAAACAATATGTAGACTAATTTGTTACACTTTGAGCAGATGAATTAAGTAAGTCATCACTTGATTGGCCACTACGTTTCCACATTATCAATGGAATTTCTCGAGGTCTACTTTATCTGCATCAAGATTCCCGACATAGAGTTGTACATAGGGATTTAAAAGCAGGCAACATTTTGCTCGATCGTCACATGAATCCTAAGATATCAGATTTTGGATTGGCTAGAATGGTTAAAGAACATGAAAGTGAAGCAAATACCAAGAGAGTTGTGGGAACTTTGTAAGAATCCTTCAAAATTGTGTTATTGGATACTTCAATATATTCTACATTTGTCAACTGTCTATTTATTTGCATGATTCAATCTTTTCTCAGGGGCTACATATCTCCAGAATATGCAGTAAATGGTTTATTTTCGGTGAAGTCAGATATTTTCAGCTTTGGTGTATTAGTGTTGGAGATTGTGAGCTGGAAGAAAAATAGAGGTTTCGTCAATGAAGATCATCACCATGATAACCTTCTTGGACATGTAAGTGTTTTGATAATGACCATTCATTGATGAAATTGATTTAATTTACGTTTTCCATATTGTGGACTCATCTAGGCATGGAGACTTTACAAAGAAGGCAAATCTCTTGAAATAATCGATCCTACATTAGGTGAGTCATGGTCTGTTTCTGAAGTGTTGCGGTCAATACACATTGGTCTCTTATGTGTGCAACAGCGAGCAGAAGATAGACCAAACACTCCATCTGTAGTTTCCATGTTGGGTGGTGAAGGTTCGCTGCCTTCTCCTAAACAGCCTGGTTTCTTTATCCAAGGAAGTGAAAACGGCTCCACTTCAATTGTTCCTTTACCACCATCAGTAAATGGAGTGACGTTAAGCCTAATAGAAGGTAGATAACGAGGCAAAAAGGAAAGAGTAATATGGAGGATTTTACTGAATATGCTACATCTCTCTTAGATGGGTGTTTAAGGAGGATAAGTAAGAAAAATTTAGTTTTGTATATGTTATGACTAGTTATAAGACCTGTGAAATTCACGGGTATTTCAAAAAATAGTTACAAAAAATGTATAACTGATAGTGTTTATATATGACGCAAAAAGCTGGAATAAAGAAATAACCGAGCCTACCCGGATGAAAAAAGAAATATTTTGCATATGGATAATTCAAAATTTGTCAAATAACTAAAAAAAAAAAGCATAAAGTTGAGGTGTTGTTCATTTTGATTTGTTGTCACAAAGCAA
The DNA here is from genome assembly GCA_030686995.1 of Artemisia argyi. Classification (NCBI taxonomy): domain Eukaryota; kingdom Viridiplantae; phylum Streptophyta; class Magnoliopsida; order Asterales; family Asteraceae; genus Artemisia; species Artemisia argyi. Next base: position 126,007,773 of record CM060697.1, read on the forward strand.
CGACAGGATTATGAACTTGTCAAAAATTGAGCAGTCATTTATGCATCTCTACATGCAGTTCCTCCAATAAATTGTTCACGTTTATGCTTAATTTGAAAATTGTATAAATAAAGAAGATAGATCTGAAATCATATTATATGTAATAAAATAGGATAGATTTAATCATCAAAAAAAAAATAACAATAATAAATAAATAATAATAATAATAAAAATAAATAAATAATAATAATAATAATAATAATAATAATAATAATAATAAAGGTGTGGGGGCTCAGTTAGTATCTCGGCTCCCCACTAATTTCTTGTAAAATCCTATTTATTTTTCAATAAAGTGATGTATAATAATAATAATAATAATAATAATAATAATAATAATAATAATATCAAAAAAAAAATAACAATAATAAATAAATAATAATAACAATAATAATAATAATAAAAATAAATAATAATAATAATAATAATAATAATAATAATAATAATAATAATAATAATAATAATAATAATAATAATAATAATAATAATAATAATAAAAAAAAAAGCAGCTAAATCCTCCTACTATTTCTTTCTTCTTCTTCCTAACCTCATCAAATATAACATGTGTTCAATCAGTATTTCTCTCTCTCATCCTAATATCCAATCATTTCTCCAAGTAATCTAATATAGTAGGAGAATTTTGGAGGATGATACATCAAACTCTTTAGTTATACGTAGTATATGATCACCAGATTGATAAGAGGGCATAACAGAAAAAATGGAGAGCATAACATTCAAGCATAAAACAAATTTCATCAATGAAAGTAGGTAATAAATTGTCCACCTAAATGTCCAAATTATAATCAAAGGATAAAAAGAGGGGTCAGTTATTTGAATAATCATTTTAGAAGTATTCGTTGAGCTTTTAACCACATTTGACATATTTGAAAGAGATAATGTATTGGGAGGCCACCCATCTATTAAAGTTTTCACCTTTAGGCCACCCATCTATTAAAACAAACTTTTAGGCCGCTCAAATACGTTTTTGGTCTCTTTTATACAAATTCTAGCTAAATTCAAGCCTGAAACTTTTAAAAAGACAAAAATGCCCTTATTTTAAATAAATGTTATTATACTAATAATAACTTAACTTGTAATGCCTATTATACCCTTTTAGCAAAATTTAAAATATCAATTCATATTTAATCCGTATTATGTCGTCTTCTCCGTGAATATATATGACGCCTAACCAAATTAATTGTTTTTTCTCATCCTCGTTCTTTGCACAAAAATCGACTTTTATTTGCGAAACAACCTCCGCGGTCTTGCGCTGTTCAACAACAATCGACTTTTATTTGCGAAACATAATTAACAGTGTGAAAGAAACTAATCTTTAATTATAAATAAATTTTTATGCAATGACTAGACGGAAATAAATTTGCATCCATCCTTAAACCATTCATAACACCAAATATTCAAAAATCAACAAACAAAATCATCGTTGATCATATGGGAAATATATAAAAAAAAAAAAAAAAAAGATTGGAGGAAAATTTAACAAAATGATCCAGCATAACATATTAAACGAGTGAAGAATCAACTTGGCTTCTTTGCGTGTTCACTTCAATTCCTACACTTCGTGTTGTAGAAGTAGTTGGTACAACCTTAGGCTTAGTTCTCTTCTTATTCCTCTGTTTTGCATACACACATTTTGATTTCGCTTTATCTTTATCTGCACGTCTAGCACTTGTTTTAGGTGGAACATCACGATAATCCTATAAAAACAAGAAGATATCTGATAAATGGAACACATTTTTATGTAACATGTCACTACTATACATCTAAATAAGTATAAAGTCAGAGAAGACTACCTTTTTATCACAAGTTCTCCTATTATGACCTTTTCCCTTGCATATAGTACAACTCAAAATAGATCCACGTTTACGTAAAATATGATTGCCTTTAACAACCTTAGTCTCAGTTGTGTCTCTAACCCTCTTCTTTCTAGGTCTTCCTGGCATCCTTCTAGTTGGTGGTGGTAGCAATGGCTCTTTGTGAACATGAGACCATTGTTCCTCTCCACTCAATGGATTAATTAGCGGACTATATGTCTGCATGAAACTGTCCTTTTTAAAGAAAGAACTAACATGATTCTCAGGATTCTCGCCAACATGTTGCAGGGCTGCCATTGTATGTACACATGGCAACCCTTCCAATTGAAACATTCTACAAGTGCAAGTCGCATGCAATGTGTCAACAACAAAACCTTCATTTCCTTTTATTACCTCAAATAGCGAAGACCCATTTTGATGTACACTCCAATATTTGATATTATCAGCTGTTTGTCTTAGTTTCTTTACAATCCTAGGGCATACAATTATTTCCTTCTTGTACATCCAATCCCGTCTTTTATGAATCCTTTCCATTAGTGACCTCCTTATATCCTCAAGCATATAGATGATGGGTTTGCCCCTTAACTCTACAAGGCTCCAATTCCAAGCCTCTGCTAAGTTGTTGTCAACACTTGCAACCTTCACAAACATAATCAAATTACAAACTAGTTTTAGTAGCAAAATTTTGCAAAATATATTGACTTACTTTACAATCAGTATTAAAATGAGCCCTGCACCAGTGTTGAACTCCTCTTTCTTTCAAATCTTCATAAGCATTTTCATCAATTTCCTTCAATTTCTCAAAGTTCTTGTCCATTTCTTGCATGGTTGAGCTTTTCGCAATCTGCCAAAATAACATCCTCAAGTTTCCTCCCTTAAACACTTTGTGCCAATTTGAGAAAATATGTCTCGCACACATCCTATGCTCGGCATTAGGCAACAACTCTGCGATAGCTGGGACTAATCCCTTTTGAAATAATACATATAAGATTACATAAAAGGTTATAAAAAGCACATAATGTGGAGTCACCTGATATTACCTTTTGTTGATCCGTAATAAGCGTCCAGCCTTGACCTCCATCAATCATCTCAAGATCAAGTATCAGCAATCTCAAGAACCACGACCATGTATCATTGTTTTCAACTTGGACCACTGCCATGCGACAGGGTACATTTGGTCGTTTGCATCCCTTCCAACACATGTTAGTAACTGACCTCTTTGTAGACCTTTTAAGAAGCAGCCATCTAGACCTATACACGGCCTACATCCATTTAAGAACCCCCTCTTCAAGGATTCAAAACATATATACATCCCTTTGAAGTACCTTGGTTCACCTTGAGTGCCACCCACGTACCTAACTTCAAATGTCGAACCAGGATTGGTTTTATCTAGTTCCTCTTTGTAATCCCACAATTTAGCATAGTGTTCCACCATATCGCCGACCAGATCATTCCGTGCAATTTTTCTTGCTTTCATACACATATTTTGAGAAACCGACACTTCATAAGTAGCAAATATTTCTTGCTTTATATCATCCAATTTCCAGTTTGGTTGTGTCCTGAATCTACTAAAATACTTTTTGGCAATCCACTTAGCATTGATTCTTTTGCTTTTAAAACTTTTACCACATTTGTGCTTTGGGTACATAGAATAAATGTGATACAAACAATCTTTTTTGGAATAACCAAGCCAAATCCTCCAATTACATCCTATTGCAGAAGCACAAACAACAGATACCGCTTTTCTTTCATTTCTTATGAATCTAATGTCTTTCTTGGTTGATAGGGAATACTCATTAACAGCATTCTTAAATTGTTCTCTTGTTAGAAATATTTGATCAGCTTCAAAGTGAATATCTCTTGGATCATTTGGTTGTTTATAGTAATATTTTCTTTCTTTTGTGATTGGTCGAAAATCTTCTCCTTCAAACACTGATCCCTCACTTTCCGTTGAGTTTCCTGATCCAAAGCATTGATCACTGTCATCTTCTTCATCCATAAACTCAGGTATAGATTCATCATCACTGTCCACCATCGTGTTCCCAACTTCCTCTGCTAGCGCTTGGTTTCTATGATTATCCGCTACATGGTTGCTATGATTCCCAACTTTGCCTATCTTGAAATGCAACCTCGTGTTTCTTGCCTCGATAACTTCTTCATCAGTATGTATGGTGTCATTATCATCATATAACTCGGTTGAATCTGTTGAATTTCCATCTTCAACATCATCCTCATGATCACTGAGATAAAGAAAAATTGCAATGTGCCTCGAATTAAACATTGTCATGTTGAATGTAATGCATCCTCAATGTATTAGTTATATACTAATGATAAAGCATAATATTAGTCTCATTTCCAATAAAAAGGCATATAAACCTAGCCTTGTAACACATGTGGTTCATTTACTAGTTTTATGCACATACCATACGTGTACTGTCAAAGTGTTTATATAAATTGTCATATATATGATTTTATATTATGGTCTCTCACTTTATATATTACAAACAAGGTCATAGTACGTAGAAAGTAGAAACGGTTTCGCCACAATAACAAGTTGATTTCGAAATAAACAAAAACGAGAATATACATGATAACAATAATCATATACATACCTTTCCATTGTAACACTATGGTTGTTGTGGATTTTCCCTCCCCTCCAGTGAAGATGAGCAGCAGATATGGTAAAAACCCTAATCGATCATATAGCTAAAAAAAATAATCCTAAAAAATTTATACAATAAAAATCGCACTTGTAAAATAAAAAAGGGTATTTTTGTCTTTACCAATAACATAAGGGTATTCACGTCCTTTAACATACTTTTAGCTAGAATCGGTATAAAAGAGACCAAAAACGTATTTGAGCGGCCTAAAAGTTTGTTTTAATAGATGGGTGGCCTAAAGGTGAAAACTTTAATAGATGGGTGGCCTCCCAATACATTATCCCTATTTGAAATAATAGCGACAAATTTAGCAACACATTTGCGAATCAGTTGCAAGCTGACGGACTTATAACGTGAAAAATAAAATCCTGATTTGCGAGAGGTTTATATCATGCAAATCCTCTCAGATGGTACCAAAATTCGCTAATATTCAGAATCGTCTAAAAAGTATGGAGAGGAACAAAATCAAGTACGATTTCAATTATATTATATCTCAATCATGTAAAACTATTCTATTTCTATAAGATATTTATTCGAAATTTTAAGAAAACACTGCAATTTGTATTCATAAACTGTGAAATTCAGATCTATCATGTTTCAAGTGTTTTCATTTAAATTTGATTGTGTAAATATGCTATCTGATGTTCCAGTTGACAAGTTAGTGTATAACGGAATTCTGTTTTTAGGGTTGTTCCAAATATCGCTTGTTAGGGTTTCTTGGTATTGACGGTTTTCATAAAGTATTTAATTCCTATTATTGCTCAATCATTGCATTGAACTGATATCGAATGTTGGGAGATGAATAATAGTCTGCTGCGTTCTATTGCTAACAATAGTGTGCTGAATAACAACATGCCACGTCATGTGGCTAATGAAACATCTACGGATGACACTACAAGAAACAGGAGAACAGGCATCGACGGGTTTCCCGTCGACAATATGTCGACGGCATCATCCACTAAACGATAAAAAAACGCTTGACCGAGCCCCACTGCGTTGAATTTTTCATAATCGTATTTTTCCGTCGACATGTCTACGGGAACATTTTAACATATTTTTTTGACCTCAATAATTCACCAAAATTGGGCGCGAAATTTACCCGCTAATATATTCCCGTCGACTTGTCGACGGGAATATATTAATCACGTTTTTTCCCACAATTAACGTGTGATTAAGCATAATAATTATTTGTTTTGAGAGTCCCGTCGACATGTCGACGGGAGTATATTACTAAATTATAAATATTTTTAATAAATGGCTAAAATATTGGGCGGAATTTTTTCCCACGTTCTTTTTCCCGTCGACATGTCGACGGGAATATATCTTCAAAAATCAGGCTATATATATCCTCACAAATACATTCCCGTCTCATTTTTTTACCTATATATACATTCTCACAAAATTATTTCCGTCTCATTTTACACATCTCACAAATAATTCAATCGTCAATTCTTACAAGACAAACATGACTTGGCGTGGTTGCACAGTTGAAGAGGAGTACTCAAAAATCTTGTCACACGAGCTCCTCTTTAATGAAGTTATGTTAACTTTTGGTCATGCAGTTTATAAGGAATATGGTTCTTTTAAGAACGTTGAACCGTGGATGAGAGACAAGATTATCGAATGGTGTAGGAAAAAATCATACTACAAAGAGTACATGGACGAGCTAGATGCTGCTGAAGCTCAAGTTGTTGCTGTTGGAAGTGACGACGAAGCTGAAAGTACGTTGGAAACAAAACTTGATAATCTGGGAAATAGGGTCACAAATCTTGAAGCTACGTTTGCACATATCAAGGAAATGAGAGCAAGGAAGGGAAAAGATGGTGCGAGTTCGAGTAAAGCGGGAAGTAGCCGTAAAAAAAATAAACGGGTTGTTTCGTTTGATCTGTTCTTTTAGTTGTCGAGTTGTTTAGTTTGAGTTGTTTCGTTTGGTTGTCGAGTTGTTTAGTTTGAGTTGTTTCCTTTGGTTGTTGAGTTGTTTAGTTTTGTTGTCGAGTTGTTTAGTTTGAGTCTGTATGAAAATGCATGTTGTTAAGAACTCTTGCTTGTTTTAAATAAACAGTTTGCCTTTGTGTTTGATAATTATTGCTCCTTCAGTTCTATTATTTGTACATACAAATTTAAAATATAAAGGACGTTCAACATCAGTTACCACAACAACAACATTTTATTAAACAACAACAACAACAACATTTTATTAAACATCAATAACATCAACAACAATAGCAAACGACAGCAACAACAACGATAACAGTACTACATATGAAATTTATCCATGTCACCTAAAAGGTCACGGAGTATTGCATCCGACTGACATGCATGGTCGTGGTTGGGATACGTTGCCATGTCAAGTTTTGCCTCCAGCACCCTTAATTTTTTCTCTAGCACCTGTTTTTGTGCCTCCAGCACCTGTTTTTGTGCCTCCAGCATGTTTATTCTAAGATTTTTTTCATGACAGTTTGAGCACCTTTTTGGAGCAGATCCAGAACCGCTTGATGTTGAAGCTCCTAGAGAACCAATCATCATTTTGGCGAGTCGTTCCTCCTTACATAATAAAAAAAATTACATCCATGGTCTTTTGTCCCAGGCTGTTAAAGAGTAAAAACTATTATTTTTAACAACTAACCAAATTATTCATATAATACACGAAAACATATGTAATTGTTCACCTGCGAGAAAGGACACGCATAGTATAGTTTACCACGGGAGTTAGATTTACACGATTCTCGCAGAATCATGTCTCCTCGTTCACAAGGACAAGGAAAAGCTTCAAATTCTGCCATCTTCTTCACCATGATAACAGTGTATGTTTGTGGTTGTGAGGTTGAGTGGTTGAATCGTGACCGGGGTGGCCCGATCTACAAGTTGAGGTGATAAAAGGTGGTGGCCAGAAAAAGATTCCGGCGGCCAGAAACTGCTGGTGTCGCCAGGAAACAGAAACTGCTAGAGAGAGATAGAGAGAGAGAGAGATAGTGAGATGAGTATGTGTGTGTGTGTTTATATTGTGAGGATAAGGTGTTAGGTAGAAAAAAAGTTGTTAGGTAGAACCATTGCATCTCATGTATAACCATAGCATCTCGACTCGTTCGTTTAACATCTCATGTATAACCATTGCATATCGACTCGTTCGTTTAACATCTCATGTATAACCATAGCATCTCGACTCGTTCGTTTAACATCTCATGTATAACCATTGCATCTCGACTCGTTCGTTTAACATCTTATGTATAACCATTGCATCTCGACTCGTTCGTTTAACATCTCATGTATAACCATTGCATCTCGACTCGTTCGTCTAACATCTCATGTATAACCATTGCATCTCGACTCGTTCGTTTAACATCTCATGTATAACCATTGCATCTCGACTCGTTCGTTTAACATCTCATGTATAACCATTGCATCTCGACTCGTTCGTCTAACATCTCATGTATAACTATTGCATCTCGACTCGTTCGTTTAACATCTCATGTATAACTATTGCATCTCGACTCGTTCGTTTAACATCTCATGTATAATCATAGCATCTCGACTTGAATTTTTATAAAACATTGGGTCAAGGATACAAGACTTGAATTTTTACCGGTTGTGATCTCGAGGTTATCTAATGGTTAGGATTTAGTATTTTGTGATATTCTAATTATTATTTATTTTATATTTTAATAAATGATTTTTTTTTAATTATAATATGAGTAATTAATTTTAAATATATATATATTTTTAATTTTATAAAAGTATTTATAATAAATAATTTTTTTTAATTATATAAATTTAGTTTATTAATTTTATAAACTATCCCTCCTGGCATAAACTTGACGAAGCGACTCGACGGGGCTTCATGAACCGACTCAGGGTCAATTATTTTATTTTCCTTTTAATTATATCTTTATATTTAATTCTTTGAATGTGTACATTTATTTAAATTTGTTTAATTGTGTATATTTGTTTAAATTTGTTTGCAGGAATTCTTCGACTTGCAGACCCACATGCTCTCACCCGATTGGAAAACCATTTCGGCGGGCCTCAATGCGTACATTGCTAAGGTCTACTCCGACAACAAGGGCACGATGAAGAGGGTTTACTTCGACGGGGAGGGTGGGCCTGAAAAAGTGGATGAGATACGAAAAAACCCTCCTCCGAACGTCGAGCCATCTGTGTGGGAGGAGCATATCAAGTTTTACATGAATGATAAGAACGTGAAGCGTGCTGCTGTGAACAAAGTGAACCGAAAGAAGTTGAAGGTGTACAGCCGCCATGGTTCCAAGTCATTGCCCGCTATTCGCCATGACTACGTAAGACACATTTTATTTTTATACAAGTATTTTATTTTTATAAAATTATTTAATTCTAATTATATAAAAGTAATTAATTTTGATTTTATAAAAGTATTTAAGTTTAATTAAAATAAATATGGTGTTTGATTTGCCATTTTTAATTTGTTTCATCTTATATATATGCATGAGTATATACAGTTTGAGAACAGCAAGGACAAGCAATACCCGTCACTTATCCAGTCGTTTTACGACACACACTGCGACAATGATGGTATGTGGTTGCAGGATGAGGCTCGTGTTCAATATGTAAGTATCTTTTTTTTTTTTTTTTTTTTTAATTTCCCCAAACACGCACTTTAATGATTCATTGAAACATAATCTTGTAATTAACCAGATATATATATATATATATATATATATATATATATATATATATATATATATATATATATATATATATATATATATATATATATATATATAGGGTGAGGTTCTTTTCAGAACCATTTGAATTGTGAAAACTGCGAGAACCAATATAAACCAATCAGATTTTTTTGGATATGTATTTTCATTATTTAATTAAAAAGGGTATAATAGTAAAATTACATTTTTCATTTTTCTTTTTGGATTTTTTAATAAAAAACATTTTTTTTTAGTTCTTAAAATTTAAGAATTTATTTAATTTTTTTTGAATAAATTTTTTTTTCCAGAAGTATTATGCACATTTTTATTTTTTTTTCTTTTTCCAATTAAATGTAAATTTACATGTATTTTTAGTGTTCAATTCCTTAAACATCTAATGTGCTTTGGTCACAAATATTTATACACGTGCATGGAACGACAAACATAAATATTTTATATCTAACGTATATATTTTAAAACAAAAATATTATACACAAGATCTAAAATTATGCAATATACAATTCAAATACAAAATTCTAAAAGTAAAAAATAAATGAAAGTTTTGTTGATGTATTGTCGTGTCTATTCTAACAGAACCAATATGGTTTGTCGTATATGCACATGTATTTTCTCTTCACTTCTTTATCATAATTATCTTCACACTAGGTAGTATGTACAAAACACATGTGCACTCTTCACATTGCACATCATACTCGTACCTGTAACAACAATCAATTCATAAACGAATTATTTAATCATTACAACAAAACACATATGCACAATGGATTTTTGCCTTGTGTACACAAGACCATATTATTGATTTCTTTGAAAAACTAGTACATCCTTAATCACAAACACAAGTGCACCCTTAAATCATAACTAAACACAAAACATCTTTATATCATAACTAAAAACTATATGCATTTTTAACACATTTAAACACCGTAAAGGTAAAAACACATATGCACAGAATGTATCAAATTAATTACAAACTCCAAATATATATGAACTCTTTGTAACATATAAGCACACTCATTAAATCTATACCACCCACAAAACACAAACACATATGCACAGGTATCAAATTCATCACAAACTGCACAAACATATATGCACTTTCTGTAACACATATGCACACTCTTTTCGTTGAATCTAAACCACCCACAAGACACATACACACCATTATTTCATGGGAAAATTGTCCAGAAATGCATCAAACTTGCCACTTGTTCCTATTGTATGGTGTGAACTTTTTTTTTTCTTATTATATACACGAACTTTTTTAATCTTCCTATTGTATACATGAATCTGACGTGGCATGGAGTTAATTAAATAAATTTACATGAATCGTCCCTGTGGCTCAAAACAATTACACCATTCGTCCTTGAAACAATTGCATAAAAGGTCCTTGTAGCTCAAGAGTTAAAATATTTGCATCGTTAGTCCACCCACCACCGCCACCCGCCACCTACCAACACCCACCACCACTACCCACCACCTCCACCCACCACCGCCACCACCACCTACCAAACCACCACCGGCCACCACCGCCACCCACCACCACCGCCCACTACCGCCACCCACCACCACCACCGCCCACCACCGCCACCTACCAACACCCACCACCACTACCTACCACCTCCACCCACCACCACCACCACCACCTACTGCCACCACCACCCACCTCCACCTCCGCCACCCACCACCCACACCCACCACCACCCACCACCTACCGCCACCACCACCCACCACCTCCACCCACCACCACTACCACCCACCGCCACCTACCAACACCCACCGCCACCACCCACCACCGCCACCACCACCCAACGCCATTAACAACACCGCATCCACCCACAACCACCCACCATCACCACCACCCACCATCACCTCCACCCACCACCACCACCACCTTCATGCTTTTTAAACTACTTTTTTAGCAACATTAGCATACCAATTTATAAATAAACCATGTCAAATGTTAATTATCTCCAAAACTTATGAAAAGTTACTTAGCAAACTTTCTTTCCATTCAATGCCTGATAATTAATCAACGAATTAAAGTTAACCATTTTTATATGTGTTAAAAACAATTTTCATGTAACAGGAATGATGTTTATAGACAAGAGACGGACTTAAGTAAAATAAAAGTTTTCATTTCATAACCTAAAATAAAGTGTGATCCTACCACACCTTATGAGTTTGTCCTAGTTAATAGTAATCCATTAATTTGAAACTTGATAACTTGCTACAGATTTACATGGCTATAGAATTAGGTGGTGGTGGGTGGGTGGTAGGTGGGTGGTGGTGGTAGGTGGTGGGTGGAGGTAGTGGGTAGTGGTGGTGGGTGGCGGTAGTGGTGGTGGTGGTAGGTGGTGGGTGGTGGTGGGTGTGGGTGGTGGGTGGCGGAGGTGGAGGTGGGTGGTGGTGGCAGTAGGTGGTGGTGGCGGTGGTGGGTGGAGGTGGTGGGTAGTGGTGGCGGGTGTTGGTAGGTGGCGGTGGTGGTGGTGGGTGGCGGTAGTGGTGGTGGTGGTAGGTGGTGGGTGGTGGTGGGTGTGGGTGGTGGGTGGCAGAGGTGGAGGTGGGTGGTGGTAGCAGTAGGTGGTGGTGGCGATGGTGGGTAGAGGTGGTGGGTAGTGGTGGTGGGTGTTGGTAGGTGGCGGTGGTGGGCGGTGGTGGTGGTGGGTGGCGGTAGTGGTGGTGGTGGGTGTGGGTGGTGGGTGGCGGAGGTGGAGGTGGGTGGTGGTGGCAGTAGGTGGTGGTGGCGGTGGTGGGTGGAGGTGGTGGGTGGTGGCGGTGGGTGTTGGTAGGTGGCGGTGGCGGTGGTGGGTGGACTAACAATGCAAATATTTTAACTCTTGAGCTACAGGGACTTTTTATGCAATTGTTTCAAGGACGAATGGTGTAATTGTTTTGAGCCACAGGGACGATTCATGTAAATTTATTTAATTAACTCCATGCCACGTCAGATTAAGAAAGTTCATGTATATAATAAGAACATTAAGAAAGTTCATGTATATAATAGGAAAAAAAAAGTTCACACCATACAATAGGAACAAGTGGCAAATTTGATGCATTTCTGACAATATTCCCTTATTTCATCAGTGAAAAAATAAATAATACATATGCACACTCTTTTCTTGAAGTTTAATAACAACTAATTATCCTCTTATCAAATGATGCAAAAGAATCTAATCATAACAAGTAGTGTTACATATATGCATAATATAACAAAACACATATGCACACTTACTCATAAGCTATTATTGGTAAAATTTATGTATTTGGCGTAGACACGGTATTGATGCATACAATATTCGCAAAACATTTGAGGCAATCAGCACACCAAGAAAACAACTTCACACAAGATAAGGTACAATTAAAAAAATAAAGATAACTAGTACAACGCCACATATAATTTCTTTCGGTGTTCGAAGCAATTTTGGCGGGTGTGCAAAAAATATCCATTCTAGAAACTTGCACATAGAACTAAAAAAAGGTAAATGCGTACCTAATGATAGTTATCTACATGATGAAACCACGCAATACCAAGGCTCTTCGGCTTTATGGAGGACCATATTTATTTACCACATATACATATCATGCATCATTCGTCTTTAGTACAAATTAATGCACATTAAATCAATTATCTACATAATAAGGTCTTTTAATCTCGTTTGGTTCCCTTTAAGATAGATCCATATTAAATTAATGTATATTCTTTTTGTTAAAATACCACATGGTTGTCAGTTAACAATTTTAAGAAGTAAGGTTAAAAAAACATGTGATTGACAACATCTAAAACATGTAACTGACAACATCTTTAAAAAAAACGTTAGATATGAACAAGGACCAATATGATCACTTGGTAATATATAACAATTTTTATATTGAAAATAAGTTACATGAATCGAATTAAGAACCTGTTTTGAAGGGCCAATAGATCTCGTTATGGTTTAATGTACGAACCTGAAAGCATAGACGTGTGGTGGATTTTTTAATCGATTTTGTGATGAAGAAACCTAATGGTGGTGGTTAGATCTTGAGGAAGGGATAGAGACTTACGGATGTGGTTAGTGATTTGAGTATGTAACTGATTCTATTACTATTTTTATGGAGAATCAAAATACCTAATTTGCCCTTAATTTATTTAAATTTTCTAAAATAAGTTGTAGATATTTTTAAAAATGCCATCTTGCAATCATATGATGTACATTATGCATTATCAGGAGTAAAAAGGTGGTTCTCGCAGTTCTCGCAATTCAAATGGTTCTGAAAAGAACCTCACACTATATATATATATATATATATATATATATATATATATATATATATATATATATATATATATATATATATATATATATATATATATATATATATAATTGAGATCAAATGAGAACTTTCTTAAAGTTGTAAAAATGAGAACCAACCAAAATCTCACAAATAACACTCAACTTAAAAGAAAATAAAAACATAATTAATTACAACTAAAATTGTTGAAGATTTGATGGGTTTTCTTATGAAAATTGACGTAAACTAAGTAATACACTTTGATTCAACGTGTAATGTGTATCAAGGTTTAGTATTGTGTATCAAGTTTTTAGTGGTTGATGTGTATTAGGTGTATCAATTTATATATAAGAAATTAGTTTTTTGAGATTTTAATGTATATGTATCAAAAATTTAATTGTGTATCAGTAATCCGTTTCTCATGTATGAGTTAGTTATGAGTCGATTTAATGTTAACTTGTATTAATATATAATATTTGGGTGCATCTTTGCTAAAATGGTTATGTATCAATGTTTTAATGGTATTTTAGAATAGTTCTCTTTTTTACAACTTTAAGAAAGTTCTCACATTAACCTTCCCCTATATATATATATATATATATATATATATATATATATATATATATATATATATATATATATATATATATATATAAATTTTCTCAATTTTTTTCTCGATTAAATAGGAAGAGATGGTCCGGCTGCGAGATCTGGGAGCGAATACGCCGGAAGGGGTAGCGTACACGGAGGAGCAGATACTTGCGATGGTTTTGAAGGGCAAGCAGCGGGGCCACATCGCCGGACAGGGTAGGGTCATTCCCGGGCTCTCCAGGCCACCGTTACCATACACCCCGCCTCCACCTCCAGGTATGTACAGTTTGATAATATATTAATTATAGATTACTCGATCATGACTCAAATTAAGTATTGCAATAGATGTTTTTTAATTTTGATTATTTTATTTTCAGAATACGCTGAGATGGAGAAAAAGCTTGCTGAGGCCGAGAAGAAGATTGCTGAGGCCGAGGAGAAGAGCAGTCGAGAAACTGAAGAGCGTAAGGCCTTGAAGGCGCAGATTGATTTGGTCACAGGTTTTATCTCCTTCAACCCGCGATGGAACGAGTATGTTAGTCAGGCGGGTTCTCAGCACGTGGATGGCTCAGGCAGTGGCGTTGGAGGTAGTGGCTCAGCTGGAAGGAGTGGGAGTCGCAGAGGCGATGAGGATGGTTCTGGCGATGATGAGGGTCCTACTGATGATCACGAGTGATTTTGGATGTAGAGGTACAAACTTGGGTATTTTGTGTTGTACTTATGCTTGAAACAATATTTTGGCGACCCATATGTTAGTATTGTATAGTTTAACCTTTTGGCGACTTGAACGTCGCAGATATTAAAACATTTCTGGATATGGCAGCTAGGTTTAGATATTACCACACCCCGTTTTGTAGACTTTATATGTTTTTATGCATTTTGAGGGTGTTTAGGGATATTTTGCAAGTGTTATAGCCGATGGCGAGTTATACGTTTAGGACATGTTGATATTGAGTGGTTATAGGTGCTATTACAGTTACAAGTTTTGGTAGTTTTTTTTTGGAAAATCCAGAAAAAATCTAGAAAATTGCAATATTTGCAGCCTGCTGTTAGCAGGATGGTAATAATGATACCGTCGACATGTCGACGGCATCATTAAAACATAAATATTGGGTATTTAAGATACCGTCGACATGTCGACGGTATCATTAAAACAAAAATATTGTTTTTAATATTATACCGTTGACATGTCGACGGCATAATATTAAAAAACAATATCTTTGTTTCAATGATACCGTCGACATGTCGACGGTATTATATAAAACATAATTATAATCAACTAACTAAAACGTTAACTAGTTATATGTTCCCGTCAACATGTCAACGGGAAGAATTTGACGGACATCAAATTCCTTTGACTGGAAAACGATGTGGGACCCACAATGTCGACGGTGATTGTCGACGGGAACACTGTTCCCGACGAAGCACAGCCGTCTTTATGTTCCCGTCGACATGTCGACAGGAAGGTATGGTTCCGTCGACATGTCGACGGATAGGGGGTAAAAAAGTCACCGGGGAAAGCCTCGTTTGTACTAGTGTGATCCAAATACTGGAATCGCGAACAAGAGTATGAATACTCCATCTTCTTTTCAGTCGTTTGCTGGTGAGAAGTGTAATATACCGTTGGATATGAGTGCTAAACAAGTGAATCCGGTTTCACTTGAAGCTGCTGATTATGATGATGTTAATGTGTCGATTGCTAGTGAATGTGTGATGATGGATCTACTAGTGAACGTGTGGTTGCTCCTAATGTTGAGCAGTTACTGTTAAGTGCACGTAAGAATTTTGATGCGGCTATGAATGAAGTTCAACATGAGATTGCTGCAAACAAAGATATTAACTCATAATCTAACACTACTAGTGGTTTTGATCGGCCTAAAAATACGAGTGGTACCGGAATGAAGTCGGTCTCCTATGCGGGTGCTACTTCTAACGATCCTAAGAAACATATGTCAAATTTTCGTAGGTTGGAATGTAGCAACAAAAAGGCCGAAGTTGATCTTTCTGTCCCGATGAAAGTAGTTGAAGAGGTGAATATCAGATTTGAGAATACACTTTATGGATATTTTCTTGATAAACGCATTGCTTTTCCTGTTGTTGATTATTATGTACGCAATGTGTGGGCTAAGTACGGTATACAGAAAGTTATGATGAATGCTAAGGGGTTCTTTTTCTTTAAGTTCAATTCGAAGAAAGGTGTTGATGATGTCCTTGAAAACGGTCCTTGGTTGATTAGAAAAGCACCTATTATTCTTAAAGTATGGACTTTGAACACCAATTTACTTAAAGAGGATTTGACTCAAATTCCAGTGTGGGTTAAATTCCATGATGTTCCTCTTGCTATGTTTTCTGATGATGGTCTTAGTCTTCTTGCCACATTGATTGGTACACCCAAAATGCTAGATGCTTATACTAGCCAAATGTGCAAGGAATCATGGGGCCATAGTAGTTTTGCTAGGTGCATGATTGAAGTTAAGGCAGATGAGGTGCTTAGGGATAGCCTCAATGTTGAGATACCTTTCCTTGATGGGACGGGTTCGACTATTGAAATGTTTCGGGTAGAATATGAGTGGAAACCGCCCCGTTGTGATAAGTGTAAGATTTTTGGTCATGCTTTGGTTGATTGTCCTAAGTATGTTCTACCTACTACTCATCCTACTCCAAGTGTTAATGATGGTTTTAAAACGGTCAATACTAAGAAGAAGAGTAATAGCGGTGGTCAATCTGGTCCAAGTAAGGGAAGTTTTACTAAACCTGTTGTGGGGAAAAGAGGCAATATCAACCCAAAGCGCCTCCTACTGCACCTAAGAAAGTAGATGCCAATAAGAAGAAGCCTACTGATGTGGCTAGTACTAGTGGTACAAAGGCCGCTGATGTGGCTAGTCCGAGTGGTACGAAGATTGCTACATCAAACCGGTTTGATGCCCTTCATATGGATGATACTGATGACTTTGGCATTCCTACCAATGAAGTGACTAAGGATGTGAATTCTAGTATTCCAAAGGAAGCTAAGGAGGACGGGTCTTTAGAGACTGGTAATGCTTCAGAAGAACCGCTTGTGAGTGATTCAATAGGAACAAGGGAAGTTAATTCTACTCCTTTAGTTGAGAAAATTGGAAAGCTTGAAAAGCTACTTGTTGATGGGAAAGCTACTCTTGTGGATGATGATGGTCATCCTATTCAAAAGGTTGATTATCCAGGGTCTACCTCTTCTACTAAGAGGGTTAACCCATTCTCTAAGGTGGGAGAGATTGTTGTTTCAGACAGTGATGAAGACAAGGTTGTGAATACGTTTGATGAGTCCATGAACATATTTGGTGGTGGTCATGATCGTGAAGATGATTATGATGACTATGATTATGATGACTATGCGGATCATGTCTACGATCTTCCAGGGAATTTGGATGCTTTATATGACACGTATGGTATCAAGCTCCAAGGTCTTGGTAGAAAGTAATTTTGTTTTCATAGGAGTCTAATGGTGTCTTTTGAGTAGTGGTTTTTTCTTATTTAGAGAATTGGAAGTATCTTGTTATGTAAGCTTTTTC
This sequence comes from Artemisia argyi, assembly GCA_030686995.1. Lineage (NCBI taxonomy): Eukaryota > Viridiplantae > Streptophyta > Magnoliopsida > Asterales > Asteraceae > Artemisia > Artemisia argyi. The sequence continues at coordinate 126,025,409 of CM060697.1, forward strand.
GCCTATGTAACGGGCTGAGATATGGGACTCATCCATATCCTTTGTACTTAAATGTTTTTTGGAGTAATATATTTACCGGGTCTTTTGACCTTTTACCCAAAAAAAAGTTAGTGTATAACGCTTTCATAAACACAAGATCTTATTTTGAATTCATAGATTGCGAAACCTTTGCGATGTATGTTAGAATATCTCCTGCATAGAGCTCAAAAGTTGGAGTATTGTATTTGAGACGTTGTCTCCCACATAAAGCCAAATTCAACGAGATAATCTTTAACTAATAGAACATCCACATACTCAAACGTTATTGTATGTGAGACATTCTCTCCTGCATAAAGCACCAAGCTTTTTGGCCTTTTCCAAACACTTGGTTTCCTAAAAAGCATGACAAAAGAAATAATTATAACCAGAAACATAATGTTTTTAAGTTTCAACATTATACTCATGTTCGGCAACAAATCATATTCATGCAATGATGCAGCTTTGGAGCTTCCGTTTATTAGTGACAAGTTGACTCAAAATTAATTTACAACTCAAATTACGAATTTGATTTGTAGCATGGTGGTAAATAGTGTTGTCCCAAACTAGATCTATATCATATAAGTTGCAAAGTAAATGAATAAGTAAATTGTATTATTGTTTAACCATTGTATCGAATGAATTACATATGTATATATATGGTTTGAATCGACATGACCCAACCATTGTGACCCTTCGGTTTTAGTCCCAACCGATTTAACTAATAACTAACTTTTATATAACTAACTTTCGGTTACAAAGTTTCTAACTAACATCTTTGGTCCTTCGAGTTTTAAGAAGCAATGGAGCGAGATTACTTGGTTCACATTCTCCTCCTTAATCTTGATCGTTGCTTCTTCCTAAATCTTGAACTCCGAGCATTTGTCGCATTGTCGTGAACTTTAATCTTGGTAGAGCCTTTGTTAGTATATCTGCTCTTTGTAGTTCTCCGCTAACGTGTTCCACATTGATATGTCCATTCTCTACGCATTCTCGAATAAAACGATAGCGAATGTCTATGTGTTTACTTCTTCCATGAAAAACTGGGTTCTTGACTAGTGCTATTGCTGAAACGTTATCTACCTTCAACGTTATCTTCTTTCTTCACTTCCAGTTAATTCACTAAGTAATCTTTTTAACCATAAGGCTTGACATGCTGTTGTAGTAGTCGCCATGAATTCTAATTCACATGATGATAGTGCCACTGTTGGTTGCTTCTGAGTACACCATGTAATGGGTGACTCTCCAAAATAAAATACTATCCCAGTAGTTCCTTTTCCTTGATCAGTGTTGATTCCATAACTACTGTCGCTGTAACCTGTAATCTTGCAGCCGCCTTCTTTCTTGTAAATTATGCCATGCTCTTTTGTTCCTTTGATATATCGGATTACTTGCTTTACCGCCTTCAGGTGATGTTCCTTCAGGTCTTGCATCTATCTGCTGAGTAGTCCGACTGAATAACTAAGATCTGGTCTTGTATGCAGTAAGTACCTGAGACTTCCAATTAAGCTTCTGTAGTAAGTTGCGTCAACTGAGTTGCCATCTTCCGCCTTGACCAACTTAGTACCGAGATCCATTGGTATCTTCGTATCATTACTATCCATCATACTCGTCTCCTTCAAGATCTTGTTAATATAACCTGTTTGCTTGATTGTAATCTCTCCTCCTGTCTGTGTAACTTCTATCCCTAGGTAATAAGCTAACAATCCTAAGTCGCTCGTTTCAAACTTTTCTTCCATCTGGGATTTAAATACTTCTAATTCCTTCCTTGGAGTGCCCGTGATTATCAAATCATCTACATAAACTTCAACTATAATGGTAGAAATCTTGTTTCTCTTCGTATAAACTGCTTGTTCGAGATTACACTTCTTAAAATCTAATGACTTTAACATTTTATCAAGCTTCACATTCCATGCTCTCGGTGCTTGTCTTAAACCATATAAAGCTTTAATAAGCTTATATACTTTTCCTGAATTTCCTGGCTGTACAAATCCTGCAGGTTGTGTAACGTAGACTTCCTCCTTTAAATCTTAATGTAAAAATGCTGATTTTACATCCAAATGATGAACTTGCCAACCATGATATGCTGCTAATGCTAATAGCAACCGTATTGTTTCTATCCTAGCAACTGGGGCAAATACTTCATCGAAGTCTATTCCTTGTTCTTGTACATATCCTTTTGCTACTAAACGTGCCTTATATCTAATGATCTTTCCTTTTGCATCCCTCTTGGTTTTAAAAACCCATTTGAGTCCAATTGCCTTCTGATTTTATGGCAATGTAGTAAGAATCCATGTGTTTTTCTTATTTATTGAATCTAATTCAATTTCCATGGCCTCAATCCATTTCTTGTCTACTGATGCTTCCTTATAGCTATGAGGTTCTTCTTCTGTGAAAAATAAACTTGGTGTTTCCACTATACGTGCAGTTTCGTAGATTTCTGCTAAACCTTTCAATCCTCGTACTGGTCTATGATCATATCTTTCGTCTGAGCTTTCTAATGAGCTAATAATAGCCTCTTCTTCTTCATCTGAGTTAGGGTGGTGAGTGTATGTTGGTGGTGTAATTGGTGTAACTGGATCTGGTATTGCATCTGGTTCCTGATACGTATTATCAATGTTATCATTGATCTCTATGTTGACTGGTGTAACATTCTCATTGTCAACTCCTTCTACCATAAAACTAGCCCAAAATGTGTCTTGTGTGTTCGTATCTTCTCCATCCTTACCCCAATTTCATGGTTTCGTTTCCATAAACTTAACATCCCCACTAACATGTTTCTTTCTTGCTATTGGATCATATAACCTACATGCTTTTGATCCTTCCTCTACTCCTAAGTAAATCACTGGTATGCTTCTGTCACCCAGCTTCTTTAAATGAGGTATCGTTATCTTTGCATAAGCTGTGCATTCAAATATTCTTAGGTTTTCCAAGTTTGGTTTTCTATTGTAGAGTGCCTCATATGGAGTTTTATCTATCAGGGCTCTTGTAGGTACCCTATTGAGTATGTAAATGGCATGTTTCACTGCTTCCGCCCAAAAAGTTAAGGGTAACTTCATGGCTTTCATCATACTCCTAGTTGTTGATAACACTGTCCTATTTCTTCTCTCCACTACTCCATTTTGCTGTGGTGAGTAAGGTGCTGTCAACTGTCATGATATTCCATTCTCTTTACAGTAATTTGTGAATTCATTAGATGTAAATTCACCCCTTTATCTGTTCTTAGCATCCTCACTTTCATTCTCATTTCCATTTCTATCTTCTGTCTAAATTCCTTGAAAGTACTAAGTGCTTAATCTTTCAATGTAAGAAAGTAAGCCCACATAAAACGTGTACAATCGTCTACTAACAAGAATATGAGTTTCTTGCCTGAGTGTATTGCTGGACTAATAGAACCACAGAGGTCTCCATATACAAAGTCTAACGGGTTCTTAGATTTGAATTTAGCTTGGTTTGGAAATGGTGTTCTACTGTGTTTTCCTAATAAACATGCATCACAAATCTATCCGGCATGATTTATTCTTGGTATTCCTTCCACTAGACCCTTCCTAGTCATCTTGTTGATATTATCAAAGTTCAAATGACCTAATCTAGCATGCCATAACCATGCTTGGTTATCTACGTTTGCTAAGAGACATATAGGTGTGTCTATCTGTAGTCTAATACCGTAAAGTCTATTCTTAGATCTTTCTACCTTCATCAACAATTTCCTGCTTTTATCATACAAAGTCAATTTATCTTCGTCCATTATGACCTTACAACCTATCTCCGTAAGTTGTCCTAGACTTAGTATGTTGCTCTTAAGGTTTGGTATATAGTATACATCCGATACTACCTTATGTTCTTGGTTTCTACAACCTAACAATATAGAGCATTTTCCCTTTATCTGTACATACGATCCATCTCCAAAACGTACTCGTCCTGTTACGCTCTCATCAATATCCTGAAAATGACTCCTAGTACCCGTCATGTGGTTACTTGCACCGTTATCTAAATACCATATGCTTGCATCCTTTGAAGCATATTTCCCTGATTGAATTTGGCCTTCATTCAACAACACTTCCTTGTGTTCGGTTTCGTGCAGTGTCATTAATAGTGATGATTCATCGCCTTCTAAGATAAGGTTTGATTGTTCCTGAGCTGTTGATTTTACTCTACAAGTATTCATATAATGTCCAAGTTTGTTACATTTAAAACATTTAACGTTACTCAAATCCCTGTTACTTGTATTCCTATTTGGGTTTCCCTTATGATTTGAGTTTCCTACTTGTGAGTTATTTCTGTTTTTATTATTCCGCCAGTTTCCTCATGAATAATTTGATCTACCTCCGCGCTTATTAAATCGCTTTCCTTTTCCCGAGTGTTCACCATGTGCGAATAGTAAATTCTCCTGGCTTTCAACTTGTCCCCCCTTCCGGAGTTTTATTCTTTCCTCAAACGTCTTGAGTTTTCCAGTGATCTCATCTAGGGTAATGTCGTCTAGATCACTTGTCTGTTCTATGGATGCTATTATCTGAATGAATCTATCGGGTGTGGAGTCTAATAGTTTTCTAACTAAAAGTGATTCATTTATTGTTTTCCCTAGTTCCTTTGCTTTCGTGACATATCCATTTAACTTGTCTGCAAATGCATCCACCGTCTCATCTTCCTTCATCTGAAGTGAGTGAAATCCAATCATCAATGATTGTAATCATGCTTGCTGCACTCTTTCTTCTCCAACGTGTCGTTTCTTTAACGATTCCCATAATTCCTTAGCCGTTTTACAACCCGCTACTTGTAAAATCACATCTTCAGTCAACGCTTTATATGACAAGGTCGTTGTTGCCTTATCCTTCTTATCATCTAATTGCGTGTTTTCCTTGGGTTCTATTGTTTCCCATAAACCATGTGCTTCTAGTATAACTTTAATTTGTATAGCCTATACCGTGTAATTTGTGTTTTTTTCAACTTAGGGCATTGGTATTGTGCAATAGGTATGTTAAGGGTTTTAATGTGGTTGATGTGCTTGTATCGTCACCAGCCATCTTAAAAGTATTAATTATCTTCACTTTCTAGTGCGTATGGGAATTATTGTTTCTAGTATGGTATCTCTTCTACTATGGGAATATATATATAGTTTCCGGGAATCCTAATAATACGGGATCAATAATAGTTTTTGGGATTTCCTAATAGTACAAACTAATATATCTATACTATTCTAATGTAATTGAAATCCAAAAAAAATATAACTTGTGACCTCGTTTATTGTGTTGAATACAAGTTGTATTCCCTTGTCTCGTTAGTAAGAATTGTTCACCAACGTTTGTTATTCCCTTCGTTCTTTTGTTTTTCTCCTGCCTCGTTGCCTTTTTCCTTCCAAATTCGACTTCTAACTTCAACAAATCTTTCTGATTTCTTTGCCTTGCTTCTGTTTTGATTCGAACCAAAAAACCAGAAACACCAAAGTTCCTTCTTTTTCTCCTTGTCGAATTGTTGTTGTTGTTTTTTTTACCCAACGAGTCTAAACAAAATTCCAACGCCTCCTAGCCTTGTTCAAATCATTCCTTGAATCAAAACAAGTCTTGGCCTCCTTTTGTTCTTGTTGTTGTCGAAATGTTTGACACATACAAAACAAAAAATCTTGTACCACACTACACATTCTCTTTTCCTTTTGTGTGTTGTTCTTGATTTCAGTCCCTTCGAAATTCCTAAGAATCCTTCTACACATAATATTTGGTACCACACCTTGGTAACCAAATCGATCCAGAAATCAGTCCTTCGTTTCTGAATTCCAATGAAACAAAGCAGTCCTTCGTTGTTGTTGTTCTTGTGTCGATCTGACACTTACTCCACACACTTTCCTTGAGTACTCCTACTTCGTTCTACGTATACGATTTTCTTGCACAACAACGTTTCATGCGCTTCTAGAATCTGCGTCTTATGATGCTTTGTGTCTTTATTTTCAAACCAGTTTACACAAAGTCCTACAATCTTCCTTCCCTTCGTTGTTGCCAACAAAGTTTTATCCCACCAATATCGTTTGATGTGTACGCTTGCAACTCCTGACGCAAAATAGATCGTGCACTATCTCTTCTATGTTTCTCCTTATTCACACTTGTTTTCTTTTACTTGGAAGATAAAGAAAACAAATCATTCCTCGCAGAAAAGAAAAGATCAGCGGTGTTTCTTCTTTTCTCTGCGTCTCTCTTGGCTTCTCGTTAATGGTTATGTTATGTAGAAACAGAAAATGTTTCGATGTATCAACCCTTGCTCTTGATGCCAATTGTTGTCCCAAACTAGATCAATATCATATAAATTGCAAAGTAAATGAATAAGTTAATTGTATTATTGTCTAACCATTGTATCGAATGAATTACATATGTATATATATGGTTTGAATCGACATGACCCAACCATTGTGACCCTTCGGTTTTAGTCCCAACCGATTTAACTAATAACTAACTTTTCTATAACTAACTTCTGTAACTAACTTTCGGTTACAAAGTTTCTAACTAACATCTTTGGTCCTTCGAGTTTTAAGAAGCAAGGGAGCGAGATTACTTGGTTCATAAATAGAACCCGAGAGAACTTACACAAAGTTGATTGCATTATTGTCAAAAAGTTTAACAAGACATTCATCAAACGCCGAAATGTGTTGCATGATAATTGATAATAATCTATGTTTCTGTGAACTATAAAATGTTATATCCATCCCACCAGATACAATGGATTAAGCATGAGACTCAGATAGGTTACTTGAAATAAAATACATATAATCATATCAACTGGAACATACATTAATCAAACAGTGAGTATATAACGTGTTGATAATGACGTCTGAATTGTATGCACGTTGACTTACAATTAACAAAAAGTCAATATTAAAGGAAAGGATACTGATGTCGTCTGTATAGTACTGTTTTGTATGAGTTTCATGGTTTGAATGTTGTCTGGTTGTTTGTTTCAGCTCCAAGTTCAGATGCTTTGGCTTGTCATTAGCTTTGTTTTGGATGCTTTTCATGTACTTTGGTATTGAGCTAATATATTTTTCACCTTTGCACCAAAAAAGAACAATCAAGATTTAAGGAATAAGCAACTCAAAGAATTTCTCCACCCCCTCGATGAATTTTCAAGTACTTTTTTAATCATAAAAGAGCATTCAACATTTAAGGAATTAGTAACTCTAATAATCAATATACATTGATAAGCTAGATTCTAAGATAATTTTCCTCCTTTTCATAACTTTCTTTTTTCTAATCTTAACAACATGTAATTCATTAGACACCCTAGTTGTGAATCAAAACATCTCAAATGGTGAGACAATTGTTTCAGGGAATGAACTGTTTGAGCTTGGCTTCTTTTGCCCAGGGAGTTCTAAGGGAATATGGTATAAGGACACATCACCTCGTACGATCGCATAGGTTGCTAACCCGATAAATCCAGTTAACAATACATTCGGCACGGTCAAATTTGACAGGCAAGGTACCCTCTCGATTATCAATGCACTACTACACAAACAGGCTAATGCAACGGAAATTTGCAACAGTTAACAATACCTTCGGCACGGTCAAATTTGGTGGATCAGTACGTGCTTTTGATGCGGGCTATACCAGAATTCTATGAAAGTAAGAGAAAGCTTAAGTATGTTTATGAAAATATGAAATTAAGACACCTAGAAAGTTAAGGGGCTCGCTACATAACAACTTTCCCTGACCATTGTGTTTGAATATAGGCTACACTTGGTACACTTAGTGGCTGTTACAATTGGTTCGATTTGATATACTTTTGATACCATTATATATAATTGAATATTTGTATGATTCTTAATTTGGGTTTGATTTTGTTTTGGTTTATGTATTATTATAAGATCATTAATAGTAATTAATTTCTATTAATTTTTGCATCATATTATTTGTTGCAAAATCACTTTCTGTAAATCGTTGCAAGTTTATTACGTTTTAACTTTGTTGGAAATTTGTACCCTTGCAAATTTGTATTTTTGCAATGTTAACTCTTTGTTGCAAATCGGTTGCAAATGCATACCGTTGCAAATTTATACGGTTCTAAATTTGTTGCAACTCTGTTGCAAATTTTTACCGTTGCAATTTGATTGCAAGTTTGTGTCGTTGCAAATCCATTGCAATTATTCCAAATTCCAATGGATTTTCTTCCCTTGCAAAACTGTCACAATGTTTTTTTGGCCGTTGGAATTCCATAGCAAAAAAAATTTCCATAGAGCATTTATGCAACGGTAGGTTTTCGTTGCAAATCCGTTGCAAATGACCATTTGCAACGGATTTGCAATAGATTCCTACCGTTGCATTAGCCCAGTTGTGTTGTAGTGATGGTGGAGGTACCATTACTTCGTCATCCAACCCCTCTGTATCTAGCATAAGTGCCAATCCCGTAGCACAACTCATGGATGATGGTAATCTAGTAATTAAAGATGATAATAGTGTCATTTGGCAAAGCTTAGATAACCTTGGAGATACCTACCTACCAGGAATGAAAGTGGGCCGGGAAGAACCTCATATACGAAGAGAGACATAACTAAGATCATGGAAGAGTGCAGACGATTCTTCACCATGTGAGTATAGTGTCTCAATCTTAATGGCTAAGGGTAAATATCAGCAAGAATATATTAGCAGAAGCTCTAATATTCAAGCTAGGCTTGGTCCGTATAATGGCATACAGTTCGCTGGATAGCCAAACTATAAACCAAACCAATTTTGTTAGTGTAACACCCCCAAAATCTGGTTTAGCGGAAGCATACATGTTACTGGGGTGCTACTCAATTGGTATCATAACACAAGTACAAAGAACGTCTTTTTTATCTAAACCATTTAGAATAACTTTCATTGTCAAAATAGTCAAATTTACATTGTTCAAAAATAATGCGGAAATATAGGCCCATAAAAGAGTTTAAGCGGTCCCAAATATATGTCAGAGTTGTCTATGACCATGCCATGCCATGCCAAAACCTTCAACAGTTAGCTATCGCCTTAAACCTGAAAATACATGCTAAAAAGTGTCAACACTAGGTTGGTGAGTTCATAGGTTTATAATAAAACAGTAAGAGTAATGTGAGTTCAATAAAAAGTTTTGTGACCATTGTGTCGCTCACAATGTCATGAAAATAAATGTATACCGTTGAGTAAAGTTTGCAATGTGGACCACAAGAGTTAGAGTTTGTTTGACCGGTTCATTCGGTTATGTGACCAGTTCATTTGGTCATGTGACCAGTTCATTCGGTCATGTGACCAGCTCATTCGGTCATGTATGTACATAGCATTTGGGCCAGTTCATTCGGTTACGCGGCATAAATGATTTGAGCACTTGTGTCCATGAGGAAATAATCAAGTATATAGCATGTAAACACATAATGCATTCGAGTAACCAAATCAAGTATTTCAGTCAAACAGCAAAATTTGTGTAAACAATTCACGTATTCAAATAAACAAGCATTGACTTTAGTTAAAAACGAGCATGTATTCTCCCCCAAAACAGTTATAAAATAAGTAAAAGTAGTGGTCATGAACTCACCTCAGTGAATAGCAGTTAGGTAGTGTAGTAAATCAGATAGTGTTCAGCACCAACACGCAACCTAGATTAGTAAGGCATGTTTTAGTTAAAAGATTTAGTTTAAGACTCAACGAGATTTAAATAAGTTTTAGGAAAGAAGTTTTAAAGCACTTGTGTCATTGTTGCTTGTGTGGCAGTGTTTAAGTTTGAAAATAGTTTTTCTAAGTGTGCGTAAGTATTGGCTCGTGGGAGTGTACAAGTATATACGTAAACAATACCAAAATCTCAAAGATGAATAAGCCCTTGATTCGACCATGACCGAAAGACGGAGCACATAGAGTAATTACGACGATTATTAGACATATAATCGTCTTGCCGTTAGGAGTACATATATATGTTTAGCCGAGTGTATTTATATATAAAATGTTTGTTGCTAAATAAAAGTATATAATTAAATGGTGACTCTATTTAAGTGTATATATTTGAAATAAGCTAGTAAACTATATATTTAAGAAGGTGGGCTTGTAAAAACATTTTGTTTATTGTTTGTTTCGATAACAGCACTTTAAGTGTAGTATTTTTACAAAAGTTGGTCATGACCCGTATGTACGTTTTAATTATACGTGGTGACTGAGTGTCATAATTAATTAGTACATCATTGTTATTAAAAATAAGTTTCATTTAGCACGAACATATCATTATATGGGATATTGATTAATGATTTAAAAGTAAGTTTTGAGTGTATTTTATAATATGTTTAGTAAGTCAAGGTATGTAAATACATTTAGTGTCGGGAATAAATGAGTTGAGAATGAGTATACAAGTGAGCCGTTGTATGAGGCGCGAGATAATCCAGGAAAAGAAAGTAAGCTTGACTCGATCAGAAAGACGATTCGGGTAAGCTTGGTACTACGCCATTTTATTTGCTTTACGCTTTGCAAGTTTTATGTTTCAAAGAAAATAAAAGTATCTGTTTTGGTAAATTTTCATCTCCAAACGCACTCTATGTGATATCCACTTACCCAACTTGGGACTGTTGGGCTTTTGTACACACGCACTTGCCCAATAAATTAAGTTTTCCTTGGTAGCTCATTTTACTTGTCAGGTTTTTAACACACAAAAAATATATTTCTATGTCTGATGGTGTTGTAAGCTCGTGGTACAGGAAAAGAAGGGAACGAATGTATGTATGATATGCTAAAACTATCAAAAGAAACTCGGATGTGGATTTGGTCACCATGAGGCTCAAATCCAACACCTCTCATGTGAGGGCTGTTGCGAACGAGGAGATCGAAATAAGCAGTCGACGAGGGTCAAAAACCCAACCAACAATATAACATGAGCTAATATCCGAGTCTAAAACAAACACACTATGAAGCAGTTAAGTACTTGGTCCTGGTGTCGAGTAAATTAGGCAAACCGAGACCATATAGGTATCTCTCTCGGTCAAAACTCCTACTCGCCAAACAAAGTTAAACCAAACTAATTTTAGTCTAAAAAGCTCAACGTTAAGCCGAAAAGTTATCAAATAAGCTAAAGTTACGAGTAAGAAATTCCACAATTCTTGAGCCAATACATTTAACTTGACAGATCAAACTTTTAATTCATGAATCATTGGTTTGCCACACATATTAGCAACAACAACTAACTTATAAAACCTTCACCAACATGGGCATAATCGGTCGATAGGAAAAAAAATCAAAACATCACAACTTGAAAAAGTGAAACAAATCACGAGTTACAGAACCAAAATAAATAACAGATTCCTTATCCAACAAAATCAGTAGCAATCAAGGTTCCAGAAATTTATCATAGACTTATTCGAAAATTAAGGAGGGAGATGTAGAGTTACCAAACAAGGGTCGATTACACAATTTGAGAAAATAAAACACAACAAGCTTCCAACTCGAATCAGCAAGCAATCCACACACCTCTTTGACTCTGAATTCGTCCCTCTCTAGTATACCGATTACAATTTTATCAATTTTGATTTGCTAGTCGCTTTGTGTGTTTTGGGTTCTTGTGTGAATCTATTTGAGTTATAAAAATGTAAACAAAGGTGGGTTAGATTCCTCCTCCTTCCTTTGACAGTCGACTCTTAATCGAAATAGGTAGTCGTCCCCTCATGATGCATCATCTTCTTGGTGGCTTGTGTTGACTTCGAGGTTTAGACAAAAGGGATCAGACTGATCGGCCTCAGCGATGCCATGGATCATTTTTGTAGTTTTGTTGTCATACCGGATCTGTGGGTTTAGCAGATGGTGGGGAAGGAGGTGCAGAAGAGAGAGGTGCGTCTGTTTTGTGGGGATAAGGGGTGGGGGTAATAGATTTTTAACGTTTTATTATTATTTTTTTTTGGTTATAAGTGAGTGGATGGGTGTAAGTAGAAAAAAAGAAGTAAATGTTGATTTGATAAAAGGTAAGTGTTAGATTAATAGCTAGATTAATAGCTTTAAGTGTATCCCGTGTTTTGTTGAGCTCTAGTTTAATTTGAGTTTTCAAGGTTTGCGTGAGCGCATAAAATATGTTTTATGGGAATGTTTTTATAATAGCACTACAAAAACACAGTTTTGGATTCCAGATAATAAATATTGGATTTATGTCATTACTAGGGTTGTGTCAGTACGCGTGTGGTGTTGTGTGCGGGATATTTCTCGTTTTTGTTCATAAATGTTCAGTGATAGTCAGAAAATGACTTGTTCACATATTTCATATAAAATAGGCCATGAAATGAGTTGCTGTAAGCTACAGTGTGCGGGTTTGTTCTCCCGGAATAGTTATGAAAACTCATTAATGCTTAATCAAATACTTAGGTAATAATAAATCAAGGTTTATTATTAAAATATTGGATGGAAAAATTACCGTTTGTCACAGTTAGGAATATAAATATTCAAATGAAAGACTCGGTCACCCCGAGTATCTATTAGCATTAAGTAGCTCGTAGGCTTAATAGTTTTAGTTTAGATATCGTATCACCATGAAGTCAGACTAGGTCTTTACCCGCTGTATGCCCACTCCATAGCCCACATGGGGCGTTTATGTGTCTTGTATAAATACCCTCTTCCCACCAAGGGAGAGGGTTGAAACTTCTAATCATTCAACTCATTTTTCCTTCACTTTCTCTCTCTAGAACTCCCATCTCTCTCTACAAATCTGCCAAACCACAAGTGTTAGTGTATGTTATGATTTCTTATTTATTACAATTGGTATCATGGCTTGATTAGCTAGATTGTGTGTACTTAGATTAGTTGCTTGGTTTTTCATTTTGTTTTTGGTTCGAATAGTAAAGCTTGAAAAATCAAGATTTGAGCTTTGTTTGTAGTTTGATTCGAAAAAGTGTTGTACTTTCGTGTTTAGAAAGGTGCTAACAGCTTATTTTGGTGATTAGATTGCTTATGTCATAAGCCTAGGGCTAATTTTTGGCTTATTCGAGTGTTAGAAGTATTTTTTTTTCTTGGTTGCGGTTTGGCTATTTGTGGTTGTTCTTGGTTACGGTTTGGTGTCGACTAGCTGTTTTTGGTTGCGATTTGGTCCTTAAAGTGAAATTCTTGGTTGCGGTTTGTGTCAAATCGGGCAGTGTTTGATTGTGGTTTGCCTTGTGTCTCATATTGCGTTCTTGATGTTTGCCAAATAGGGAAAAAGGACAAAACTGGGTGAAAGTGACCTGTGTTTTGACTGGTCAACTATGGTTTGTGGTCTCTGCGTTTTGGTTATGAGGTTTGCCTTGAAAGATTGAGTTTTGATCACTGCGGTTTGTCTCTAATGGTTTGACTAAGGATCTTGCGTTTTGACCAAAGATCTTGCGTTTTGTCTCTTGCGGTTTGACTGAAGACTCTGCGTTTTGTCTACTTGTGGTTTGACCAAAGATCTTGCGTTTTGATTTAAAACTCTACAGTTTGACTAAAAGTTGACTTTTTACGTCAAAACTTCAAACAACTATAACTTTTGAACCGTAACTCCATTTTTAGCGAAATACCTGTCAAAACAACCGTAACTCTGTTTTGAGGCCCAAATCCCCTCCGAAATGAGGTTATTAAAGTTTTAAGTTTTTCAGACCCAAATTTCACCATAACAACTTGCGTCAACCAAACCAAATCACAACTAAACAACATATCACCTAGTCTATCAAACGATCATCACGTCTAACATACAATCACTAATCATTGTACCGATCCAACAGTTTTCATAACACATATCAATTATCATTTCACGGTTTCTTCTTGGTTTTGTAAAATCTCGCGAAAGATTTTATTTATCGGTTTAAATCATAGAATTTTAAAATCTCGTGCACGTTCATGTCAAACACTTCGGGTTCAGTCATAGCTGAAGTACTCAAATTGTACGACATGATCGATGAAAATAAGATTCCTAATAATGTAAAACAGACAAACATTTTTGAGTCAGATATTGCTAATATGGAATCTTTATGCTGGAATTCACAAGAGAGATAATTGCATCAACCACAACAATTGTAAGATAATGCAAAGGAAAGTTGCATAGAATGTTTTTGACTACTTAATTACCATCTCAAGGTTCTCTTAGAAAAACCTAGATCCATGGGAGGATACAAACGAGCATTTGCATCACTATTTGGTCAAGATGTTCAGACTTTCACAGGCACAATGATACTGAACTTAGATCAACTACAACAACAACTTGGCAAGGGAGAATTTCATGAAATTGGATCCATGGCTGCTTTTAGGGTGATCAACAAATGATTCCAAGTGTTTATCGATTCGAGATTCACTAGGGATTATGACTATGACAGTCAAATGTCAGAAAAGTGTTTTGCTAAACACTAGAGTTGAGGTTGACATGTTCAAAGAAATACTACTCCAACTGTAAGGAATTATTGAAGATACTGCTGATTGATACTGCTGACAGGTTCCTGGGGAAGGCTTAGTGACTTTCTGCTGATGACTGGTTCCTGCGGACATCTAGAGATCCTACGGATAGAGTTTAACCGTGGATAGAACTTATGTATTTTAGGACAAGATATGTAGAATATCTTTTAATAGTTTATCATTATTCGTTTCTTGTAAGAAAGATTAGGGTTTCCACTAGTATATCAGGAACCCTAGGTCATTGTAATAGATACAAGTTTCTAGTACAAAGTTACATTAATATTATTAGTTTATAGATCCATAAAGGATCAAGTTTAGTATACGTTTGTTTTTATATTCCGCATAATTACAAGCTCACAGAGATTATCTAACTTAGTCTAGCTAGTGATTACATTAGTTGGCTAACGATCTATTGGCTCATGATCTATCAAGGTATAGATCCCTACAAGTGGTATCAGAGCCACTAGATACTCTCTGTAACCTCTACACAATCACATAAATATTCACTCAGTACCAATGGCAGACAAACCAGGCGGTGATGTTGCTCTCTCAGAAGCAGGCTCTCTTACTCAACAACTAAAACAGGTGGCCTTCTCCAACAGCAATGCAAAACTTCCTTTTCTTAGGAAGGATGAGCATGAAATCTGGGCCATAAAGATGCAGAACTGGATTGCAATTGTTGACTATAACCTCTGGTATGTTATACTCAATGGTTGTCGTCCTAAAAAGCAAAGTGTTGATGCTAATGGTAAAGTTACAATTTTGGAACCTGTTTCTGCTGAAGAAATTCTTGCTATTCAAAGGGAGAACAAAGCAAGAACCATATTGCTGCTGGCAATTCCTGATGACCACATGGGAGATTTTCATTCAATGACTGATCCAAGAGAAATCTGGTGGGCCATAAAAGCTAGATTTGGTGGGAATGAAGATTCAAAGAGGATGAGAAAAAGTATGTTGAAGATGGAGTTCCAAGAATTCAAGATTACTGAAGAGGAAGATCTCCACAAAGGTTATGACAGGTTTCAGAAGATTCTGAGTCACTTGAATCAGCTGCTAGCAAGACCTGACAATGAGGAGGTGAACTCTAGGTTTCTAAGAGCTTTGCCTCCCTCATGGTCTCAGGTGAGTATATCATTGAAAACCAAAGGTGGCTTGGATTACCTCACCTTTGATGACTTGTACAACAAACTAAGAGCTTTGGAAGGTGACATAAAGGGATTCTCTCCATATGCAGCAACTCCTTCTCAATTTGGTTTTGTCAGTTCTAACTCAAACTACATGCCACATACCTATACAAGTCCATCCCCAGCACCACAGGTTTACTCAAGTCCATCCACTCCAAGCCAAAGTCTTCCAATGACCACATTGTCTTTTTCAAGTGCTAATCCTATAACTCATCCAAAGATTAGCAATGTGATGGAAGATGTACTTCATTCGTTTGTTGCTGAAGTTGATAAGCAGCAACAAATAGCTTATGAAGATTTTGAGCAGATTGATGAACTTGCTTTAGAAGAGTTGGACTTAAAGTGGCAAATTTCTATGCTATCTCTCAAGGTTAGACGATTTGAGCAAAAGGTTGGTAAAAAGCTCAATGTTGAAGGAAGAGATGCAGCTAGGTTTGATAGAAGGAAGGTGAAGTGTTATGCTTGTGGAGAAATTGGTCACTTTGCAAGAGAATGCTTAGCCAAGAAGGGTGAAGCCAGTACCAGGTATTCAACATACAAGAAGAAAGAAGTGGAAGCTGGAGAATCAAAGGCCTTGATCACTGCTATAGATACTAGTGTGGACTGGAATGAGCATGATAATGATACAAGCAGCTCTCCTCAAATCTCCTGCATTGCTAGTTGTGATGATAGCTTTGGTCTCATGGGAATCTCTCCTCAGGTATCTACTTGTGTTTGTGATTGTGATTCTAAATATACAACTCTAAAAGAAGCTTATGATGATATGAAACCAAAATATAATGCTTGTTTTATTGAAGCTGCAACTTATAAAGAAGCTTTTAAAACTTTAGAACAACAAAAGGTGTGGTTTCAACAAAATCAATTAGCTTATGAGGAAAAGATTAGAGTTTTAAGTAGAGATTTAGAATGTGCTAGCAATGAATTAAAATTTTTTGAAAAAGAAAAAGCTAGAATTGAGTCTGAGAAAAATGTTTTGCAAGAGAAACTGGATAAAGAAGTAGCTAGGCATAAAGAGTGGCTAGTTTCAGGTGATAATTATCTAGGTTGCTCTACAGTAGTAAGTCTGTTACTTCTGAGATAGGTCTAGGGTTTAAGAAGTATGTAGGTCCAGAAGCTAATCACTATTTAGATAAGAAGAATCATAACTATTCTATCCCTATAAATTATCTAAAAGAAGGTGAGATGCATGTTGTACCAGGACCTATCAGAGGTGTATTTATGCCTACCACCAAAACTTCTGACTTTGATGGTTCATACCATCTCTTTGGCAAAAAGTCTAAAGACTTGCCAAATAAGTCTGAAGACTGTCCAACCATAGGAACCCCTAAACCCACATCCCATAAGTTTGACTCACCAGAAACAAAGGAAACCACTGGCATTAGGATCAATGACTCCCCTGACACTAGAAGTATATCTAGTAATGATTCTAACACTTATGTCTCTTGTTCTTCCAGGGACAAGACCTCAGAGACCTCTAGTTATGCCAGCTGTGATTCCAAGACCAAGTCAGACTCACCCTAGTCCTCAATAAAGATTTCTGAAAAGTCATCTTACAAGTCTGTGGACACTGAAGTTGCTGCTGATGAAGTTCTTTATCAACCAGCCTCTTCTAAAGACTTGTTATTTACTTCTTATGAAAACAATTCTTTTCAGTGTTTACAAAACAATTCTGTTTCTGATGTTTGTTTGAATAATTCTATGTTTAATAAGACATCTTTTGGATTTAATAAATCTTATAAGAAAAAGAAGTGTTTTGTTTGTGGTAGCAAGTTGCATTTAATTAAGGATTGTGATTTTCATGAAAAGAGGATAGGTGTTTCTGTTGTTAACAATAGACCTAGACATAAATGGACTAATACCTGTACCAAACCCTCAGTAGCTCCACAGGCTAAGTATCATGTCAGCAGAATGTGTTCCACTCCTACTGATTGGCCTGTTTATTCTAATAGGTCTGTTTTTAATAATAGATATATGAATAACAATAGGAATAGATATGGGTCACAACCATTTAATGGTGTTAATCATTGGTATGAATATACTGACCAAATGTATATGGGAAAGGGGTTTTTGGGATTCTGCTGAAAAGTCCTCAGCAGATTGTTCTTGGACATATAAAAGACCATTTAACTATAGGGAATCCAGGAACAATTGTGGATCTAACTCATCATCTTGGGTTCATCAGAATGATCCACAAGGCAAGCTCAAGTCTTTCATGACTTAAGTCTACTAACCTACTTGTTGTTGTTGTATATTAACTTTCTTTGTTGTAGGAACATCCTCTTCTTAATAAAGACTTAGGTATTGTTGATAGTGGCTGTTCAAGAAACATGTCTGGTAATGAAGAGAAGCTGCATGACTTTGTGCCTATTTATGGAGGCATAGTGAGGTTTGGAAGTGGAGTAGGAAGGATCACTGGCAAAGGAATCATCAGAACTCCAAAGGTGGATTTTGAGAATGTCTACTATGTGAAGGAGCTTCAAGGATTCAATTTGTTCTCTGCCTCACAAATTTGTGACAAAAAGCTTCCTGTGCTTTTCATTGAAGATGGTTGTTTCATTCTTTCACCTGAATTCCAAATGCCTGATGACAATCATGTGTTACTTAAGGCTCCAAGAAACCATAATCTTTATACCTTTGACTTGAATGATGTCAAGCCAGAAGGTGATCTCACATGCTTGGTGGCTAAAGCATCCTTGGATGAATCTACAAAATGGCATAGAAGGATGGCACATGTTAACTTTAAAGTCATCAACAAACTTGCTAAAGATGGACTAGTTCATGGACTTCCTTCCAAGATCTTCACCAATGAGCATAATTGTGTAGCTTGTAACAAGGGAAAGCAACACAAAGCTTCTTATAAGGCCATTACTACTGTGAGCACAATCTCAGAACCATTGCAGCTGCTTCACATGGATTTCTTTGGTCCTACATCCATCAGGAGTATTGATCATAAGTACTTCTATTTGGTGATCACTGATGCTTTCAGCAGATTCAGTTGGACATTTTTCTTAGTGACTAAAGATCAAACCTTTCAGGCACTCAAAGAATTCATGGCTCTAGCTGAAAATCAACTTAACAAGAAGATTAAAAGTATTAGGTGTGACAATGGGACAGAGTTCAAAAATGCCAATCTCATTGAACTTTGTGGTTTAAAGGGTATTAAAAGAGATTATAGCACTCCTAGGACTCCACAACAGAATGGAGTTGCTGAAAGGAAGAATAGAACCCTTATAGAGGCTGCAAGATCTATGCTTGCTGACTCTAAACTTCCCACTATGTTTTGGACTAAGGCAGTTGGTACTGCTTGTTATGTGTTGAATAGGGTATTAATTACTAGACCTCACAATAAGACACCCTATGAACTATTGACAGGGAAGAAGCCTACCATTGAACACTTGAAACCTTTTGGTTGTCAGGTGACCATTCTGAATACAAGTGATCACCTAGGAAAATTTGAAGCAAAAGCTGCTGAAGGATATATAGTTGGATACTCATCTCATAGCAAGGCTTATAGGGTCTATAATTTGGCTGCAAAGAAGATTGAAGAGACTCTCAACCTGAAATTTCTGGAAGATAATGTAAATGTTCAAGGCAAGGGTCATGAATGGTATTTTGACCTTGACTATCTTACAGATTATTTGGGTTATGCTAGACATAAAACTAACCCCTCTGCAGGTATACAAGTGTCATCTTCTAACAATGTAGGTACCCTACAGGATGATTCAGACAGTGATTCAGAATTTGATGAACCCACTATTGTTGTAACAACTCTACCACTCAAGATAGCAGATCCTCCTACCAAAGAAGCCTCTGATGCCAAATCTGCTGATGATGTGGAAAATTCAACTTAAGCAGAAGATCTTGCTAGACTCAAAAAGCAAGAACATGCAGCTGCTGAGGAAGCTAAAAGACTTGGTCTTGAATTTGCTCAAGACACTGAAGCCCTCTTAAAACAAGCTGCTGTTGAAGAAAGCAGAAAATCTAGTTCTGCTGATGCATCAGCTGATGCACCTGTTTATTCTGCTGATGGAGATTCTGCTGAAGGCAATTCTGCTGCAGTTCATGTTTCCACTGAAGCTTCCACAAGTTTGGATGAACCTTATGGCAGGTTTCCAATTCCCTCAGATCTTGCCAATGCTGAGCAACCTGAAGGCATCTTTCAATCAGCTTCTTATGATGAAGACTTTGCTCCTACTTTAACCAATCTTGATACCTCCATTGATGTTAATCCTGTTGCAATCAAAAGGATCAACACCATACATCCACAAGATAATATACTTGGTGATCCAAATGCTATGGTACTCACCATGAGTGCCATTAAGAATACCAAGTTTGGGCAATGTGCATTTTTGACTTATGTATCCACTCAGAAGAGAGACAATCACACAGATAAGAAACATTGTTTGTTTGCTTGTTTCCTGTCTCAAGTTGAACCCACAAGCATTAAACAGGCTTTGAGTGAGCCTAGTTGGGTTGAAGCTATGCAGGAAGAGATGCAACAATTCAAGAATCAAGATGTTTGGGTACTTGTTGATCTCCCTGCAGGAAAGATTGCAATTGGGACCAAGTGGATCTTAAAATGCAAGAGGGATGCCAGAGGTATTGTGGTAAGAAATAAAGCAAGATTGGTGGCTCAAGGTTTCAGACAAGAAGAAGGGATTGACTACACTGAGGTCTTTGCAGCTGTTGCTAGGGTTGAGGCCATTAGACTGTTTTTAGCCTTTGCCTCATATATGGGGTTTAAGGTCTATCAGATGGATGTCAAGAGTGCCTTTCTCTATGGCAAAATTGAAGAGGAAGTATATGTTACTCAACCACAGGGCTTTGAAGACCCCCATCATCCTAAGAAGGTTTACAAAGTTGTCAAGGCACTTTATAGACTTCACCAAGCACCAAGAGCATGGTATGCTAGATTGTCTACATTTCTTTTGGAGCATGGATACAGAAGAGGAGCTATTGATAAGACCCTATTTATTAAGAAAAACTCCAGGGACATTATTCTAGTACAAGTATATGTGGATGACATAATCTTTGGATCCACAAAGGAGGCATGGTGCAGGGAATTTGAAGAATTGATGAAAGGTGAATTTCAAATGAGTGCAATGGGGGAGTTAACCTTTTTCCTAGGGCTGCAAGTCAAACAACAACCTGAAGGGATCTTTATTCATCAGGAGAAGTATGTTAAAGATATTTTGAAAAAGTTTGACTTTGAACTTTTGAGGACTGCTACCACTCCATATGAACCACCCAAGCTTAAGAATCCAAATGAGCAAGATGAGGCTGTGAATGTTCATCTTTATAGGTCCATGATTGGATCCCTCATGTATCTAACAGCTTCTAGGCCTGACATTACCTTTGCTGTCAGTGCTTGCTCAAGACATCAAGTCACTCCACTGACTTCCCACCTAAATGTTGTGAAGAAAACTTTCAAGTACATTAAGGGCCAACCCAAACTAGGCCTTTGGTACCCAAGGGATTCACCATTTGTGTTGGAAGCTTACAGTGATAGTGATTATGCTGGAGCTAATTTGGATAGGAAATCCACAACAGGAGGTTGTCAATTTCTTGGTAGAAGACTCATCTCTTGGCAGTGCAAGAAACAAACTATTGTAGCTACTTCTACTACTGAAGCAGAATATGTTGCTGCTGCCAATTGCTGTGGTCAGGTACTTTGGATTCAAAATCAGATGTTAGATTATGGGTTTAACTTTATGAACACTAAAATCTACATTGATAATCAAAGTACTATTTCTATTGTTAAAAATCCTGTTTTTCATCAGAGAACTAAACACATAGAAATTAGGCACCATTTTATAAGAGATGCAAATGAGAAGCATCTAATTCAAGTGCTTAAATTCATACTGATGATAATGTGGCTGATTTTTTAACAAAAGCTTTTGATGGACCTAGGAATAATCACCTAGTTGTCAACATTGGGATGGTTAACCCTTGAATGCTATATTTGAGGGGAGGCATAAGCCTCAGGGGAGGCATATGCCTCAGGGGAGGATTGTACATGTTGTATTTATGTAGATCATTATGTTTTCTAGAATTGTGTTTACTAACTTTGTTTTGCAGGTTATTACTAAACTTGTATAGTATTCTGTTTTGTTGTGTTTTTGTGTTTTGTGTGAATGTCTGGTTTCAGGTCATGTTTCTGCTGATGTTCAAAGATCTACATTCAGTGGCATTCAATGTAAAGACATCAAAGTAAAATATTATTCATCAGTGGAAAGTTTGGTACATCCATTACAAGATCTGTCATCAGAAGAAACACAAAATACATCATTCAACAACAACCAACCACCATCATACCATCACATCCCTAAGTAACAACCTAATCCATCTTCCTCTTCCCTTTACCCAAGTCCTTTGGGTCTGGCATTTTCTTGTGGATTCCTCTGGATTGCATGTCTTTGTTCCAGAGTTTGGGAGCTGCAAGACCAAGCACCACCTTCAATGGACCCTTCTTTCTACTTGAGGACTGTGGCTCTTCAGGGACAAAGATTCTTCTCATATCTGCACAGACTCTTTCCATTTCACTTGTTAAGAATGTAGTAACAGGGGTGAAATCAGGGACAACAATAGCTAGAGGAGCTGGTGTTTCCTCAGCTTCAGTGGTTTCTTCTGATGAGGTTGGAGATGGACATAACTCTGAAGGACCTTCATTTAAGTAGTAGTATGATCTTTGGATCTGAGGTATGTCAAAGGTAGAGTCTGATGAATCAGAAGAGATTTCAATGACATTGGGGGATGGCTTCATGTTTTGAATGTGTGAAAGACTTTGGGATATGTTATTTGTGGAATGGTGAGTTGCTAATGACTTGACGACTTCTTTTAAAGACTTGATTTGAGTTTACTGGGAGTTAATGTAAGTTAATGGGAGGTAGTTGGGTCAGTAGCAATTACTAAGTATGCAAGTTGTCCACTTAATAGGATACTTCGGATGAAAGTCAATGGTTTGACCAACATGCTGCTGATACTAGTTATCTGGTTGTTAAGTGTGTTCCTGCTGATGGCTTATTCAAGTTCAATTTATTCAGGGGAATGCTAATTAGAAGAATTAAAACAAGCAATAATTAACAAGGAAAATTTTATTGATTCTTCAAAAGTACAATACAAGATTGTGAAAATAAAAGCTTAACAATAAAGTTCCTATTCTACTTTGCCCTTGCCCTTGCCTTCCACAGTCTTCTCTTTGCCTTTGTTGTTGATGTTGAAGAGTCCTTGCCACTGAGGACAGGGCAAACCTAAAACAATCTTTCTGGTCTTTGGCAATGGGGAATTTACTTGTCTTCTTCTTGGACGAGAGGATTGAGGCTTATCAGAGGTTGTAGGGGTGTAAAGTTCATCATTCTCATCATCCTCTTCATCAGAAGATGTAAAGAAGATGAGAGACTCATCAGGATTGGGAACTCTGTTTGCCCTCTCCAATTCATTCCACCTTCTCTCCATCTCTCTCTGGTACTCTGGATCATCGATTTCAGAAGGGTATGGTGGAAGATCTTATGATGATGAACTAGGGGCAGGGACATCATGTTTCTTCTTCTTGGCTTGTTCTTTTGTGAGACCACGGGGAAGTGTTGGCATTCTGAGTGGAGGTGGACATGTTGGTGAATCAGAAGTATCTGACGAGTCAGAAGAAAGGTTGATGATGGGTTGATTGGAAGCCATGGATGTATTATTAATTGGAGATATGATAATTAGGGATTTGATTTGAAGTGGAGAGATTTGGGGATAATTAGCCTTTATTTATAAGATTACCCAACCGCGTGTCTTTATTACCATTAATGCGAGGCAGTTTGGAGATATTTAAGGGTTCTTTGAAATTTGAATTATGAGATCTTTTTCAAAGATATTTGGTTTCCACTGACGAGTAGATTCTGCTGAACGACACTGCGGATGGTTCTGTTGACCATAGTCAAAGTTTGACTATTTTCTACGAATTGACCATTTGCTTTCAGCCGTTTGATTTGGTTTCTACGGATGAGTCAGTTAATTGGGATTTGCCTTAGTTGATTATTGGTCAAAGATTTCTTTCCAATAATTCACATCAGTTTCATTCCATGTTTGGTAACTTCCATAATTAACCAAGACGTGCATATCCCACTCCCAAATTAACTGATTCCCTCTCGTTATATAATTTCAAAAACCATTTCAACATTTTTCAGCACACCCAACCCTAATTTCTTATTCTCAATCAATGGCTGAATTATATTTCAAAGGAGATCATAACAAACATGCCTTTCTTGGTCGTGGTAAAAATGATGAAGATTATGTGGGCATGATCGAATTTCTTCAAAGGTCCAAGATTCGTTATGCTCTGCTTCAGTACCCAAATTTTATTCATGAGTCTCTTGTTGTACAATTTTGGGATACTGCTCAAACAAGGACTGTTGAAGATGGACCAACAGAGATTGTTGCTGTTATTGATGGGGAAGAATATGTGGTTACTGAGTCATTGGTCAGGACCAAACTACAGTTGGATGATGAAGGAGGGGTGACTGAGTTGCCTAAGAGTGAGATACTTAGAGGGCTTCAGACTGCTGGTTATAGTGGTGATGGGAAAGTATGGTACAAGAATCTGTTTTGTCCAAAATGGAGGTTTTTGACACACACCTTACTTCAGTGCATGGGTTCTAAATCTGGTGGTTGGGACCAATTCTCTACAAACATTGCTCTTGCCATGGTGTGTATCTCTCAGGGAAGAACATTCAACTTTTCTAGGTATATCTTTAATGCTATGCTTGAAAATGTTAAGGATACCAAACTTAAATATTTAATGTATCCTAGGTTTCTTCAAATCATTTTAGACATTGAGACAAATGACCCCACTTACTTGCCTGTTAAGGGTTTATCTAAAAAGTTGTTTTCCCAAATGAAAATTAAATTTACTGGTGAACACAAACCCTTACTACCAGCTATGTTGCCTGCTGGCAATGCTTCTGATGGAGTAGCTGCTGATGCCCCGGTGGGCAATCCCCCTGATGGAGAAGCAAGATATTCCTTTAGAGGATAGTACTACTTTTCTTGATTATGCTTCTGATGATGGTCAAGACCCTGTTGTATGGGAGAAAATTGTGAAGTGGGAACTTGTTGACTCTGAGCTTGGTCAAGGAAAAGTGAATGTTATAACTAGACAAGATGGAACTACCAAGACATTCTTGTTTCTGAGTCAGATCTTACATATGGTGGACAAGCAAGATCTTCTCTCACTTTATGATTGGGTTACCAAGTACTATCAAACTCATTCCCCTGATGACATTGGAATGTATTTGATGGGTGATTTGCAAATTCTGTGTGATTCTTATAAAGGTAATTCTGGTGTAAGGTTTCAAGTATGGAAAGGTCAAAAGACATGGGTGGTTGAATATTGGAAGTTCTTTCCACTTTCTAATGTTCATATGATTGTCACAACCACTGGTAAGACCTTGTATTGTTGGGCTGATGTTCTTTACCCAATCACAAAGGAAGTAATGAATCTCATGCTAGAGGCAAAGCTTTCTGTTCCTTTGGATATGACTGAAAATGATCTTCATCTAGCTGAACAATTGGTGAGGTTTATCAGAAGAAGTATTTTGACTAAGAAGGAACTAGCAACCAAGCATGGTATTCAAATGGATTCATATCTGCAATGAGCTGATCTTGGTATTGTATTTTGTTGTATATTTTTACTTTCTATTAGTTTAAAAAAAAAAAAAAAAAAAAAAAAAGAAAAAAAGAACTAACATATTTGTATAGTTTTGTGTATGTTGTATGCAGGTTTGGTGTTGATTCTTATCACACTCTTTCTGGTCATCAACTTGCCTGATGTTGACTATTCCATGAAAAAGTTGGCTAGTCCAAAGGGTACAGCTTTGGTAAAGACTCATCAAATCTGTTGATAGCTGTAATGGTTTGCTCAAAATCATAAGGTTTTCAACTCACCTATGCTTTATTACTGAGTAGTTGAAATGGTTGTCAATTGACCATGGATTTTTCCTTTATGGATTCCAAATAATTGGCTAGCCCACATGTATATGGCTTGTGGTAAATGCAGTGGAAAACCATATTTGGTATTCAATTGACCAAGATGATTATTCATCAATAATTGACTAGTCCTGAGCAAACGGCTACAGGTAAAGGCATATCAAATCCGTTTATAGCTGATGATTTGCTAAAAATCATGTGGTTATCAGTGTACCTTTGAACACTTGGTTACTCCAGTAGTGATGGCTATTGGTAAAGAGACATCAAATCCATTATTTTCAATGATTCACCACTCACAGGAGTTAACACACCTGGATGTGATGAGAATAGTATGAAACTTATATGTTTTGATGTACATTTAGTCTTGTGTTGCTGCAAAGAATGGTGCTTTTCAATTGGTTGCTGATCATAGAGATTCTGCTCATGAAGATTCTTTGTTGCTGATGTTTATCATCAATCCTCTGGTTTGTGCTATAGGCGATCTATCAAGAAATCTTGAACTTAACTGTGTCAAATTCAAGATTAGGGGAGGATTGTAAGGAATTATTGAAGATACTGCTGATTGATACTGCTGACAGGTTCCTGCGGAAGGCTTAGTGACTTTCTGCTGATGACTGGTTCCTGCGGACATCTAGAGATCCTACGGATAGAGTTTAACCGTGGATAGAACTTATGTATTTTAGGACAAGATATGTAGAATATCTTTTAATAGTTTATCATTATTCGTTTCTTGTAAGAAAGGTTAGGGTTTCCACTAGTATATAAGGAACCCTAGGTCATTGTAATAGATACAAGTTTCTAGTACGAAGTTACATTAATATTATTAGTTTATAGATCCATAGAGGATCAAGTTTAGTATACGTTTGTTTTTATATTCCGCATAATTACAAGCTCACAGAGATTATCTAACTTAGTCTAGCTAGTGATTACATTAGTTGGCTAACGATCTATTGGCTCGTGATCTATCAAGGTATAGATCCCTACACCAACACTTGGGTAATGTTAAGAAGTTAATTGATGAATGAGTACAGCACAGCACAGAATGAGCAGGTAAGGAATATCGATCTAAATTGTTGTAAATACAATTTAATACCTTATGATCATTATTATTTAAAATTAAGATCGTTGTCTCATTGTCATCTATTCTAGGTAGACCTGTGATGATCCTTCATAAAGATAACATATGCAGCCACGAGAAGGGAGATATAGAGGTGCCATTGTTTAGCTTACTAGAAGTTTCTAAGGCTACCAATAACTTTTCGGTCTCCAACAAGCTAGGAGAGGGTGGGTTTGGTCCAGTTTACAAGGTATATGATATGATTTAGAAGCTTTTTTTTTCTTTCTTTTTTTCTTTTTTTTTTTTTTTTTTTTTTTTTGTGAACGACAAAGAGATTTTTATTTATAAATAAAAATAACTAGCAAGAAGCTTGATATTACAAACACCTAGCTAGGAATCATAACAACAAGCCTAGCTAGAAGATCGAGTACTTCTAACAACTACACTCATATATCTTTGGAAAAAAATCATCATGAAATACCTAAAACAACGTATACCTATAACAACGGCAACCCAACACACGACGCAAGCACAACTCCCTAAACAAAGGTTACAAAACATATGCATAAGGACATATTACACAAAAGATAATTTAATATCATTATGTTCATGTCAACAATATTGCATGTACTAATAGTTTTAGCCTCCAGGTTGCGCTAGAAGAAGGACAAGAGATTGCTGTGAAGCGGCTCTCAAAGTCCTCACGACAAGGACTTGACGAATTCAAGAATGAAGTTATTTGCATTGCTAAACTTCAGCATCGGAATCTTGAGAAGCTCTTAGGATATTGCATACAAGGAGATGAGACATTGTTAATTTATGAAGACATGCCTAACAAAAGGCTGGACAGTTATATATTTGGTTTGGCTCTCGTTTAATCCCATAAAAAGTATTCATATGAACCGTAAGATATCCAATACATAGACTAATTTTTACAATTTTAGCAGATGAATCAAGTTAGTCATCACTTGATTGGCCACTATGCTTCCCCATTATCCATGGAATTGCTCGAGGTCTTCTTTATCTGCATCAAGATTCGTGACATAGAATTGTACATAGGGATTTAAAATCAGGCAAACATTTTGCTCGATCATGACATGAATCCGAAGATATCAGATTTCGGCTTGGCTAGAATGTTTTCAGAACATGAAAGTGAAGCAAATACCATGAGAGTTGTGGGAAGTTTGTGAGAACTCTTCAGCTTTGTATTGTTCAGTACTTCGCAATATATTCGACATCTCTCAAGCCTATTTATTTGCATGATCCTATCTTCTGCTCAGGGGATACATATCTCTAAATTATGCTGTAAATGGGATATTCTCATTAAAATCAGATATTTTCAGCTTCGGTGTTTTAGTTTTGGAGATTGTGAGCGGGAATAAAAATTGAGGTTTTGTTGCTGATGATCATCATGATAACCTTCTTAGACATGTAAGTGTTTTGCTAATAATCTTTAATTCATAAAATTGAACTAATTAATTTAATTTCTGTTTGCCATTTATCTGGACTCATCTAGGCATGGAGACTTTACAAAGAAGGTAGATCTCTTGAAATAATTCATCCTACATTAGGTGAGTCATGGTCTATTTCTGAAGTGTTGCGGTCAATACAAATTGGTCTCTTATGTGTGCAACAGCGAGTAGAAGATAGACCAAACACACTCTCTGTGGTTTCCATGTTGGGTGGTGAAGGCTCGCTGCCTTCTCCTAAATAGCCTGGTTTCTTTATTCAAGGAAGTGAAAATAGTTCCACCTTAACTATTCCTTCACCACCATTGTTGGCCCAATTCTCACGGATCTTTAATCAATGATATACCAAAACAATGAAATAATCTCAATTTTATAATTCTGTCATCTGTCATCATTTGTAATCGAGTACAATACTATCTATATATACATTCGAATGGGTACAAGTAATGGTTGTGTTGGTTCGTATGAATCAACAGTCATGACCCTTCGTTTTGTAACTATAAATAACTGAAAATAACTATCTAACTGTTTTGTAACTTCCATTTGACTTTGCTCCGGTTTGACTTTAGGGTTGACTTTATTAGATTGGGATTAACCCAATATTCTTCCCCTTAATCACCACTTTGTCGTAGATCTTTAAGTCTTTTGTAGTCGTCTCACATAACTCCATTTTGCTTCCTTTAACATTCACTGCAACATTGATCAAATTTTGGAATTTTCTGCACTCCCTGCTGTCTTCTGCATTCTCTGCGATTTCTGCACACTCTACAGTTTCTGCACTCTCTGCGGCTTCTGCACTCTCTGTGGTATGCTCATTGTATCATTTCTTTTCAGTTATGGTCGCCATAAGCAATGTTGGCTCTAAGTATTCTTCAATAAGATTGGACTTTTCTCTGACTTGATTCTTGCGTTTATTTGGACATTCATAGGAATAGTTGTAACACCCCTATTTTCAAGGTTCGCAGCAGATTTAGGGTTGGGGTATTACTTCATGGAATCACAGTTATAGTAATAGAAAACGACTCAAAAAGAGACGTTTTTAGAAATTTAGTTATCATTCATTTAATTATCAGAAGTTTTATAGTAAAAGATATACTTTTACTATTGATGAGGTCCCAAAGTCTAGGTGTTAAGTTATGTTTGAATGATAACCGGTTTCAAAGTTCTCCGAGTTCAGTGCCTCCTTCTGCCATATCTCCGTAGAAGTGATATACCTAGAATGCATGCTTAAAAGTCAACACTAGGTGTTGAGTGAGAGTGATAGGTTTAAGTGTTAGTGAATACAAGTTCCCTAGGTTCCGTTGTTACACCCATCTGGGAAAATGTTGTGTGTGTGTGTGTGTGTGTGATAATTGTGATGCATGCATAATTATCAAGAGTGGGGTGTGTTGAACTACGCTCATGAACCACACGTTAACAGTCTGGGTCATGGGGTCTGCAGACTAATTGATGGATCTAAACATACCTTGATTTGTGTTAGAATAATACTTTGAGTTATACTACCAAGTATGTGGAATCTACTTAGTAATACTTAGAAGTTTGATTGTGAGTAAAAGCAATTGTATATGAATAAGAACAATGTGTAAACCAAACTGTTAGCTCTAATATTATTAAGAATAATAATACGAGTGATCTTTGTATCACTAGGGTTACAACCTTGAAGCTCTAAGAAAATCGTATCTTTAACCTTGACCTAGGACCTCCTTTTATAGCACAAGTGATGAGGCGAAAAATGAACCATTTTTAGGGGGTCATTTAAGCCCGGATTTGAATTTATTTGATCAAATATTGCCCTAAATCGTTCCTTTTGTCATTTTAGGCACTTTTGGAGTGAATTCTGGAAAAGGAAGCATTTTGGACGTTTTTTGAGCATAAAAGTGAAGAAAACGGCAAAGTCTTAATTTTCCTTGCTGGGAACAGTACCTGACGGCGTCAAGAGTCTTCACCTGACGGCGTCAAGAATAAAACAAGAGTTGGAAGTGGTGACGGTCCAGAGAAAACGTGATGGCGTCACGTATGACCATCATGGTTCAAGATATGGTGACGGCCCAGAACTAAAATACACATGACGGCGTCAAATCTGGATCTAGGCAATCCGATCTTATTATGGGCGGCGAGTTGACGGCGTCAGAAATTCCTTCTTGACGCCTTCACCCTGTAAAATCTATATATAGTTTTGCAATTTTCATTCATTAATGAGGAACAAGTAGGGTGTAACTTTGGAAAAACCCTAGCACGAATTTTACTGCTCTTTCAAGGGTTTTTACCCTTTGAAACCTTTCATGTCAATTTGAGATAAGTACTCTTTCAATTAAATCAATATGTCTATGTGTTGCTTGAATATATCTTACGCTTGTCTTGAATTTAACATGCTAGGCTAGATCTATTGTGTGTTTGCTTAGATGTAGTGAAACCTAGATGTTGATTATGGGTTGATTGTTTGTTTATAGTTGTTACGGATGAATGATTTCGATGTTAGGCTTAAGAAAACTGGCCAACCTCCTTTATGGTAATGTGCTTGAACATCTTAAGAAACATTAACCAATGCGTACTAGGTTATTGTGGTTGTATTTAATGCATGAGTGAATTCTAATGATCCCATGTTAGGAGCTTCTTAGCCGGCTCGACATAGGAGTGAAGTAGGGGCTTATAGAGTTGGGGAAGTACGTACGCCACCCCACGAATGGTATTAAGGAATATTACCCGTCATCCATGCAATTGTAACAAACTATCAACCTATAAAAGATATCAAGGGAGTAATGAAACCTAAGTAAACACAATTCTCCCCATTATTGTTCACACCACTAGTTTAATTAGCTTTATTTTCATTTCTGTTATTTTATTTTGATTGCATCTTAGTTATTGGGTTAGTTGATTAGCAACTAATTCCACCCATCCTTCCAAAAACCGATAATTGCTTTTATAAAAATATAAAAATACAAAAAGAATCATCCCTCACCTCTAGACCTAGTTTTTAGGCTTTCTAATCCTAGCGACACTATTCCTGAGTTGAACGATCAATCTCCCGGTACTTGTCACTATACTATACTACAACGATCAGGTACACTGCCTGGTGGGGGTTGTAAGCTTCTCGAGATCCCTCGAGAGGTAAAGCCTGGTGTGATTCCCATGTATCAAGTTTTTGGCGCCGCTGCCGGGGAATAGTTATTGTCTAGGTTAGGATTTCTTTTTATTAGGTCTACCTGCTAGATTCCTTTCTAGTAAGATTTTATTTTTATTTTTAGGTTCTCTTTAGTCTATCTTATTTCTTTGTATCTTTGTTCGTAATCTTTAACATCCGACATCATGGACGGTGGTAACATCTTTGAACCCATCAACCCACCACAACAAAACCACCTACAAAACCCACCACTAGCAAACCAACCTCTTAGGCCCCGAACCCTAGGAGAGTATTCCTGTCCTAGCCACCAAGGCTATCGAAACACTATTGAGCTCACCGAAGGAGCCAATGTGTCCCCCTTGCGATCCAACACCATCCGGTTGGTGCAAAGCAGATGTACATTCCATGGACTTCGTTCCGAAGATCCTAACCAACATCTCAAGGATTTCCTTAAAATCGTAGATTCTATAGACCTTGATGTAACAACTAGAGAGTCAACCCGATTAAGCTAGTCAATGGCTTGAACGTCTACCCGTGGGATCCATCACCTCATGGGATGATCTCACCACTCGTTTCCTTGCTCAATTTTTCCCACCAGGGAGAACTACCAAGCTTAGAAATGATATCTTGATGTTCCAACAACGTCAAGGTGAAACTCTATATGAAGCATGGACTCGTTTCAAGGACTTACTCCAAAAAGTCCCTCATCGTGGCATAGATCTTTGGCTCCAAGTCCAAATCTTCTATGACCATATCGATCTCTCCACAAGGCGAACCATTCACCAATCGGCCGGTGGCAAGCTATGAGATCTAAGTGCGGAAGAATCATGGGAACTCATGGAAGATCTTGCTCTCTATGACAACGAAAGTTGGAATGTTCCCCGTGATTTGAACAAAACGGTCAAGGCAATATCTTTGCCTTCGAACAATTCTAGCACTCCCGACTGTAGGATCATGGAACTTGAGGACCAAGTCAAGTTTCTCATGAAATCTTACGAAGCTCCTAAGCCTTCAAGCCAAGTGAACAAAATCACTTCTTCGTGTAAATTGTGTAATGGCCTTCATGAAACTCATAACTGCATAGAGCTTCCAAAACATGCTTTTAAGGAATTCACATTGTCACACGTTGATCGAGGCCCTCGAAACTTTGACGAGGCCTATGAGGCATGGAAGGATAAACCTAATTTCAGAAGATACCAAACTCGGAGCGTATCCTTCAATGATTCCCCTCCACTCGAATGGTCTGAGCATTTTCCATCACAGAGCACTCCTAGGCAAAGCTATGAAGATGCCTGGCGAAAGTTCATTCTCTCTCAAGAATTACAGCTCTCCACGCTCGAGACCAGATTTAGACAAAAGCAAGCCGATATGAATGACAAGATTTGTAATCTGTTAACTGCTATTAAAGAGCACGCTATTAATAAACCGATTCAGGCTGAATAGGTCAAATCTGTTACCGTCATGAATCAGCCAACCTCTCATGTGAAAATAAAAAGTCCTAGTAAACTCTTTAAACATCTGTCACCAAAGGTAAAGGACGTGAGGGACCCTGTTAACCCCCTAGGACCAATCCATTTCGTGAATACTATCACCACAATATCTGCTCCTACACCTGACCAGAGCCAACAACCAACTGGAAATAAGGGTCATGAAGTTAAGGATGAAACCTCAGAGCTAGACCACGAATTGGCCAAGAGCCCTGCCAATTCATTCGAGGACTCTGTCACACAAGGGTCAGGCAAATTGGATAAAGCGAAAGAGAGACCAAAAGGGCATACGAAGAATCCAACAATTTTGGGTAAATCTATTATAGAGGAACCCGATAAAAATTTGGTGGATATGAATATAGGGAGTAGTGATAGGATTAAGGGAAGCGACTCTGAAGTTTTCAAGATCTCCTGCACTATTAGGAAGAAGCTCATAACCGATACTCATATAGATCCTAACCTCCCTATCAACATAATCCCCATTTCCCTTTACAACGAAGCCTTCCCTGAACGTACATCGTATGAAGGAATCAATAACGCCGGAATTATAAAAAGCTTATCAGTTATGATTGGAGAATTCGTCTATAACATTGACCTCACCCTAGTCGATGACATAGACTCTGTGACTAATCTAACATTTACCAACCTTGATGAGAAGGATGGTAATGCCTTATTCACCAATGGCGTCAGGAAGGTGATTTTTTGGAAGGGTAATGAGGAGGTGTGCGAATATCGTCCGTCACTAGAAGGGAATATATATGGGTCAAAGGATGGAAGATCGGGGAGGATAAAGCGGCGTGATCCGAATAACCTCAAAATCCCTTGTATGATCGGTCACAAGTATTTCGATAATGTCTACATTAACTTGTTCCTACCTAAGAATTTTATGTCCCTATTCTACTATAACAATATCT
The DNA here is from genome assembly GCA_030686995.1 of Artemisia argyi. Classification (NCBI taxonomy): domain Eukaryota; kingdom Viridiplantae; phylum Streptophyta; class Magnoliopsida; order Asterales; family Asteraceae; genus Artemisia; species Artemisia argyi. The sequence goes on from CM060697.1 coordinate 126,058,970, forward strand.
GCAGATGGGGAATGATTTATGAAGGAGAAAATGTTATTGGTAGAGATCATGAAATCCAGGTATTCGTAGGAAATATGGCATTCACAATGGACTTTACAATCGTGGACAACATTGAGGACTATGTCGACCCAAGGTTGTCACAAGTTGTTTTTGGAGCGCCCTTTTGTGAAATAACTAACTTAATGGTTGACGACTGGAACGGAATTGATGAGGCGAAAAATGAACCACTTTTAGGGGGTCATTTAAGCCCGGAATTGAATTTATTTGATCAAATATTGCCCTAAATCGTTCCTTTTGTGATTTTAGGTACTTTGAGAGAGAAATCTGGAAAAGGAAGCAATTCGGACGTTTTTGGAGCATAAAAGTGAAGAAAACGCCAAAGTCTTAATTTTCCTTGCTGGGAACAGTAGGTGATGGCGTCAAGAAGTAATTTCTGACGGCGTCAAGAGTAATTTCCATGATGACCCAGTACAGATTTGACGGCGTCACAAGGAAGGGCATCAAGAGTAAAATTCATGACGGCCTGGAAATGCATAACACATGACGGCGTCAAAAGTAGATCAAGGCAGTCCGAGAATTATTTTGGCGGCGAGGTGACAGCGTCACAAGCTTTGTCTTGACGCCGTCAGACCCTATTTCCTATATATAGTTTTCTAATTTTTACATACAATAGGGAGAAGTTTTGGAGAAACCCTAAGTACAAACTTGGTGCGAATTTTACAGGTTTTTCAATGGTTCTAAGCCATTGATACCTTTCATGTGTAATTGAGATAAGTATTCTTTTAATTCAATCAATATGTCTATGTGTTGGTTGTCTATATCTTGTTCTTGTCTTAATTTCATCATGCTAGGCTAGATCTATCTTGTGTTTGCTTGGATCTAATGAAACCTAGATGTTAATTATGTGTTGATTACTTGTTTATATTTGTATTGGATGAATGAATTCGATGTTAGGCTTAAGAAAACTGGCAGACTTCCAAATGGTAACATGCTTGAACGTCTTAGGAAACATGAACTGACGTGCACTAGGTTTTATTGGTTGTATTTAATGCATGAGCCACTATTTATAATCCCTATGGTTGTGCTGGGCATGGTATAGGAGGAGATAAGAGCTCATAGGATTGGGGAGTTAAGTGCGCCACCCCATGAATGGTATTAAGGAATACAATCTGTCATCCATGCAACTATAACAAGTAATTAACGTGTAAAAGATGTCTAGGGAGTATTGAAATCTAAGTAAACACATTTTCTCCACTTATTGCTCACAACCTTAGTTAATTTAGTTTATTTTCATTTTTAGTATTTTATTTTGATTGCATCTTTAGTATTGGGTTAGTTGACTAGCAACTAATTCCGCCTAAATCCTTCAAACCCGAGATTTTTACTTGCTTTCTAAAAAATATAAAAATACAAAAATAATCATCCCTCATCTTTAGAACTAGTATTTAGGTTTTCTAATCCTAGCGACATTATTCCTAGCTGAACGATCAATCCCCCGGTACTTGTCACTATACTATACTACAACGATCAGGTACACTGCCTGGTGGGGGTTGTAAGCTTCTCAAGATCCCTTGAGAGGTAAACCCTGGTGCGATTCCCACGTATCAAGTTTTTGGCGCCGCAGCCCGGGGAATAGTTATTGTCTAGGTTAGAATCTCTTTTTATTAGGTCTACTTGCTAGATTCCTTTCTAGTGAGATTTTATTTTTATTTTTAGGTTTTCTTTAGTCTATCTTTTCTTTGTGTCTTTGTTCGTAAAAACCTTTCCATTGACTCTTCCGTTCACCATTATGGAGAACGTGAATCCACCAAGTCCGACACTAGAGTTTTACCAGAAAAAATATAATTACACTAGTTTGGATATACCAAGATGGAGCAATGAAATGAGGAGGACATGATCTTATATTGATTTTATTGAGTACCTTGAGAAAAGAGGCCAAGTGCATAAGACTTTTAAAGAATTCACCTTAGGAGCTCCATCAACCCCTCAAAATGCCTCATTTAGTGAAACCTATGCACCATATGAGCCTTCACCTAGGATAGTTTCGTATGAGCCACCTAGCCGCATGTCATGGTTAGGCCCTACCATAATACAGGATGAACACATAGGTGACCTTGATTTGATGGAGGATGTAGCCAAACATGATCACATTGATCAAAAAGACCTAAGTTTTATGATCGATGATGATGAATCTCAAGAAATAGATGATGAATCTCTTGGGCAATTTGTATATAGCAGTCAGAATATTGAAGATGATCCTTATGATTCGGACATAGAAGTTGAGATGCCTAGAGAAGCACGTGAGATACTTGGGAGAATGTTAGGGCTAGATTATAACAAAACACATGTTGAGGATATAGGTGATTTAGACACAAGGAATGATGAAGTAAACCCACAAAGTACCCAACAAGTCCTACCATCATTTGAGGCACACATACCACCCGTGACTTACCCGAAAGAAGTAGAAGAGACTATAGGAGCCCCGATAGAGGTAGAGCCCTTGGGCCAAACACAACTAGAGGATATAGGTTTGAATACTTATAATGATAACCTTACTCTTAGTTCTAGGGAAGTTCCTAGTTTTGATGAACCGGAGCCTCAGCCAAAACCGTTACCTAATCTTCCATCCTTGGATGAAAATTTAGGAATTGAAATAGGTTCCGATCCACCCATCAAACCATATAGTCCGGGTAGTCTTAGGATAAAGGTAGTGGACTCTAAGCCTTGTAGAGAGGAAGCTGACATAGGAGTGGAACATGACCTTACATACTTACATCACCCATTCATGATTGATCATAAGAAACATTATGGGTTTAAACCGGGTTTATTAGGTCAAGATGGATTCCCAACTAGGAGTCTCTTGATGTTGATTGAAAATGATCCCTTTCTAGGAGAAAATCTTAATCCACCCATTAACCCTATTGAATTAGGTAAGGTTATGATGATAGGAGCACACCCATTTGAGCATATAATTCATTCACCACTCTTCCCTCACGTGGCATATTTCCACCCTAAGGGTGTATATCACTACTTTCACCCGCACTTAATCCTAAGTGTAGGGAAAACCTCCCCTATTTCCGTTAAATAAGGGTAGAGTCAGGCTCATGACTCGAACAAAAACAAGCGCTTCTTGGGAGGCAACCCAAGCCCGTTTTATTTGTTTTATTTGTTTGTTTGTTTGTTATTTGCTTCTGTATGCATGCTTTATTTTTATTGTTGGTAGATCATGTTTCTAAATTAAATAGTGAAAATACTTTACTTTGTTGTTTTGGCCTAGTCTTAACTCCACCTAGAAGTATTTTTGCAAAAGATAAGTGTAAGGGGAAACCCCAAATATGTTTTTAAGAAACAAACCGATCATGATTCTCCACAATATTAAATGGACATGTATATTCGTATTTGTTAGAGTCAAATGCTTGTATTGAGTCATAATGAAGTTTTACAGGATTTTCTAGGAAGTAGGACCAAGTTTTTCCAGAAACTTAACATAAGAATTTCTGCAGGTCACTTCTGACGGCGTCACGAGTTAACTCTTGACGGCGTCACGTGTAAAAAATCTGGAAATTTTACCGGTTTTGTTTTTCTAACGGAGTCTTATGGTTTTTGTGAATTATTAAGTTTTATAATCTCCAGGAAATCTGCAAACTTCATTCCACAAGCATTATATCTTATCTTGTTTTCTAGGATTTAGTAACTTATATAGGATGCCGCCAATTTTACGCGAGGTTGTTTTGTCTATTTTTTCAGGATTTACAGGTTATGTTTGACAAGAAGATGATTTATATTCTGGAAGGGAAGCTTTGATTGTTCATTTTCTTGGAGGAAGATTTAACCTAGCCACCTTATTATCCATACCGAGCGAATCAGGGGACTATTTGATTTCATTCTTTTTACTTTTTAACTTTTACATTCTTTACTTCAACATTGGGGACAATGTTCATCTTAAGTGTAAGGGGAGGGTAAAAAGATGATACCTTACATATGCACTTTCGCTTGAGTTTGTTTTGTTTAATGGTAGATGTGTAATAAAACTATGAGAAATACTTGTTAGTGCAATTTTAGCGCCAAATTTAAATTTTTTTACAACATTTAGGAGTGAAACTTTAGCCATAGCAAGCATCTCATGGATAAGAGATTGTATGACTAGCACATAACCGTATATTCAGAAAAATTTTCCACCCAAATATGTGAGGTTCGCCTTTTGATTTGATAGGAAAAGCATTTACTATTAGTGCTTATGAGTGTACCGGTAGCATTTAGATTCTAGAACTTGCGTTAGTGATGCATCCCGAGACCGCTAGTGAGACTACATTCATGTGGTAGGATTTACTACATGATAAGAGGCATTAGGATCACCCTTGTGTTAAACCCGTATCATAATTACTTGACCATTTAAGTCATATTACTTGGCTAGTTAAGTCAACTAATTTTTCCCACACCCTTAGCGTTGTACTCATTTTTAGTATACGAAACCCCTAGTACACCCCTCCGAGCCTATCTTTTCATTTCTAACTTTAAGCATCTTACTTAAAGGAAGAATTTGTTACACCCCACTTAAATGTACAACCAAATCGCCTTAGCCTTCCGTGTATGCGCTCATCTTTAGTGCATTATTGTTATTTGTTTAAACCCTAAGTTAACTATCTAATTGATTACATGGTTGCTAAGTCGAGTCATATCCTTGTACATATTGTTTTGGGACGATTGGGACTCATGGGCAAAGTACTTATTTTATGGAGTAATGGGGAAGAACATCATTTATTACCCTCATATGTGCGTTAATCTTAAAAGTACTCCAAGTGTTTTGATTTTCTTAATTCGAGTCATTAGATTAGTTTATTGTAAAGTATGTAAAAATTCAAGTGTAAGGGGAATGTTCATTCCCTATGATGTATTATTTTGGATGGTAGGGTAAGAGTGTATGTCAAAAAAAAAAAAAAAAAAAAAAAAAAAAAAAAAAAAGAAAAAAAAAATCGAAAAATCAAGAAAAAGAAAGAAAAAAAATAGAAAAAGATAAAGGGAAAAAACATACGGACTACCATCCCGTTTCATTCTATGTTTATTTTATGTTTTTGTTATTTTTCATTTATTAGCTTAAGTCGAGTCTAGTTTTGGCTTAGCAACGCCATATTGTACAACCAAGATTGTTAACTCGCCACCAGTAAAACTTCCTTTATCCAACAAAACTGTGTATTTCATATCCCTACACCTAACGTTACAACCCTTTAAAAAGACCTCTTTGATAGTTTATCATAGGTCCTTACGCCTTGTGGTGGAGGTTTGATCCTTTCCCAAGCCTATGGTAATCTATTTTGCTATGACAGGTAGTGAGAGATATCTTCCGTTTCCATATTGTAATTTATACTTTATTACACCCGAGAGATGTGAGTATCTAAACACTATTTGTGAGGTGCTAGTGTATGACCTCCGTGCTTGTCTTTGGTCTTTAGTGGAACGATTATCTGTTGTAATTACTTTTATATTAGTGCTAAATGACCCCTAACTTGTATTTTGAGTAGAATAAAAGCGCATTTGCTTGAGGACAAGCAAATCTCAAGTGTAAGGGTATATGATGAGGCGAAAAATGAACCACTTTTAGGTGGTCATTTAAGCCCGGAATTGAATTTATTTGATCAAATATTGCCCTAAATCGTTCCTTTTGTGATTTTAGGTACTTTGGGAGAGAAATCTGGAAAAGGAAGCAATTCGGACGTTTTTGGAGCATAAAAGTGAAGAAAACGCCAAAGTCTTAATTTTCCTTGCTGGGAACAGTAGGTGACGGCGTCAAGAAGTAATTTCTGACGGCGTCAAGAGTAATTTCCATGACGACCCAGTACAGATTTTACGGCGTCACAAGGAAGGGTGTCAAGGGTAAAATTCATGACGGCCTGGAAATGCATAACACATGACGGCGTCAAAAGTAGATCAAGGCAGTCCGAGAATTATTTTGGCGGCGAGGTGACGGCGTTACAAGCTTTGTCTTGATGCCGTCAGACCCTATTTCCTATATATAGTTTTCTAATTTTTACACATAATAGTGAGAAGTTTTGGAGAAACCCTAAGTACGAACTTGGTGCGAATTTTACAGGTTTTTCAAGGGTTCTAAGCCCTTGATACCTTTCATGTGTAATTGAGATAAGTATTCTTTTAATTCAATCAATATGTCTATGTGTTGGTTGTCTATATCTTGTTCTTGTCTTAATTTCATCATGCTAGGCTAGTGATGAGTTCATAAAAACTCATCATTTTTGTCCTGTTTAAAATACAAAAACAGTTAAAAACACACAGAAATACCACATAATACTACAAATATCTTTGAAATGTGTTTTTATATGTTTCAGTTGCAAAAGGATTGAAAACAGATGAAAAACGTGCAAAGTTTGCACAATTGGCAAAATCAGTCCTTGAACTTTCAAGAAATGTCAGAAATGGTCCCTGGGAAAGTTATTTTGAAGAAATGTCAACAAAAGTCCCCCAGGAATCATAAAATTACAAATTTAACCCTTGAAAGTTCAAAATTGCACAAATGGCAAAACAGGTCCCCCAAGTTTCAAAACTTGTCAGTTTTAGTCCCTGGTAGTTTATTTTGGAAAGAAAAGTCAATTTTAGTCCTTGGGAATTCACAAAGTATCATAATTAATCCCTGGATAAAAAGTTTGAGGAAATTACAAAATTAGTTCCTGAAGTTTCAAAAATGGCAAAAATAGTCCCTGGGTATTTAAAAATAGAAAATTATCAAAATATACCCTTGTACTATTCATAATTAACAAATCAAGTCATTTTTGATATATTTTAGGAAAATTACACTTTTTACCCTCAACTTTATAAAATTGACAAAAATGGTCCCCGGTTATTTTTAATTTGGAAAAATATTAAAAAGATCCTTAAAATATTTAATCATGGCATGAAAGGCCCTTTTTAATTAACTTTGGAACAGGTGCAGGTTTAGTCCTTGGAAATTTATAATTTTCAAGTTTAGTCCTTGGGCTAAACTATTTAAAAAACCAAACGGATCAAATAAATAAATCCAATTCCAAATCCAAAAAAATAATCCAGTCCAGTCCAATCCAAAAACCCACAGGCCCACCACCACAAGCCCATTCCCTCTTTTGATAAGCCTGGTCCGTTGACCCGCGTTGACCAGTCCACCTCCACCTTCTTCTTCCTCTTCCCCCCTCCTCACCTGCTGCATCACCATCCACCATACACCACCCCCCCCCATGTGCCTTAACTTCTACCCCAATTACACATGTCACCCTCTCCAAGAATCCCCAAAACTCAGCTTTGCTCCACAACTAAACACGTACCACTCTCACCATCAACACCACACCCCTACCCTGCAACCATCACCTCAACTCACCCCTACTCTCCCAATTGTCCCCTACATCCTCCATAGTCACATCAATAGCATTAAATGCTAGGAATTCGGCTGCAAGCAACCTTTAGATATTTTTGGCGCCAAATTGCTTTTTGAACACCTGTACTTCAATTGGACACGTATCAAGAGTGCAATGTGATGGGATTTGCTTGAGAAGACATCTGGATCATGTGGGAGGCCTATAAAAGAGAGGAGAAGCAGAAGATTAGTTAGTTAGTTTTTTTTAAGTTTAATTTTATATCGAATATTGTAATTTTAATCTTTCAGTGTAGTTTAAATCTTGTAAGCAATCAATTAAGTAATTTCTATGTATCCTTAAAACTTTTCAAGTAATAAATTTCAGTTTTCAAGTGATCTCTCAGTTTATGCCATTTGTTCTTATTTCAAGATTCTCAAGTAGTCAAGTGTTGTTACCAATTGTTGTTAAGTCAGCTCATAAGCTTTAATAAGCTCTGAAAAAGCTCATAAAAGTCTTAGAAAACCTCTTTTGTTTGTTCAGTTCATATAAGCAGAAAATATAAGAAAATACAAAAGAATAGAAAATAAATAAAAAATTTTCATAAAAACAAGAAGAAGCAATGGAGCAAATTAAATTCTGGATGGATTTGGTTTAGTGGCCTTGAGGAAGGCATATAGGAATGATCTTTGGTCCTTGTTCTTGATTCTTAGCTTGGTATGCAAAACTTGTAAGTAAACTTCTTATTTTCCATTTTACTGTAGTCTTTTGATTACTGCTTATCTTTCTGTTTTTATTACTTAATTATTAATATTTAGTCATAATATAGATTAAAATATTGAACTTGTTCTTTAAAATGTATAGTTACTAAAAATTTTATATTCACAGTTAAAAAAGCATAATTTGAATTCTTAGATCATTGTTGTTATTATTAATGTTTTTATGTTTAGTTAAGTTTAATTTACCATAATATATGTTTTAGTTTCATAATTATGGTCTGAATTAAAGTTCACCTTTGAAAATCAAAAATTTAGGTTGCTAAAGGAGTGTTTGGATCATAACTGTATCTTGTGTCTGTGTTGTTATTTAGTGGTTGATTTGGTTTTGATATATTGTATCAGTCATAGTAGGATAGTAGAACCATAAAAATTCAAGTCCCTTGTGACCAATAGTCAAAATCATCATAATTCACCCTTAGCTGTTAACTGTTGTGGGTTTGAGTCCCAATAACCCTCACATAAGCTCATTAGTTGTAGCTTAAGCTTAAGTTAGTTTTATTTAAGTGTATTATATCTTATTTAATCAATAGGAACAACCAGAAATCCATTTTAGTCAAAGTAGGACATAATCTTAAAAAGTCAAAAGTTTCTTATTACTTAGTTTGTCCAAAAGTTAGGTGAATTTTCATGACCTCATCTTTTAACTTTAGCTTTTGAGCTTTTGAACTCTTAAAGATTGGAAGCTAATCTTAACTGTCATATTTTTCTCCTATTTTTAAGATTTTTCTTAAGTGCTTAACTCACTGCTTATTATAGTCTGTTTGCTTGTGATGTGCCCTGCACCACAGCTTTTGCCAGTTTTCATAAGTTCCTACTAAGCTTGTTAGTGAGGTTTCCTCTGAGCTTTTGGTATCTTTAAGAAGCCCTTATGGCTGGCTTATTGTTCATGTGGTTAGTTACTCATTTTCAGCTTATTAGGTAAGCTAATTTTGTGCTTGAAACTTGTCCTATTCCACTGTGTACACTGATCCAATCAGTGTTGGTTAGCTCATTTATAAGGTTCTCATAAGCCAACCAGTTGATCCCATTATGAAAGCTTTGGGTTTTTGAAAAGCTCAGCTGTCAAACTCACTAATTCCAGGCTTCTTTTGGTCTTAACAACTTATTTGATAAGCCTGCTTGTGGCTTTTAGTTTGACCAAATTTATTTCATTGCATACACTGGTTCAGAGTGTTCATAAGCACTTTCACAAGCTCACTCAGAGCTTGTAGTTGGTTCCCAGCTTAAGCCCTTGAGTTTTTGAGAAGCCCATCCACCAAGCTCACTGATTCCAGTCCTTGTTTGGTTTCTTAAGCTTATTTGATAAGCTTTTAGAGGGCTACAAATAGCCCCTTAAGGCCTGTTTGGCTGCTGTGAGTTTTGCATTGCTTATTTCCACTTAGAAGCTTATTCAGTGAACTTATTTGGTTGTTTCAACTCATTCCCTGTTACTTTAATCTTGTTCTAGCTTAATTTACCCTTAGTCATCACTGTGTAGTTTAATCTTAGCTTTTTCTATTTTTAAAATTCCTTTTTAGCTTAATTTTGTGTACTGTTGGAGTAATAAGCTCATTCTGAGCTTATTTAGCTTTTATAAAAAAGTTGTATTTTTAAAAGTTGTTTATTTTTAGTGTTTTAATAAGTTTGTAAAAAGAAAATTAAAAAAAAAAAAAAAAAAAAAAAACCAAAAATGGGTGTGGGTGGGATTCGAACCTGAGACCTCTAGGATAGTAACATGCATTTAACCCCACACCCCTTCCACTAGCTCTGGGGCACCAGTTCCGATTACCTTTGCAAAAACAATTCACTTAACCCACTTTTTGACCAAATAAGCTTAAATAAGCAGTTTAGCTTATAACTGCTTATTCGAATAAGCTGTTCATCTAAGCTTATTTTTCCTAGGCTTATATTCACTTATTATACTATCTGTAAATTTTTCATAATTTTTACTTTTCAATTACTAATTATTTTAATTAATCCGTATTTAATTAGTAATTAGGTAATATTAAATAATAAAATAGTTTTAATAAATTTTAGTTAACAACAACATCTTTTTATTTTTTTTAAAAGTCTTATATACCATAGGGTATTTGTAAAAAATAAATTTATAATTATTACTGTTCATTTCCTATTTTCTTTAATTAAATTTAGTTAATTAGAATTTTAAATAATAAATAAGTAATTAATTTTAGAAATAGCTTTTTAATTAGTATTTAGGAAATTTATATTTTTATAAAGTTTCTGTTACTTTAATATAGTTATATAAAAAGTTTTATAATTTTAACTTTTCATTTAGTATTTATTATAATTAAAATTAGTTTAATTAATAATTAGTTAATAAATAAGTTTTAAATAGCATAATTAATTTTTATAAGGCAACACCTAGTTTTTATATTTTTCCTAGCTTTTAAATGTTATAAAATAGTTTTATTAATTTTTCCATAATTTTCTAAGTCATTTTAGTATTATTTGTAATTTAAATAGTTTAATTAAGATAAATAGTTTTTAATTAATAAAAAATCTATAAAAAGACAAAAATATTTATTTTTATTTTTTATACTTTCTTCAAGTTCATTTTAAGTTTTAGAAATTATTTTTATAAATTTTTAGTTTAATTTGTAGTATTTATAATTTTTAGTTTGATATAAATTAGTTTTAATTAAATAGTTAAATAGTTTTTAATTAAATAATTAATAATAAATAATAAAATAAACTAAAAAATAATTTTCTTTTTAAATTAATTTTCTTTTAAGTTTAAGTTTGTAGAATTTTCAATTTTGCCCCCTGTAGTTTAAATTTGCATTAAAACTCACCTTTTTCCCTGTACGTAGACGTAAGTTTTAATTTGTAAACGTTTTTTAGTTTACGTAACTGTTTAAAGTTTATTTGCTTATTTGTTTAGATTGTGTAAATCAGTAGTATAAATCAAACTCACCTTTGCCCATTCATAATCATCCGATCCCAAATTTCGTTTTATTACAGATTTCACGCCTCGTTGGGAAATACGACCCGAGGATACATTGTACTCCACGGAGCATTAGTCTAAGCTGTTTTTGACTTATTAACTTTGGTTAATAATAATCTGACGGTTCAGCACTGATCAAATTTTGGCGCCGCTGCCGGGGAGGTGTGCTGCGTACAACGAATTTGGAAGCATACGTGGTTCTGAATATCAACTCACTGTACAAATACCATCAGTCTGTAAATTTTTGTAAAAATAAATATCATAACTGAAAAGTTCACTAACACTTTTCCTAAAGTGTTAAAAACACCAAAAAAATTAAATAACAACAAAATAAATCGTGAAGTTAAATTACTTCGTTTTCTTTAAAATCACAACCTATACAGCTGGTATAAGGTAAGTTCTGACATTAAATTGCGAACTGAAGAGGAATCCATTTATTTCCTCCCGCTAGCCTGCGAGTGATTTTAAAGGAACGATTTCGGTTAACGAATCGATTCCAAAAATATTTTCCAAGTTTTCACCCATACACATATACCCAAAAACATTTTCTTGTGAATAAATTAAATAACGTTCAGAATAAGTTCCCAAACATAAGATATAAAAAATTTAACGTAATATCCGTGTAAGTGGTGTACCTTTTATAAAGAAGCCATTTTACCCGTGATTATTGGGTTAAGTTTACTGTGGTTTTGCCTCGATCTTGTTTTGAAAATTTTGTTTTTAGTACATGCACACACGTTCTTCTAGGTCTACAAGTCCTCATCGCGAGCTTGTCAGTATTCCTCGAAAACGTACACAATCTGCCCCGAAAATTGAAACTCAAATACAGACTGAACCTAAACCTGCAGTCATCATGGCAGAAGAACGCCCAATGTCAGAGCTTCTCCAAGCACCCATCGAGGGTTATGGAGATGCTATTATTGTACCAGCCATAGTATCTGATAATTTCGAATTAAAAACCGGATTACTTAATCTGGTTACTTCTAATCAGTTCTATGGTTTCGAAAGGGACGATCCTCATTCACATATAAGATGGTTTAACAAGATTACATCCACCATCAAATATAAGAATGTCCCATCGGAGGCTATTAAACTACTTCTGTTTCCATTTTCTCTCGAGGGAGCAGCCAGAATCTGGCTAGAGAAACAACCCCCTCGATCCATAGAAACATGGGAAGATCTAGTTAAGAAATTTGTGAATGAATTCTATCCACCATCCAAAACTGCCTATCTGAGGAATGAGATCACCAAGTTTACACAAAGACCTGGTGAGACATTCAGTGAAGCATGGGATAGATTCAAAGAGTTGCTTCGCAAATGCCCCCACCATGGATTTTCTGAGTTAATGCAACTCGACACATTTTATAACGGAGTAAGCCAAGCAGACCAAGATTCCCTTAATGCCTCAGCAGGAGGGAATTTTTTGAGTCGTACTGTTAAGGAAGCTTTAGCAATAATTGAAAATAAGTCCAAGGTTCGAACCATACATAATAAACAGGTCGATCCTTCTACTTCTTCTACCGTGAGTCAATCTAGTACTGATGCTAAGATTGATAAACTCACGGATGCTATACAAGCCTTGGTTCACTCCAATCAGAAGAAAGTCTCGTTCCCACAGAATCCTTCACATGCTGAAGTGAAGAAAGTGGATGTTTGTGTTACCTGTGGTGGACCACATGCCTACTATAATTGTACTGCCACAGACAATAACACATTTGAAACCAACGCGATTGCTGGTAGTTCTAGCCAAGGAGGCAATCCTTATCGTCCTCCTGCTGAGCCACCATGGCGTCCGAGCACTTACTCTGTACCACCTGGTTTTAACCAGAACACCCAAAACCGTCCCCAAAATCCAAACAGAAGTAACCAAGGGTATCCTAACCAAGGTCACTTTAATCAAGGTTATCCCCAAAACTTTCAAAATCAGGGGAATAGAAATCAAGGACCGAGTAACTATAATCCTGGATACTTTCATGGAAACCCTAATCAGGGACAATTCCAAAATCAAGGGTTTCAGCAGAACACTCGAGGGCAAACCCCTCCCGTTCAAACACCAGCTGTTGTTCCAAACCCTAACTCTTCTGATGAATTGTTAAAACAATTCATGAAAGCACAGGAAGAAACCAACAGGTTGTTGATCAGCCAAATTTCTGACATAAAGAAATCTTTAAATGATCGACCCTCGAGCTCAGGTACTTTACCTAGCAACACGATCGCTAATCCGAGGGGCGATGTTAAGGCGATCACCACAAGGAGTGGAGCTTCATATAAGGGACCTAAAACTCCATCTACCTCTTTCTCTTCTCCTGAGGTACTGGAAAAAGAAGCTGAGGTTACAACGGACACGATACCTCCTATTCATAATGGAAGTACCGACGACGTCCCACCTCCAGTTATCCCAGTCCCGACTCCTCCTAAAAGAGTTGTGTTTGAAACTACCGAAGGTCCTGTTGAAAATCCAAAAGCCAACCCAAAACCAACAATTCCATATCCCTCACGATTGCAAGACCAAAAGCTCCGTGAAAAAGCTAATCATCAGATGGAAAAATTCTTTCAGATTTTTCAAGAACTACACTTCGATATTAGCTTTGCGGATGCTCTTCTTTTAATGCCCAAATTCGCATCGACAATCAAAAACCTGTTGAGCAATAAAGAAAAACTGTTTGAGATGGCACGAACTCCACTCAATGAGAACTGCTCTGCAGTTCTGTTGAAACAGCTTCCCGCGAAGCTAGGAGATCCTGGAAGATTTCTAATACCTTGCGTATTTCCAGGAATGGTTGACTGCTTTGCCTTGGCCGATCTTGGTGCAAGCATCAATTTAATGCCCTACTCAGTTTGGAAAAAGCTCTCTCTTCAGGCACTTAGTCCCACATGCATGACTCTCGAGCTTGCAGACCGTTCAATTTCACGTCCCCTTGGTATTGCCGAGGACGTATTTGTAAGAGTGGGAAAGTTCCATTTTCCGGCAGACTTTGTCGTTGTTGATTTCGATGCGGATCCAAGAGTTCCTCTCATACTAGGGAGGGGATTCTTAAGGACGGGTCGTGCATTAATCGATGTTTTCGATGAGGAAATCACGTTACGAGTTGGCACTGAAGCGATAACGTTCAACCTTGATCAAACCTCGAGATACTCCTCGAATTATGATGCTGAATCGGTCAACCGAATTGATGTCATTGACATTGCATCCGAGGAGTATGCTCAGGAAATCCTTGGCTTCGCTGATACTTCTTCGAGTGGCAATCCCACTCCCTCTTCTCACCCCATAATCGCTAATTCTTCTCCTTCCCTCACTCCGTTTGAGGGAAGTGATTTCGTCCTTGAGGAATTAGAGGCCTTTCTTAAAAGTAATTCAGTTCCCGAGGGGATTGATAACCAAGAGATTGACCCGGAAAGGGATATACTTCTCCTCGAGAAGTTATTGAACAAAGATCCCTCTCCCATTCCTGTTCTACCTCCACAACTTCATAACGTGGAAATCAAATATGTTGAGAAAACTGATGATTTCCCCGAGGTCGAACTTAAGGACCTGCCTCCTCATCTAGAATATGCATTTTTGGAAGGTAACGATAAGTTACCGGTCATTATTGCTAAAGATTTAAAGGATGAGGAGAAAACCGCGCTGTATAAAGTTTTAAAGTCCCACAAGCAAGCAATTGCTTGGAAACTCTCAGACATAAAGGGTATTAACCCGGATTTTTGTACACACAAAATCCTAATGGAGGAGGACTTTAAACCTACCGTGCAGCATCAAAGAAGGGTAAATCCAAAAATCCACGAAGTTATCAAGGATGAAGTTATCAAACTTCTCGATGCGGGATTGATTTACCCTATATCAGATAGTCCTTGGGTTAGCCCAATACATTGTGTTCCAAAAAAGGGTGGCATTACGGTTGTCACAAATGAGGATAACGAGTTGATACCAACTCGTTTGGTTACAGGGTGGCGAGTATGTATCGATTACAGAAAGCTTAACGAAGCCACCCGCAAAGACCATTTCCCTCTACCCTTTATGGATCAGATGCTCGAGAGACTAGCGGGGAATGAGTATTATTGTTTCCTCGACGGCTTCTCGGGTTACTTCCAGATTCCCATTGATCCACAGGATCAAGATAAAATTACCTTCACATGCCCTTACGGAACATTTGCCTATCGTCGCATGCCTTTTGGGTTATGCAATGCTCCGGGCACTTTCCAGAGGTGCATGATGGCTATTTTCCACGACATGATCGGGAAAACTATGGAGGTATTCATGGATGACTTCTCAGTCATTGGGAATTCTTTCGACTCGTGCCTTTCCCATTTAGAAAAGATGCTTCAACGTTGTGAAGACACTAATCTTTGTCTAAACTGGGAGAAGAGCCATTTTATGGTTAAAGAGGGCATTGTCCTCGGCCATAAAATTTCAAAAAGTGGGATTGAGGTCGATAAGGCCAAAATTGATGTTATAGCTAAACTGCCTCATCCCACCACTGTTAAAGGAATTAGGAGTTTCCTTGGCCATGCCGGGTTCTATCGGAGATTCATTCAGGATTTCTCCAAAATAGCCCGGCCCATGACTCACCTTCTTGAAAAGGATGCTCCTTTTATCTTTTCCCCCGAGTGCATCGAAGCTTTCTCTACTTTAAAGAAAAAGCTTACCGAGGCACCAATCCTTGTTGCCCCCGACTGGGACTTACCCTTCGAACTTATGTGCGATGCTAGCGATTTCGCTATTGGTGCAGTTCTGGGGCAACGCAAATCCAAACATTTTCAGCCAATACACTACGCAAGTAAGACCATGAGTGAAGCTCAAGTACATTATACCACCACAGAAAAAGAATTATTAGCTGTGGTATATGCCTTTGAGAAATTTAGGTCTTACTTAATCCTAACCAAATGCGTGGTGTACACGGACCACTCGGCTTTGAAATACCTGTTCACTAAACAGGATGCAAAGCCAAGACTGCTCCGTTGGGTCCTGCTCCTTCAGGAATTCGATATACTCATACGAGACAAAAAAGGAGCAGAGAACCTTGCTGCTGATCACTTATCCCGGTTAGAGAATCCTCATCAGGATATTCTCGAGAGAAAAGAAATTAATGAAACTTTTCCTCTTGAGACTCTCAATCTAATCTCTACCAGGGATGATACTTCTACCCCATGGTTTGCAGATTTTGCAAACTACCATGCGGGTAATTTCGTTGTAAAAGGGATGTCGTCCCAACAGAAGAAAAAATTCTTCAAAGACGTTAAACACTATTTCTGGGACGACCCCTATCTCTTTAAGATATGTGCGGATCAAGTCATCCGACGGTGTGTCCATGGTAATGAAGCCATGGAAATCCTTAAAGCCTGTCATGATGGACCCACTGGGGGACATCACAGCTCAAACTACACCGCCAAAAAGGTGTTTGATTCTGGTTTCTACTGGCCCACCATCTATAAAGATGCCCAAGAACTTGTCAAAACTTGTGATGCTTGTCAGCATCACGGGAATGTTTCTAAGAAGGATGAAATGCCTCAAAACATCATCCAAGTCTGTGAAATATTTGATATCTGGGGCATTGATTTTATGGGCCCATTCCCATCTTCAAGAGGTAACAAATATATACTCGTGGCAGTCGACTATTTGTCAAAATGGGTTGAGGCAAAAGCCTTACCCACCAATGATGCCCGAGTAGTTGTAAAATTTCTGAAGTCTCTCTTTGCTCGATTCGGGACTCCTCGTGCCATTATCAGTGATCGTGGTACACACTTTTGCAATGATCAATTTGCAAGAGTGATGCTGAAATATGGTGTAACTCACCGTCTTTCTACTGCATATCACCCCTAAACTAGTGGGCAGGTGGAGGTCTCAAATCGAGGCATAAAGAGAATTCTGGAGAGGACGGTTGGTGAAAACCGTGCCTCTTGGTCGGACAAATTGGACGACGCACTCTGGGCTTTTCGTACAGCTTATAAGACACCCATTGGGTGTACTCCATACAAGTTGGTGTACGGAAAGACATGTCATCTTCCGATCGAATTAGAGCACAAAGCCTACTGGGCTTTGAAACATGCAAACTTTGATATTCAGACAGCGGGTGATCACCGTAAGGTTCAGCTAAATGAACTAAATGAACTACGTGATCAAGCTTACGAGAATTCTTTAATCTATAAAGAAAAGACTAAGAAGATACATGACTCTAAAATAAAGAACCGCGTTTTCAACGTTGGTGACAGAGTTCTTCTTTTCAATTCAAGATTGAAAATTTTCTCGGGCAAGCTAAAAACCCGTTGGTCTGGACCATTTACTGTAGCAAAAGTATACCCATACGGAACTGTTGAGTTATCACAACCCGACGGTCCCAACTTTAAAGTAAATGGACATCGTTTGAAACACTACTTTGGAGGGGACATACCACAAGTGGTTGTCCCAGATCTCCAAACTTTCCCCATGGACTAATTAATACGAGGTCGAGTCAAGCTAGTGACTCGGAAAACAAAAACATTAGTATCATGTACATAAATAATAAAATTTTGTAAATCTTTGTTCAAAAATCTATCTTTGTATGTATATTATACTTTATCATTCAACTCCCTAGCTGTCAGGACATATTTATTACAGTTAATCATTCACAAGTGATTAGCTAGCGTGGTAAACCTGACACAAGCCTGGGAAGTAGTGATTACATAAACAATATAAAATACAAAAATATTTTTCCTTTGCACACAACTTGCCCAGTTTGATTAGTCCCTTGGTTACAACATTTAGTTGTTGGCTGTTTACAGTTACTGAGCTCTGTCAAACCTAGATTCCCTTTCGAGGGGCAGTTGTAAGGAATTTTCTTTCTTTTGTACATATATATAAAATTTTAAAAAATACAAAAACATTTATAAAAGTAAAAAATCAAAAACAGTAGAATAAACTTGGGTTTTCACCCGTGTGTATCACCCAAGTGTAGGGGAGTTGCCCTACTGTAAATAAAGTACATAGAATAAAAATAAAAAAATACAAAAATAAAATAAAAGTTGTTCCTACATTTAGCTTGTGACATTCCCTTTTTACGTTCAAAGAATCGGCATAATAGCCGGGACTTTGAATATTGAGGACAATATTCATTTCTAAGTGTAGGGGGGGAAATTCTAGCGAATTTAATCACATTATACATCTAGTACCCCCGTTTTTGCCAAAAATTTGAAAAATTTTTTCAAAATTTTCACTTAATGAAGTACTTGGCATTAACGCAACAAATGGTTATTAGTCCACCATGTCTAATCCACACAAGGACTGGCTAATCCAGGAGCAAACGGCTCTTGGTAAAGATAACTCAAACCCGTTTATGGCTTGCAATTTGCCAAAAATTGTATGGTTCCTCAACTCCCCATATCCCATAAAGCAAATGAGTTGGCTAGCCCGCAAGATTATGGCTTGTGGTAAAGGCAGTGAAAATCCATAATTGGTAATCAGCTCACCAAGATGTTGACTTAGTCCATCAAGAGTTGGCTAGTCCAGAAGCAAACGGATTTTGGTAAAGACTAATCAAATCCGTTGACAGCTGGTGGTTTGCTCAAAATCACACGGTTATCAGGTGTACCACAGTTTTCACACCTGGCTACTCCAGAAGTAATGGCTTTTGGTAAAGAGACATTAAAACCATTAAATTTTGAAAAATGGGTTTTTAGTGGATGCCAGATTGCTAGGGACTAGCAATAGTTAAGTGTAGGGGATTGATGAGTTCATAAAAACTCATCATTGTTGTCCTGTTTAAAATACAAAAACAGTTAAAAACACACAGAAATACCACATAATACTACAAATATCTTTGAAATGTGTTTTTATATGTTTCAGTTGCAAAAGGATTGAAAACAGATGAAAAACGTGCAAAGTTTGCACAATTGGCAAAATCAGTCCTTGAACTTTCAAGAAATGTCAGAAATGGTCCCTGGGAAAGTTATTTTGAAGAAATGTCAACAAAAGTCCCCCAGGAATCATAAAATTACAAATTTAACCCTTGAAAGTTCAAAATTGCACAAATGGCAAAACAGGTCCCCCAAGTTTCAAAACTTGTCAGTTTTAGTCCCTGGTAGTTTATTTTGGAAAGAAAAGTCAATTTTAGTCCTTGGGAATTCACAAAGTATCATAATTAATCCCTGGATAAAAAGTTTGAGGAAATTACAAAATTAGTTCCTGAAGTTTCAAAAATGGCAAAAATAGTCCCTGGGTATTTAAAAATAGAAAATTATCAAAATATACCCTTGTACTATTCATAATTAACAAATCAAGTCATTTTTGATATATTTTAGGAAAATTACACTTTTTACCCTCAACTTTATAAAATTGACAAAAATGGTCCCCGGTTATTTTTAATTTGGAAAAATATTAAAAAGATCCTTAAAATATTTAATCATGGCATGAAAGGCCCTTTTTAATTAACTTTGGAACAGGTGCAGGTTTAGTCCTTGGAAATTTATAATTTTCAAGTTTAGTCCTTGGGCTAAACTATTTAAAAAACCAAACGGATCAAATAAATAAATCCAATTCCAAATCCAAAAAAATAATCCAGTCCAGTCCAATCCAAAAACCCACAGGCCCACCACCACAAGCCCATTCCCTCTTTTGATAAGCCTGGTCCGTTGACCCGCGTTGACCAGTCCACCTCCACCTTCTTCTTCCTCTTCCCCCCTCCTCACCTGCTGCATCACCATCCACCATACACCACCCCCCCCCCCATGTGCCTTAACTTCTACCCCAATTACACATGTCACCCTCTCCAAGAATCCCCAAAACTCAGCTTTGCTCCACAACTAAACACGTACCACTCTCACCATCAACACCACACCCCTACCCTGCAACCATCACCTCAACTCACCCCTACTCTCCCAATTGTCCCCTACATCCTCCATAGTCACATCAATAGCATTAAATGCTAGGAATTCGGCTGCAAGCAACCTTTAGATATTTTTGGCGCCAAATTGCTTTTTGAACACCTGTACTTCAATTGGACACGTATCAAGAGTGCAATGTGATGGGATTTGCTTGAGAAGACATCTGGATCATGTGGGAGGCCTATAAAAGAGAGGAGAAGCAGAAGATTAGTTAGTTAGTTTTTTTTAAGTTTAATTTTATATCGAATATTGTAATTTTAATCTTTCAGTGTAGTTTAAATCTTGTAAGCAATCAATTAAGTAATTTCTATGTATCCTTAAAACTTTTCAAGTAATAAATTTCAGTTTTCAAGTGATCTCTCAGTTTATGCCATTTGTTCTTATTTCAAGATTCTCAAGTAGTCAAGTGTTGTTACCAATTGTTGTTAAGTCAGCTCATAAGCTTTAATAAGCTCTGAAAAAGCTCATAAAAGTCTTAGAAAACCTCTTTTGTTTGTTCAGTTCATATAAGCAGAAAATATAAGAAAATACAAAAGAATAGAAAATAAATAAAAAATTTTCATAAAAACAAGAAGAAGCAATGGAGCAAATTAAATTCTGGATGGATTTGGTTTAGTGGCCTTGAGGAAGGCATATAGGAATGATCTTTGGTCCTTGTTCTTGATTCTTAGCTTGGTATGCAAAACTTGTAAGTAAACTTCTTATTTTCCATTTTACTGTAGTCTTTTGATTACTGCTTATCTTTCTGTTTTTATTACTTAATTATTAATATTTAGTCATAATATAGATTAAAATATTGAACTTGTTCTTTAAAATGTATAGTTACTAAAAATTTTATATTCACAGTTAAAAAAGCATAATTTGAATTCTTAGATCATTGTTGTTATTATTAATGTTTTTATGTTTAGTTAAGTTTAATTTACCATAATATATGTTTTAGTTTCATAATTATGGTCTGAATTAAAGTTCACCTTTGAAAATCAAAAATTTAGGTTGCTAAAGGAGTGTTTGGATCATAACTGTATCTTGTGTCTGTGTTGTTATTTAGTGGTTGATTTGGTTTTGATATATTGTATCAGTCATAGTAGGATAGTAGAACCATAAAAATTCAAGTCCCTTGTGACCAATAGTCAAAATCATCATAATTCACCCTTAGCTGTTAACTGTTGTGGGTTTGAGTCCCAATAACCCTCACATAAGCTCATTAGTTGTAGCTTAAGCTTAAGTTAGTTTTATTTAAGTGTATTATATCTTATTTAATCAATAGGAACAACCAGAAATCCATTTTAGTCAAAGTAGGACATAATCTTAAAAAGTCAAAAGTTTCTTATTACTTAGTTTGTCCAAAAGTTAGGTGAATTTTCATGACCTCATCTTTTAACTTTAGCTTTTGAGCTTTTGAACTCTTAAAGATTGGAAGCTAATCTTAACTGTCATATTTTTCTCCTATTTTTAAGATTTTTCTTAAGTGCTTAACTCACTGCTTATTATAGTCTGTTTGCTTGTGATGTGCCCTGCACCACAGCTTTTGCCAGTTTTCATAAGTTCCTACTAAGCTTGTTAGTGAGGTTTCCTCTGAGCTTTTGGTATCTTTAAGAAGCCCTTATGGCTGGCTTATTGTTCATGTGGTTAGTTACTCATTTTCAGCTTATTAGGTAAGCTAATTTTGTGCTTGAAACTTGTCCTATTCCACTGTGTACACTGATCCAATCAGTGTTGGTTAGCTCATTTATAAGGTTCTCATAAGCCAACCAGTTGATCCCATTATGAAAGCTTTGGGTTTTTGAAAAGCTCAGCTGTCAAACTCACTAATTCCAGGCTTCTTTTGGTCTTAACAACTTATTTGATAAGCCTGCTTGTGGCTTTTAGTTTGACCAAATTTATTTCATTGCATACACTGGTTCAGAGTGTTCATAAGCACTTTCACAAGCTCACTCAGAGCTTGTAGTTGGTTCCCAGCTTAAGCCCTTGAGTTTTTGAGAAGCCCATCCACCAAGCTCACTGATTCCAGTCCTTGTTTGGTTTCTTAAGCTTATTTGATAAGCTTTTAGAGGGCTACAAATAGCCCCTTAAGGCCTGTTTGGCTGCTGTGAGTTTTGCATTGCTTATTTCCACTTACAAGCTTATTCAGTGAACTTATTTGGTTGTTTCAACTCATTCCCTGTTACTTTAATCTTGTTCTAGCTTAATTTACCCTTAGTCATCACTGTGTAGTTTAATCTTAGCTTTTTCTATTTTTAAAATTCCTTTTTAGCTTAATTTTGTGTACTGTTGGAGTAATAAGCTCATTCTGAGCTTATTTAGCTTTTATAAAAAAGTTGTATTTTTAAAAGTTGTTTATTTTTAGTGTTTTAATAAGTTTGTAAAAAGAAAATTAAAAAAAAAAATAAAAACCAAAAATGGGTGTGGGTGGGATTCGAACCTGAGACCTCTAGGATAGTAACATGCATTTAACCCCACACCCCTTCCACTAGCTCTGGGGCACCAGTTCCGATTACCTTTGCAAAAACAATTCACTTAACCCACTTTTTGACCAAATAAGCTTAAATAAGCAGTTTAGCTTATAACTGCTTATTCGAATAAGCTGTTCATCTAAGCTTATTTTTCCTAGGCTTATATTCACTTATTATACTATCTGTAAATTTTTCATAATTTTTACTTTTCAATTACTAATTATTTTAATTAATCCGTATTTAATTAGTAATTAGGTAATATTAAATAATAAAATAGTTTTAATAAATTTTAGTTAATAACAACATCTTTTTATTTTTTTTAAAAGTCTTATATACCATAGGGTATTTGTAAAAAATAAATTTATAATTATTACTATTCATTTCCTATTTTCTTTAATTAAATTTAGTTAATTAGAATTTTAAATAATAAATAAGTAATTAATTTTAGAAATAGCTTTTTAATTAGTATTTAGGAAATTTATATTTTTATAAAGTTTCTGTTACTTTAATATAGTTATATAAAAAGTTTTATAATTTTAACTTTTCATTTAGTATTTATTATAATTAAAATTAGTTTAATTAATAATTAGTTAATAAATAAGTTTTAAATAGCATAATTAATTTTTATAAGGCAACACCTAGTTTTTATATTTTTCCTAGCTTTTAAATGTTATAAAATAGTTTTATAAATTTTTCCATAATTTTCTAAGTCATTTTAGTATTATTTGTAATTTAAATAGTTTAATTAAGATAAATAGTTTTTAATTAATAAAAAATCTATAAAAAGACAAAAATATTTATTTTTATTTTTTATACTTTCTTCAAGTTCATTTTAAGTTTTAGAAATTATTTTTATAAATTTTTAGTTTAATTTGTAGTATTTATAATTTTTAGTTTGATATAAATTAGTTTTAATTAAAAAGTTAAATAGTTTTTAATTAAATAATTAATAATAAATAATAAAATAAACTAAAAAATAATTTTCTTTTTAAATTAATTTTCTTTTAAGTTTAAGTTTGTAGAATTTTCAATTTTGCCCCCTGTAGTTTAAATTTGCATTAAAACTCACCTTTTTCCCTGTACGTAGACGTAAGTTTTAATTTGTAAACGTTTTTTAGTTTACGTAACTGTTTAAAGTTTATTTGCTTATTTGTTTAGATTGTGTAAATCAGTAGTATAAATCAAACTCACCTTTGCCCATTCATAATCATCCGATCCCAAATTTCGTTTTATTACAGATTTCACGCCTCGTTGGGAAATACGACCCGAGGATACATTGTACTCCACGGAGCATTAGTCTAAGTTGTTTTTGACTTATTAACTTTGGTTAATAATAATCTGACGGTTCAGCACTGATCAGCTAGATCTATCTTGTGTTTGCTTGGATCTAACGAAACTTAGATGTTAATTATGTGTTGATTACTTGTTTATATTTGTATTGGATGAATGAATTCGATGTTAGGCTTAAGAAAACTGGCAGACTTCGAAATGGTAAAATGCTTGAACGTCTTAGGAAACATGAACTGACGTGCACTAGGTTTTATTGGTTGTATTTAATGCATGAGCCACTGTTTATAATCCCTATGGTTGTGCTGGGCATGGTATAGGAGGAGATAAGAGCTCATAGGATTGGGGAGTTAAGTGCGCCACCCCATGAATGGTATTAAGGAATACAATCCGTCATCCATGCAACTATAACAAGTAATTAACGTGTAAAAGATGTCTAGGGAGTAGTGAAATCTAAGTAAACACATTTTCTCCACTTATTCCTCACAACCTTAGTTAATTTAGTTTATTTTCATTTTTAGTATTTTATTTTGATTGCATCTTTAGTATTGGGTTAGTTGACTAGCAACTAATTCCGCCCAAATCCTTCAAACCCGAGATTTTTACTTGCTTTCTAAAAAATATAAAAATACAAAAATAATCATCCCTCATCTTTAGAACTAGTATTTAGGTTTTCTAATCCTAGCGACACTATTCCTAGCTAAACGATCAATCCCCCGGTACTTGTCACTATACTATACTACAATGATCAGGTACACTGCCTGGTAGGGGTTGTAAGCTTCTCAAGATCCTTTGAGAGGTAAAGCCTGGTGCGATTCCCACGTATCAGGAATCATGACCTTCGCTGATGGAATTAGGAGGGTGTCATACCAAACGCCATACAAGAGGAAGGACCTCAAAGGAATTGATTGTGACGGGCTTGATAAGCTAGGTTCTCAACTTATCTTATGTGATGAAGTTGTTCGGAAAGGATGTAAGAACACTTCTGATTTATCATGTGGATTCTTTAAGGATGTTAGTAAACTTGGATCCAAGTATCAGGAAGATATCTTTGAGTTTGAAGACCCAAAATACCTGCACTATGAAAGCAATACCGAGATAGGAGATGACCTAGAGAATGAGACCAACGATGAGGTCATGTAATTGCCCATGACCTTGAGTCTAGCTACAAGACTTGTAGAATAAAGAAACACGCTTCTTGGGAGGCAACCCATATTTTGTGTGATTTTAATTTGTTTAGTTATTTGCTTCCGTATGCATGCTTTATTTTTGTTGTTGGTAGATCATGTTTCAAAACAAAATTGTGAAAATGCTTTATTTTGTCATTTAACTTCGTCTTAACTTCATACAAAGGTATTTCGCAAAAGATAAGTGTAAGGGGAAACCCCAAATTTGTTTTTAAGAACGAAATTGATCATGACTCTCCACAATATTAAATGGACATGTGTATTAGTACTTGTTAGAGTCAAATGCTTGTATCGAGTCATAATGATGTTTTGCAGGATTTTCCAGGAAGTAGGACATAAGTTTTTCCCAAAATTTTCTGAAAACTTAACGTAAAGATTTTTGCAGGTCACTTCTTACGGCGTCATGAGTTAACTCCAGACGGCGTCATGTGTAAAATTCTGGAAATTTTGCTAGTTTTGTTTTTCTAACGAAGTCTTAAAGTTTTTGTTAATTCTTTAGTTTTATAAACTCCAGGAAATCTACAAACATTCATTCCACAAGCATTATATCTTACATTGTTTTCTAGGACTTGTTAGTATATATAGATTGCCGCCGATTTTACGCGTGGTTGCCTTGTTTGTTTTCTCAGGTTTAACAGGTTATGTATGACAAGAAGATGATTTATATTTCTGGAAAGGAAGCTTTGATTATTCATTTTATTGGAGGAAGATCTAACCTTGTTGACACACTATCCACACCGAACGAATCAGGGGAGTATCTGATTTCATTCTTTTACCTATTTCACTTTTACATTCTTTAATTGAACATTGGGGACAATGTTCATCCTAAGTGTAAGGGAAGGGTAAATGATGATACCTTATACGATACACTTGCACTTGAGTTTGTTTGTTTGATGGTAGGTGTGTAATAAAACTATGAGAAATACTTGTTAGTGTAATTTTTGCGCCAAATTTAAAATTTTTTACAACATTTAGGAGTGAAACTTTAGCCTTAGCAAGCGTCTCATGGATAGGAGTTGTATGACTAGCACAAAACCGTATCATTCAGAAAAATTTTCCACCCAAATATGTGAGGTTCGCATTTAGATTTGATAGGAAAAGCATTCATTATTAGTGCTTATGAGTGTACCGGTAGCATTTAGATTCTAGAACTTGCGTTAGTGATGCATCCCGAGACCGCTAGTGAGACTACATTCTTGTAGTAGGATTTAATACATGATAAGAGGTATTAGGATCACCCTTGTGTTAAACCCGTATCATAATTACTTGACCATTTAAGTCATATTACCTAGCTAGTTAAGTCAATTAATTTTTCTCACACCTTAGCGTTGTACTCATTTTTAGTACACGAAACGCTTAGTACACCCCTCCGAGCTTATCTTTTCGTTTCTAACTTTAAGCATCTTACTTAAAGGAAGAATTTGTTACAACCCACTTAAATGTACACCCAAATCGCCTTAGCCTTCCGTGTATGCAATCATCTTTAGTGCATTATTGTTACATGTTTAAACCCTTAGTTAATTATCTAATTGATTACATGGTTGCTAAGTCGAGTCATATCTTGTACATATTGTTTTGGGACGATTGGGACTCATGGGTAAAGTACTTATGTTATGGAGTAATGGGGAAGAACATCATATATTACCCCCATATGTGCGTTAATCTTAAAAGTGCTCCAAGTGTTTTGATTATCTTAATTCGAGTTCATTAGAGTAGTTTATTGTAAAGTATGTAAAAATTCAAGTGTAAGGGGAATGTACATTCCCTATGATGTATTATTCTGGATGGTAGGGTAAGAGTGTATGCAATTCAAAAAAAAAATCAAAAAAAGAGAAAAAAAAAACATACGGACTACCATCCCGTTTCATTCTATGTTTATTTTATGTTTTTGTTATTTTTCATTAATTAGCTTAAGTCGAGTCTAGTCTTGGCTTAGCAACGCCATATTGTACATATAATTAACCAAGATGATTAACTCGCCACCAGTAAAGATTTCCTTTATCCAACAAAACCGTGTATTCCATATCCCTACACCTAACGTTATAACCCTTTGAAAGACCTCTTTGATAGTTTATCCTAGGTGCTTACACCATGTGGTGGAGGTTTGATCCTTTCCCAAGCCTATGGTAATCTATTTTGCTATGACAGGTAGTGAGAGATGTTTTCCATTTCCATATTGTGATATATACTTTATTACACCCGAGAGATGTGAGTACCTGAACACTATTTGTGAGGTGCTAGTGTATGACCTCCGTGCTTGTCTTTGGTCTTTAGTGGAACGATTATTTGTTGTAATTACTTTTATATTAGTTTTAAATGACCCCTAACTTGTATTTTGATTAGAATAAAAGCGCATTTGCTTGAGGACAAGCAAATCTCAAGTGTAAGGGTATATGATGAGGCCAAAAATGAACCGTTTTTAGGGGGTCATTTAAGCCCGGATTTGAATTTATTTGATCAAATATTGGCCTAAATCGTTCCTTTTGTTATTTTAGGTACTTTTAGAGTGAATTCTGGAAAAGGAAGCATTTTGGACGTTTTTAGAGCATAAAAATGAAGAAAATGGCAAAGTCTTAATTTTCCTTGCTGGGAACAGTACCTGACGGCGTCAAGAGTCTTCACTTGACGGCGTCAAGAGTAAAACAAGAGTTGGAAGTGGTGACAGTCCAGAGAAAAAATGACGGCGTCACGTATTGTAGAGTTTGTTAGACTCCTTGTGGAGTTTGTTAGACTCCTTGGACCGTTTTAAGCATCTAAGGTTAACAATAACAATGATAATATATGCAGCGGAATAAGAACAAATCAAACTTATTGACACAAGGTTTTTCCAATCACCTCCAATTATTATTTTATCAGAATAATAACTTGTTACCTAACTGTAACGAGGATCTAAGACACCTTAGACCTTGAAGGATTCTAACTAACACTAACTAGTTCTAGGCGTTTATAGTTTACACACCCTAGAACACACACACACACACCTTTCTGATATTTACATTGTGGAAGACATATAATAACCTGTACCCTATGTCTCTTTATATAGAGAGATACTAGGGTTTACAAAGAGATAAGAATAAAACTAAATACAAAATATTATCAAAATCGTTTCAACATAATAAGTTATTTCCTGTATCTATATTCTTTGTAGCTTTCTCTCTTTGTCATCTTTAGCCCTTCTTGTTTCATTCTTTTATTTATTTTGTCACATCAAATCTAGAATCCCAACACGTATGGCCGTCATGGTTCAAGATATGGTGACGGCCCAGAGCTAAAATACACATGACGGCGTCAAATCTGGATCTAGGCAATCCGATCTCATTATGGGCGGCTAGTTGATGGCGTCAAAAATTCCTTCTTGACGCCGTCACCCTATAAAATCTATATATAGTTTGCAATTTTCATTCATTAAAGAGGAACAAGTAGGTGTAACTTTGGAAAAACCCTAGCACGAATTTTACTGCCCTTTCAAGGGTTTTTACCCTTTGAAACCTTTCATGTCAATTTGAGATAAGTACTCTTTCAATTCAATCAATATGTCTATGTGTTGCTTGAATATATCTTACGCTTGTCTTGAATTTAACATGCTAGGCTAGATCTCTTGTGTGTTTGCTTAGATGTAGTGAAACCTAGATGTTGATTATGGGTTGATTGTTTGTTTATAGTTGTTACGGATGAATGATTTCGATGTTAGGCTTAAGAAAACTGGCCAACCTCCTTTATGGTAATGTGCTTGAACGTCTTAAGAAACATGAACCAATGCGTACAAGGTTATTATGATTGTATTTAATGCATGAGCGAATTCTAATGATCCCATGTTAGGAGCTTCTTAGCCGGCTCGACATAGGAGTGAAGTAGGAGCTTATAGAGTTGGGGAAGTACGTACGCCACCCCACGAATGGTATTAAGGAATATAACCCGTCATCCATGCAATTGTAACAAACTATCAACCTGTAAAAGATATCTAGGGAGTAATGAAACCTAAGTAAACACAATTCTCCCTATTATTGTTCACACCACTAGTTTAATTAGCTTTATTTTCATTTCTGTTATTTTATTTTGATTGCATCTTAGTTATTGGGTTAGTCGATTAGCAACTAATTCCACCCATCCTTCCAAAAACTGAGATTTTTAATTGCTTTTATAAAAATATAAAAATACAAAAAGAATCATCCCTCACCTCTAGACCTAGTTTTTAGGATTTCTAATCCTAGCGACACTATTCCTGAGTTGAACGATCAATCCCCCGGTACTTGTCACTATACTATACTACAACGATCAGGTACACTATCTGGTGGGGGTTGTAAGCTTCTCGAGATCCCTGGAGAGGTAAAGCCTGGTGCGATTCCCATGTATCAACAAGGAGTCCTCTTCTAAAAGATAAGTATAATGCTAATAGAATAAGATATACACAAAATCTATTCTATATTTATCTGTACACGTTTCCTAACAATTATCCTGATAGCAGTGGTAACTATATGTAGTAGTAGTGGTAATGAATTTCCACTGCTAGTGCATTCTTCAGCAGTTGTAATCTCCATGCTTGACAGTGATAACTGTTAGTACAATTCCCAACAATCCTCCTCTAAATTTACGATTTCTTTACAAATACATAAGTTTCTTCAATCAATCAGCACCATTGAGGATATAGGGAATTCTTCCAAACACTTCATTTTCTTCTTAAAGCCTGCGTAGCTCTTGAACACTGATCTTGTATCTTCTGAATCAAAGCTCTAACTTTTTCAGTGTCTTCATGAACTCTTAATCTTGATGTCAACATTGCAGTAAGAGTTACTGCTCTAAGTGGATATTCCTTCTCATCAAACATGAATACATCCACTCCAGCTATTGTAGAAACATGATGAACCTCACATGAATCATAGTATGCCCATGTGGTATGCAAATATGTAGCTTCAAACTTCCAGTAACTGTCATTAAGATCTTGTTCATAAAGTCTCCTCAAATCAACCCATAACTGCATTTCCTTCATATCTTTGAGAGTATCAGCTTTGAATCTTTCATCAACTAACTTCCAAAGCATATCAAGATCACTTCTATCACAAGCTTTAATAAGATCTTCAAATTGAATGAAGGATGATTTTTCACCTCCCAATCTTGTTATCTTCCATGTTGGAGCAAAATTCTTTGCTGTGTAAACTTCCCAATCAATAATTAGATGTCTTACTTGTATAGGATCTGGATAGAAATCTACTTCTTCTATCACTATCATAGCACTCAGCTGATCTACTGTAAGTTTCTCAGATTTAGATTCTTCTTCTTGAGAAAACCTTGTCTTTTTAGTGACTTTATGTTCAGAAGCTGTAGCTTTCCTTTTAGACTTAGGAAATCTTCTTTCTTCTTCTTCAAAATCAATAGGAATAAAATCACTATCTTGTCTTTTGAGCATGTAGTAGATCCCTTCAATCCTATCATGAGACATGCCTTTGAATTGAGACATTTTCCAATTCCCAACATGATAGCAATAAGTCTTCATCTTTGCAATCACTTGTGCCTTATTTGATTGTCTTTGCTTCTTTTGACCTTTTCTAACTTCTCCAATAATCTCATCAAGTGCTTGTTGATTCTTCATTTGGATAAAATCAGCTAATTAAGCTGATCTCTGTTCTTCTGTCAAAGTCTTGTTAGCAACAAGCTCAATAGCCTTCTTCTTGACTACTGGATCATTGGCAATTATAAATTCAATTTCTTCTTCAGTTGGCACATAGGTGAACATTGGAGCCTTTTCTTTAAGAATTGTAGGTGGAATAGTGGAAATTGGATTAGGTTCAGTAGTTGCAGTGGTTTCTAACTTATCCAACCTCTTAGCCTCCATGAATCTTGCAATCTCTTCCTCATCTTGCCTTTTCTTCTTTGCAGCTTCATCTTCCACTAATTTCCTTGCAACTTTAGCATCATAATCTATCTGAGCTTGTTCCCTTCTAGAAATCTTCCTTGGTTGCTCTTGATCTTTACTAGTCATAACTGCTTTACCTTTCTCTCATAAGTGTGAGTAACTGCAGGGGTGTGTTAAATAGGTGGAACAACAATAGTGGGTGTGTGTTGGGATACAACTGGGATTGTTGCATCTTCACCCTGTACCTATGAAATCTTTGAAAGCATTTCAGGAAAAAGTGGCTTAAACTCCCCATTCCAAATTTCTGAAGCCTTATTCATATTTTGAAAAACTTTTGGCTTGAGACAGGGAGTTTTATAAACTCTTTTGTGGGTTTGCAGTGGAAATTCATTTAGCATTGCTTGCACAAACCTTGGATACATCAAAATTTTATATGAACTCTTTATATTGCCTTTCATACTATTAAAAATAAACTTTGAAAAATTGAAAGTTCTATCTGTGGCTAAGCAAACCAAAGGGTAAGCCATTGTTGAACTAAATTGTTCATAAGAAGTTTTCTTAGGACTTAGGCAATGTAAAAGAGTATGAATTAAAAACCTCCAATGAAGACAAAAACATCCTTTTCTGAAAGTAACCTTTTTATCAGATGTATCATACCCCATTGTTGAAAGATGTTTATGAATGTCTGAGTTAGGTAATATGATGATACCATTGAGATCATCCAATTGGAGAATTCTCCTCAAGAATGACTCAGTAACATCAATGGTTACCCCATCCATTGTGGCTCTAAGAGTTTCCACAGAGTCATGTGTGTCTCCCTGTTCAATAGTTATGGACTCCACAGTGTTCCAGAACTATTTGATATGAGAAACATAGATTGTGGGATTTAAAGTTAAAGCATACCTAATATGGGTGGTGTTGAGAAAATACACAATCTGATAAAAAAACAGGGCCACTGTTTTCGTTTGACTTCTGCAAGTAGGCCACTTGGTTGTGCTCATCTGCAAAGTGTAGAATTCCCATAGTTTTGTGATAAAAAGATGAAAGTGTTAGTAATCGTGAATGATGATCACGCCGTATGAGAGATAAATATATACTAATAGGGTTTTGAGAAGAATGCGTAATGAGAATTATCTTTAGAATGTATTTATCTTTGTGAAAAGAATAAATTAAAATAGGTAAGTGGATAATTCACAAAAATTTACACTATTAATAAGGAAAATACGGTTACTCTCAACGGCTAGTAAAAAATAAGATTACTGATACAACAGTTGTAACGGCTAGTTCACCAGTGGTAAAAATTTAACTTGCAGTGGTAACGGTGAACTACCAGAGTAGCAGTGGTAATTTTTTCACAAAATTTTCAAGAGTAGTGGCAAGTAAATCAAGTAAAAGTTCAGCTGCTCTTAGCATAGTTTTTAGCAAACTATCAGCTATCAATGGATTTGATATGTCTTTACCATGAGCCGTTTGCTATGGACTAGCCAACTCTTCATCACTTGGAATATGGTGAGTTGATGACCATATAGTTTTTGGTAAACTATCAACCATAAACGGATTTGATAAGTCTTTACCAGTAGCCGTTTGCTCTGGACTAGTTGATTCTTATGTGGATTAGGCATGGTAAATCAATAACCATTTGTTGTGTGTCTTAGTTACACACCTTATAACTCCAATCACTCAGCAAATATTGGTTGTTTTTCTACATATTTAGTAAACACCATTCCTAACCAATATATTTTATCCTAAAGTAACTTTTTGACCAAGTTACTATTCACAAAAATATCTTTTCAAAGTCAACCCGATTAAATAAATAATATCTACCCAAAATAGATAAGAGTTAATATCCCTCATAATTAACCCTCGGGCTTGACTTTGCATATAAAAGGGGGTCAATACAACACAAGTCTTCATCAAAACTATTCTCCAACATCACAAACCCTAAAATCATCATGAGCTGGTTTCCACTTATCTACATCTCATCAGATGATTCATCTGATGGAGAAATAAGTTACTATTTAGACTCTGAAGAGCAATCATTAGGATGGAGTGGATATTTTCCTCCGAATGCTTCAACTTCATCCAACATGAAGCCAAACAAGACGGTCTCTGCATCTGCTCCTGCTCCATCTCTGGAGTTCTACTCAAGTTCTTCTTCAGATGATGATGATGATAATGAATCCTACACCCTGTCCAAGGAGCTACCAAAAGCACTTACTACAGCCCTTGAATCAGCCTTTGTGAATATGAAGTGGCCTGCACCAGAAAAGCCTGCAAGACTCCAGAAGCAACCAAAACATGTGTTAGGTCTTGCTTGCCCAAGGAAGCAACTCTCCTTTGATAACAAGAGGAAGAGTGCTTCAAAGGCAAAGCATGACTATGAGGGGAAAGGCAAGAAGCCACTGCACCATAAAGAATTGTTCAATCATTAGTCTCCACATCTCAAAATCATTGAGTTTAAGCTTAGGAAGCTTAGCAGCAATGTTGGTCTGACTGTTCTCTGTATACATTGAATCTTGTAAGTGAACTTCGGATCTTCTAAATCAAAGTATCAAAACCTGGCTCTGATACCACTTGATGGATCTAAACACACCTTGATTTGTGTTAGAATGATACTTTGAGTTATACTACCAAGTATGTGGAATCTACTTAGTAATACATAGAAGTTTGATTGTGAGTAAAAGCAGTTGTATATGAATAAGAACAATGTGTAAACCAAACTGTTAGCTCCAATATTATTAAGAATAATAATACGAGTGATAGATCACTAGGGTTACAACCTTGAAGCTCTAAGAAAATCATATCTTTAACCTTGACCTAGGACCTCCTTTTATAGCACAAGTAGTCCTCTTCTACAAGATAAGTATAATGCTAATAGAATAAGATATACACAAAATATATTCTATATTTATCTATACACGTTTCCTAACAGTTATCCTGATAGCAGTGGTAACTATATGTACTAGCAGTGATAATGAGTTTCCACTGCTAGTGCATTCTTGAGCAATTGTAATCTCCATGCTTAACAGTGGTAACTGTTAGTATAATTCCCAACACCAACCATGAGGGGACGGGAAGGATAACTTTGCCAAAGTTAATCCTTTAGTCGGTTCAAATATAGTACTTATTGATACCATCCAGAAAGATGTAGTATCAATGGGAGTTGTCAAACTCCAATAGATCTATCAACTATATTCGCGTTCACGTGGGTAAAATATCCCAAACAATTAGATTCATGAATTTTAGTTATGTGGTGGTGGCAGATAGTTTACTCGTGCAACAACCAAAGAAAAAGACTTGTATTCGGTTTTAAGTAAAGCAAGTAGCATGTATCCCCCTCATAGGGTTTGTAAAACATTTAGAGTGAAAGTTTAAAAGTATGTGAGGCTACGAAACTCACATGGGCTTAGGGAAATCTAATTGATGCAAAAAGTGACTCAGGAACTAGACTGCCTAACTCACGTATCCTGGTGTGCTGTAGGTTTGGATTTATGTCAAGCTCTTGTTGTTTAGTTTAGGTTTCTTAAGTAATCATTCTTAGGATTTTTAGAGTTTTAGGTATAACATAACACCGTTCAGGCTATCATAATTCAGAAATATAAGACTCCTCACATGAAGCTCCCTACTATTGTATTATGTTATTAACATAATACTGTTCGGGCCATCATAATTTAGAAGTTAATATTCCTCACATGAAGCTCCTTACTATTGATTTATGTATTTATTTAGAGTTTAGTTATAACATAACACCGTTCGGGCCATCATAATTCAGAAGTATATGCAATAATCATTTGAGGAGCCAGGCACTTTAAATCGTAAACCTAGCAAACTCGTCAAAACGAAATATCCACATAGTACTCCTCACATGAAGCTCCCTATTATTGTGTTATGCTTCTAACTTTAATATTTTCACTTTATACCTTTATAGTTTATATATTTACAAAATCTACCCTAGACTTATATACTTATATTTATAACTATCTAAACTTAGATATATTAGTCCCTATACTTATTTATTTTAAGAAAATGATAGAAATAACCCTTGGACTTGTAAGTTTTCTATATTCACCATTCATACCCTTAACTTTATAACTTTTGCAAAACTAGTCCTTTTAAGTTTATAACTATTTAACTATTTATCCTAAGGTTTTATAACTTTACAAAAAGGGTCCTTATACTTTTAACTTCTAAGAAGTGTCAAAAATAGTCCCTAGACTTAATATTTTCATAAAGTTACCATATATACCCCTATGCATGAAAACTATTGCAAAACTAATCCTAAATTCAAGTAAACTATATTTTTATGTAAAAACTAATTTTCCTCGCTTATGTTTAACTAATATTAGATTATATAAGTTTTATAAACCAGATTATAGCTTATGTAGAGGGCTTATAGCATGTTAAAGGCAATTCGATGGGTTTTAGGGTTTTAAAAAGAAAACTAGGAAATGATTATGATCAAGGCTTAGGCAAGGGTTCCTATGGGATCTAAGGCATCCTAATACTATCCTAAGACTAAAATAAAGCTAATAAAACAAGAGTATAAGGCTTACGTGACCAGGAGTAGTGGAACAAGGGTTCCTAGGGTTTTCTAGGGCAAAATGGAACTCGACAAGCATGCAAGGCCTAAGTACTCAAATCCTAAGGTTTCTAAGGGTCCTAAACTACTACTAGCTACAGAATTTGATAGGTGAAGTGAAGTGATGGTGTGATTTGAAATGGTGGGAGGGTTATGGGTATTTATAGGCTCGTTAGCCTTGGAGAGGAAGAAAACGGGGTGCTAGGTGGCGGGTAGGAGGTGACTAGCCATAGCTACTAGCTAACTATTACAAGCTAGAAGCATGACTCATGGAAGCTTTAGAGGTCTATAGGCGGTTTAGGGTGGTTTGTGGTGGAGATGAAGTTGCGGCACAAGGAGGACACAAGTAGGTGATGCACCTACTTGTGTGCTAGCTTGTGAGGTGCTAGGGTGTATGCTTAGGGTGACTAAGGTTCTAGGGTGCTAGGTTGAGGTGCTTGAGGTGCTTGTGTTTAGGTTTTAACTAATTTAGGTTTAGTTTTATCCTAATTTGGCTTAGTGAGTGATTAGGGTCTAGCTTAGTGTTTAGTGCATAGGTTAGGTTCCTATGAGTGTTTAGTGACTGTTCCTAAGTCCTAAGGGGCTTATACTAAGTGGTGGTAGCTTATGGTGAAGTTTTGGGATAGTTTAGACCTAATTCTGGGAAGTTATAACCTAGTTATGGTTTTGTGCATAAGGGACTTGTACCTAAGCTCAAATGAGTTGTACTAGTGCCTAAGGGTCCTAAGGTATCCTAATGTTCCTAAGGTAACTCATACATAAGCCTTGGACACTTTCAAACTAGTTTAGTTAAGCATATATGGTTTAGTAAGCACATAGACCTAATTAGGGCTTAAGTAGGGTTCATTTGGGTTTTGTGATATGTTTAGTGTGTTATATTGGTATATTACTTATTGTGGTGTTGTTGTGATCTTATGCTTGATATACCAGGGGTTTATAATATGTGAGTGTTGAGTTATTTATCTTGTGTGGATACGTGAGCAGGTCTAGAGAGTCATGCAAGTAATGAATGCACATAAAAAGCAAAAATTTGCCTATGAAATACCTACTATATGTAACACCCCCAAATCTGGTTTAGCGGAAGCATTCGGGTCATGGGGTGCTACTAAATTGGTAATTACAACACAAAGAAATAAAGAACAGAATACATACTCCGTTTAAATATATTACACCAAGTAGTTAAAGTTTACAATAAGTTCATTTGTGGGAAATAGAGCCTATAGTTTAAGTGGTCCAAATTAACCTAAATTATGATGAGTAAAAACACTTCGGTAAATAGTCTACGACCCTTGCCATGCCCATTCCTTGCTTCAATCACGTGAATCAAACACCTGAGAAAAACATGCTTGAGAAAAGCTGGTGAGTTCATAGGTTTAAAGTAAGCAGTATAATTGGACCAATGTATAGAGCATATGCACATTACGATGAATATAATGTCATACAAA
Source organism: Artemisia argyi (assembly GCA_030686995.1). Classification (NCBI taxonomy): domain Eukaryota; kingdom Viridiplantae; phylum Streptophyta; class Magnoliopsida; order Asterales; family Asteraceae; genus Artemisia; species Artemisia argyi. The sequence continues at coordinate 126,095,682 of CM060697.1, forward strand.
ACAGTCTATTACGCTAGCACTAAGTTCATGCAACCGAAACTACGACAGTTTAAATAAGGGGGCCCATTGCGAGTGTTTATCCCAATACACTCGATTCCGATATGATATACGTTTCGCATTGACCTATGTATGGCCAACCAAATGGGGGAGTCACCCCAATAGATCTATCTATAGCAATCGCATTTCCCGCAGGAACTAACGGTTCATGAAAGTGGGCATAAGTATGGGATCAAGGGCTTAGGCTTTCCACGTAATAGTTTTTAAACATAGTATTGGTCCATAAAAGTTTTGCATGTTTCTCACCCCAATTTTAGTAAAGCAAGTATAAGTAAAGTGGGGCTATAACTCACCTCAGCAAAAGCGGTCTGAAAGTGAAAAGTCAAGTAGTGGTAATGAGCGGCACCGACACGCGACCTAGATTAGTACGTCAAGTTTAGTTCACAATTCCCATTTAAGACTCAACTAAGTTTAACAAAGTTTTAAAGTGTTGTTGCTTGTGTGGCAGATTCAAAGTTTGAAAATAGTTTTCTAAATGTGAATAAGTATCGGCTCATGGAAGTGCATTAGCATATACATAGGCAATAGTAAAATATTATGGACTATTAAACTCTTGGTTGGACAATGACCTAAAGATGAGGCATGGAAATAATCACGAATAGATGTTAGATGTTGACGGACTTTGTATTTATTATTGTGAAGAGTATATATAATACTAAATGGGTATATTTATATATATAAAAACATCTAAAATAGAGTTAATTAAAATACTTTAGTTAATATTCCCATTTTTAAAGGTAAATTACGAATTAAATTCCTCATTGTTGGTTAAAAGAATTGTAAGCTAATTATATATATAGTTCAACGAAAAATGGGCATGGCCAAAGTACATGCTAGATTAATAAGCCGTTGAATAGTGTTTATCAAAACTCAAAGAGGTCTTTACAAGCCGGAGTACGTCAATTAAATTTAGATATAAACCATTAGTATTTATAGTAAGTTCAAACTTACGATTTGGTTTAGTCTAATTCTATAAGTTTGAAATATATATATATATATATATATATATATATATATATATATATATATATATATATATATATATATATATATATATATATATAGTTCGATTATAAGTGAATTTCATAGCTCGTTATATTACGTCGTGAACTCGCGGTTGTGTGATGTGAATCGGGTTGAGAACAAGTTCGGATAAGTCATTGGATAGGTCGAAACTACTGATGGCTAAGTACTCGAAATCAGTGGCTGCAGCCCAGATAAGAGAGACACCAATACCATTTACATTGTATTAGCTTCCTAAATAGAGCAGCATCTTTATGTTAAAGGCATTGTTATAATTGAAATTCTTGTTTACAGTAGTGTTAATGCACCCTAACACGTGGTGAAGTGGGCTGGCCCAAAGTGAAACAAGTATACGCCCCTTTGTGCAGAAAATAAACGAGGAGATGCACCATTTAGGGGCTGAATTTGGCGGCTCCAAACGTACCCCTTTAGTGCAGGAAAATGATCAAGAAGATACGCCCATTAAAGAGCAGCTCCAACGCACCCTTGTGCTGTTGTCGTTAGCCAACCCATGACACCCTACGTGGGTGATGCTTGTCGAATTACAGCAGGACCAAATACTCTTTTATTATGCCTTGAGTACAGGTAGGGAACAGAAACCCAGTTTTAAAAGCTAGTGCTATATTGAGTTTTGTAAACTTAAAGTTATTAAGGAGTAAAATAACATTTACCAAATGTGAGCAAACCAAATACATATCTATAAAATCTTTATAATACTAAGATTAATTAGATACTTTAATAAGGAAACTAAATCTCAACAAAAGAAAATTAGGTGTTTCAACAGGGTCACCCGCTGGTTGGGTTGTGGTTCTCGACAGCAAGCAAGACGGACAGGAAAAAAAATGGAGCTATTGTTAACTCATCAAACTCCCAACAAGGTATACACCACTGTGGCTTCACCACAGTGGATTTTGATTCACAACAAAACCAAACACGTATCTATTTAACCTTTTGCGAGTCGGTAATGTTGAGACAAAGAGGTAACCAACCAAAACCCATCCACCTGTGGTTCGACCACAGTGGGTTTTGGCCCGTAACCAATTCGTCACAACAAAACTTTTAAGCAAGGCTGAACCTCAATCAATCACAAGACAATCCACCACTGTGTCGAGCCACAGTGGTTTCCGTTACGATGCTAAACTCAAGCGCACTAATTACATTGTGTCAAACAAAAAGAAGGGTAGAACAAGGTACAGAGCAACGTAATAACTTCCATTACTTAAGTCAATACTCAGGTTATTTATAGTCAAAAGATACAGTAGGCTTATAAGAGTTAAAGTGTGGTGAAAGACAAATAAGTTACTGATTATATGAAACATTACATTAATATCAGGAGCATACCACACAAGACCAATTAACAACTAGGAAAGTTTATCATTCCTGGATTTATGAACTTAGGCCGATTGACCAAAAGTCTAACAATATTACAATCAAATAGCAAGTTTAATAACAAGAAAACTAGATTTATTCAATATCAAAGAAAAATCCCAGTAACTAACATCGACATAAACAAAAGGAACATTAGGACAGGGATTTTGAGTTTCTTACAACAAGAAGGCCTATTGATGGTGATGAACAACAAGGCTCGATACTGATCTTCCAAGCAAGTCCACACACCACCGATCTTTTCTTAAGCACTTCGATTTTTGTGATGACTTTGTTGTGAGATGTGATGGTGTGGAACTCACCTGGGAATCGATTGATATTAAAGATAGACATGAGGTAAACTTTGGACTCTCTTTTGGCCCTAGAAGATGAGAATCTCCCCAAAAGCAGTTAACCTCCATTCTTCCTCAATTTCTGAGACTCATCTACCATTGACTTTGGAGGGGGGAGGTGCAAGAGGCTCTAGAAAAGAGTAAAAGGTACCTAGCCTCTAGTTAGTTATAGTGATAGATGATACTTTAGAGTTGGAGAAGGAGTCATATACAGAAAATGATAAAAGGGGCGTGTTTATGTAGTGAGGTGTTATCAGGGGAGGGATAAGGCCTTTTTATCTCTTGTTTTATTATAAGAGAGTGTATTTTGTGTACTCCGTGTCCCGTTGAGCTCCGATGTAATGGTGTCATCCCGGCTTTGTATAGACACGAAGGAAAAAAAATTCCGGAAACGCTTTCATAAGAATAGCATAAACGCAAAATTTTTAACTCCGGGAATAATTTATAAAAATTAAACTGTAATTTAAGCGATGCTGGTACGCGTGCGGTGTCGTGCTCTAGTACATGCGAGATACTTCTCGGTATAATTTGTAATAATCAGTAATGGTTAGAAAATGGGAAATTTATATTTCCTGATGAATTTTTAGTAATATAGTGAGTTATTGTACGCAACTGTGTGCGGCTAACCCATCCGATACAGTTATGTAAGCTCATGCGCGCTTAGTTTAATATTTCTGAAATAATAAATTGGCTTTTATTATCAAAGTATCAGATGGAAAATTACCGTTTGTCACACTATAGGTATTTGTAATGAGAATGATAGTGATGAGATTTTGTGGGTTGTTACAGTCTTACCCCATTAGAAGAAATCTCGTCCCGAGATTTAATTAGATGTAGAAGTTGTGGGAAGAAGTTCTAATACCAAAGAAGAGTGGTGCGAAAAGAAGGGGAGGTTTGCACAAGCGGAGTAGGAAATGCTTGCACAAATGCCAGATACTTAGGCTTATTCATTTATATCTCATTACTTACAAATAAAGGCATCCCAATATTTGTAAACAAGAGCTTATAAATTCATAATCCATTTGATTTGTAACTTTCTCATTAAAATGAAGGAGCGTCCTAGTTCATTTTAATAGGATAGTCATTATAAATCATCTTTAAGTAGTATCGGCGGAAAACGAAGAGAGTTTACCACACTTAAGGAAATGTGGTATGGGAATATTTTAAAGACAAGTTTCAATCATGATGAAGACTAGTTCTAGTCATGGTGGAGACAAGTTCTAGCTACGCTGGAGGTAAATTCTAGTCACGATAGAGACAAGTTCTAGTCATGATAGAGACAAGTTCTAGTCATGGTAGAGACAAGTTTTACAGTCTCCCTGTTTAGCAACTTGCCACATGGTAACGTCCCATGTTATGACTAGTCGCAGGCGTTGAAGATCTCATTTTTGCAACTCTTGCAAAGCGAGATTTAATATCATAGTCGAACCTAATAAGGATTAAAGTTCGATGTAGATATTCTTAAAATTTCTAACTAATTGAATCTTGTGATATGACGAGAAATACAAGTTCTACTTTTAGAACATTGTAGGATGAGGTAGGGACAGAGTTTAGAGCGAAGAAATAGAGTGTAAAATGACAAAGTGATAAAAGGATGGAAGGAAATGCAAAGATGCATCTTATAGGAAGGAGTGAAGAGAAAGAGGAAAGGAAAGGGATGAAATAGGAAGATATGAAGGAGTGGGAGATAATGAAAGGATGGAGGAGTAGGAATAGGTGGAGTGGGAAAGAATAGGAGTATAGGATTAAACGGTAGAGTAGGAAAAAGAGAATTTGAATGGAAAGATGAGGAAAAGTGGGAGGATAAGATTAAATAGAAGAGTGAGAGTATAGGATACCTAAAAGATACTATCCTAATGGAATTTTAGATTAACTAGATTCCTTCCCAAAATTTGTTTTCCCCCTAAGGTTCTTCTAGTTTTCCTAACTAATCCTAAACTTCTAAGGGTGTTGTGTTTGGTTATATTAAAGTAGAGGGTTCTAAAGATGGAGTAGGTCTAGGTGTTTTCTTTCCTAAGGGTTTACTAGTAGTATCCTTATTCATAGGCATAGTTTTGTTTTTTCTCTTTTGCTTTAATGATGCGTGCGTTATGTCATATGCAGTATAGGGGTAGTTGCCAATTTCAAGTTTTACATTTATATTTAGCCGAATTATCCTATAACACACACACTAACGGACAGTGTATCCGATCAATATGTATATAGTGGTAAGTAGAGTGTCGATCACTAAGAGTGGAACATAAAGCTTAATTTGTCTATCAGTATTTTAATATCCTAAGTTAGTTTTACAATCTAATCTAACGCAAGGGGGTTTAGTCTGAGAGACTAGCACAGTTTTGGTTTTATTAAACAGTAAATTAAACTAATGAGAACGAATCAGCAAATAGCAACACGTACACAGATAGATAATAGGGACTACAAGAAGACCTGTCCTGATAATTAAGTAGCTTGTCACTTGTTTTATTGCTAGTTTTATATGAAGTGTATCGTAATCTATTCTCTCTCGTTGGATCACAATATATCGGCGAGTAAATCCTTAATGATCACTTATGTCTATCCTACTTATCCAAAGACGTTAGATTAAATAGTCGAGGGGTAGATATGGCAGTCCACGGGCTCAACTAGACACAGAGGTTATCAAAGCACTAATATAAGTCACCAAAGACATCAACATATAAACTTTAATTAATGGGAAAGCAATATTAAGGGGAGTGTACGATGTTCCATAGTCACATATCACAAGTCCATCAATCCTGATCAATTAAAGCATACTATTACAATAAAATAAAACTACTTAATGAATTAAATACATGCAGGACCTTCTTACAGCTCTAATATCTTTGTTTGGAGTGTGTCTTGTGAAGCTTCTTCGACTGAATTCGTATCCTTAGGGTTATGTTGCACACAAAATTCATAACAGTCTTGGGGTATTTATACTTTCTGTCTGAGGGTTTGATGTGGCGCATTGAGTAACGAGATGCGGCGCATTGACTTATTTTCGTGTGGGGTCCAAGATTAATATATTCTAGAATATTCGTACACCGCCTTTAGATGCGGCGTAACATGATTCTTGTATGTGGCGAATGTCCTTTAGCATCTTGGATTATAGCTGGTGAATTCTTGATAATGATACGCCATCTGTCAGAAATATGATGCGGCTTATCTGGAGTAGAACAAGCTTGATCTTCTTTGTTGACCAAAGTTTCATATGCGGCGCATGCTAGAATTGCATGCGGCACATTCTTCAAAGTCAGGCAATGGTCTTTGAATTCATCTAAGTATAATATTGCGGCGTATTTTTTGAGAGAGATACGACGCATCTTCTGGGTTTCAGTAGACTTTTGACATCTTGCTGGTTTTTCTCCATATTTCGTCCAAATCGTTAAGTTTCACCAATTGTTTGTTTTTACCTGAGAATTACTAAATTAAATAATAAAGTATCGATTCTCATAAATAGTATAATAAAACAAATCAAATAAATAGGATAAATGATGACAATAAAATGCACTTATTTGAGTTCATCATTTAAGTTGTCTATCACTACCATTATTACTAATATTATAAGTATTACTATTCCTAGGTACTTGAAACCAACTAGGGTAGTATCCATAGTATCTTCTTAAGTGGAATTTCCTAATGTGTATTCTAAGAAACGTCAAATCCTAAGATGTAATCTAATATCCTCAAATATATATGTGGGTATCCTAAGGGACTAGGTACGGGCAATTTATGAAAAAAATGACTTATTCCTATATGGTAGAAGCTTGCTAATGTGCCTATATGGTAGAAGCTTGCTAATGTGTCTATCCTAAACTAGGGGTTTAAAGGCTTAAGGTGGAGGTTTTAGTATTTAATCCTTTGTTTTTCCTAATATTCCTTATATATAATCCGTGTTCTAGTTCTTATGTCCTTGATAAATGAATTCTTATGCTAGGCTAAATCTTATCTTATAGGGATGTCTTCCTAATTTTTCTATTTATTGGGGTAGGGATTTTAATTTTGTTTCTAACCTATAAAACCTTAAAGATTCATAATCTTATTTTTCTATTTCCTCAAGGGTTTCATAGATAGCCTATCTTAGTGATCTAAGGTATTCTATACTTAAGCTTATGTTTTCTAGGGATATCCTAAATTTAATTCTAACCTCAAGTACGGGATTCCTAAAGAATATGGTTCGGGTTTTACTAAGAGGATGGGGAAAACTAACTCGGGAATCATAGTAATCTAAGGAAATAAAGAGGGAAAGGATAGGAATATGCTTGTATATGACTATCATATATTTGCATATGGGATAGTTAGGGGTAGATTCTCTAACTAGGAAAAAGATAGCTTAAGAAAGCTAAGGAAGTAGTGAGGATTTAGAGATTAGAGGAGAAAGAACTCAGATCTCTATGGTGTAGAATAAGAATTCTCACCATTGACAAGGGATAGTGTTTGAAGAGATTGGGTTTTAGGAAAGGAGGAAGTACGATGGGAGTTTAAAACAGTTTAGAGAATCTATGTATCTAAGGCATCGGGGTAGTTTTCCTAAATTCCTAGAGGTAAGGGTTCGGGGTAGGTTATAACAAGTACCAAACTTGTCATGTTCTACGAGTTATATCTATTTTCCTAGGGGTTACTATTGGGTTAGGGATGACCTAGGGTAATATGGGAGAGGCATACCTAAATTTGGTTTCTCTAAATTATCCTAATTGAGAGGCACTAGGTAGTTTCTTAACTTATTTTATTGATTTCCTATCTTACATATCCTATAGGCACTGATTATTCTAGGGCATAACTCTTAAGGCTATAAAAGGCATATTACTTAGAGGTTTCTAAGGTTTTTCCTAATTCCATGAGTTTGTGTTTTCTAGGTTTGATTGATGATTTTCCTTATCATCATCTATTATCTTTTCTAAAGTACAAATCCTAAAGCGGGCAAAGGCTATCTTATGGTGGTGTCTCATTTGGTTTTTCTGTATTCTAGCTACCTTAAAACGGGTTTCTTGTAGGGTATTTCTTAAACTACTATAGTCAGGTTGATTACCTAGGTTATTATCATGACCTTTTTCTATCTTCTCAAGAAGGTCAAGGAAAATTTCATTTAAATTATTTAAAATTTTCTCTAACTGATTTTCTAAAGTTGTCCTAGTGGGGTTTTCTCCAAATTCATCTTTCCTGGATGAAATGGGAGGGTTTACTAAGTAATGTGTAGGTCCTAAAGTATAGGGTTGCCTAGGGTCATATCTAGGGGTATAGGTAGGGATAGGGTTTCTAGGTATACATGGTTCTCTAGGGAGAAAGAAACCATATGGTTCTAATCTAGGTGTGGGGAATGGTGAGTGTAAAACAGGGTTTAGGGGAGTAATAGGTGATGCCTTAGCATAGAAATCTCTTAAGCGTTTTAAATGTGGGTTATCTAAGAAAGGTGTATAACCTAAGGGTGAAGGTGTATCTAGACTATTCCTAGAGTCTTCTAGGTGATTGGGAAAATATGGTTTTGGGGAATAATCTAGTACATTTGGAGAGGAAAGATTATTCTCCGGATGTAAACTAGATGAGACGGGGGTAGAATAGCGGAGAGTAGACATAACTATATAATAGTAAAAATAATGTAAATCATTTAGCAGTTAAGCAGGCAATTACTATACTAACCTTAGCATGTATAGTTACAGAGAATGGCAGGGGCACTGAGGACTTTCTCGGGTTTAGGAACAATAGTTGTAGTTTAGGTTTTGACCTTGTTCTCTACAACTGAAGCTCTGATACCAATCTGTAACACCCTCATTTTCAAGGTTCGCAACGGATTTAGGGTTGGGGTATTACTTCATGAAATCACAGTTACAGTAATAGAAAATGACTCAAAAAGAGACGTTTTTAGAAATTTAGTTATCATTCATTTAATTATCAGAGTTTTTATAGTAAAAGATATACTTTTACTATTGATGGGGTCCCATAGTCGAGGTGTTAAGTTAAGTTTGAATGATAACCGGTTTGAAAGTCTTCCGAGTTCAGTGCCTCCTTCTGCCATATCCCCGTTGTGGAAAACTAGAAGGGGGGTTGAATAGTTTTACGTCTTTTTAATTTTATTATGAAAACTTAGTTTAGTTTTAAAACCTTGTTTACTTTTAAAACTTTGATTCGATCTTATGTGAACCCAAATCTTGAACAATATGAATAACTATATCTAAGTATGAAAAATAATAATAATGTAAGCTAGGTATGTGAAATCAACACATGCATAATATAAACAATTATAGCTATGTACGAGAGATAAGTAAGTAAACGTTTATTATGCAATCCTTAATTATATGTTGTATGAAAACTATACTTGATCGAAATGATCAATAATATGTATGTTATCTTTTTAGTTTGATTGTAAAGACTTTGTTTTGTGAATGAAAACTTTTGTTTGATCTTTAAGTGAAATCAACACTAGCACTAAATGAGCAACTATATATATATATATATATATATATATATATATATATATATATATATATATACGTGTACGTCTTCGAAAGTAATAACGATATAAGTAAGATAATAAGTAAGAGATGGAAAGATCAAACTGCGAGACAAAGCATTTATAGTGGTTCGGCTACAAGGACACCTTCCTTGACCTACTCCACTCCCCGTGTCACCTACTCGAGAGTTTTCTTCACTATTTCAACAAGCTCCCTTATGGCGGAGAAAACCTTACACACCAATATGCACACCACAACTTCGTCACAACTTATTCACACCTTCTACACAACTTCTTCACACCTAGTCACTACTTAGTCACAACACTACTTCTTCACACCTATCTATCTTCACAACTATCTACTTCACAAAAATCTTCTTCACAACTATCTACTTCCCAACTTCTCTACTTCACAACTATCTACTACACAATCTCTTTATCTACACACCTTGCTAATCTGTCTTCTATCAAATATTCACAACTAGCTACACAAAGAAATAGATATGATGGATGATGCTCTAACAACTTGGATGTGGAGGTCACAACAAGTTGTAATACTTCTTCTCTTGAAGGATTGAAGTATTCTTCTCTTGCACTTGAAAGGTTGAAGCTTGGATCACTTTGAAACAAAGATTTATATATATATGATCAAAGGATTTTAGAGAATAGAAATGAGATCTAGAACAGAAAGTTTTGGGGTGCAAAAGGTGAGAAAAATCTGTGGAATGACCTAGTATTTAAAGGGGAAAATATACTGTTTAGGAGAATGGGAGGTTCCCTTAATTGTGTGGCCGGTCCCCTTAATTTACTAGCCAGTCCCTTTAATGATTAAGGGGGCCGCCTAACAAAAAAAAATCTTCAGAATTTTTGTCTTTTTGTGAGGAAGGTTTTTCCTGAAGAGTATAGCCGTTTTTGGGTAGAAATTTGAATTTAAAATATTTATTTTGAATAAAACATTTCTTTATAAATACAAAAACATTTTGTATAAGTTTAAAAATGTTTGTCCCACTTTATAAAAAATGTAAGGTTTGTAAAAATAAAAATTCCTTTGATCATAAAATGCATTACACACTTTGTTTATTCATACCTTAAGTGATTTGGATGTAAAGTGAATATTTATCACTAAATACTTGTTTACGTCATAATTTTTAGCTCAATGGGTTTACGTTTTGTGATTATCAAAACATAGAGATATCGATAAATGTTAATAATGTTTTTAGACATTATTTATATCAACACCCGTAGAAGTGATATACCTAGAATACATGCTTAAAAGTCAACACTAGGTGTTGAGTGAGAGTTATAGGTTTAAGTGTTAGTGAATACAAGTTCTCTGGGTTCCGTTGTTACACCCATCTGGGAAAATGTTGTGTGTGTGTGTGTGTGATAATTGTGATGCATGCACAATTATCAAGAGTAGGGTGTGCTGAACTAAGCTCATGAACCACACATTAACAGTCCGGGTTATGGGGTCTGCAAACCAACAATGAGGGGACGGGAAGGATAATTTTGCCAAAGTTAATCCTTTAGTGGGTTCAAATATAGTACTTATTGATACCATAGCTACTAGTTGACTATTACAAGCTAGAAGCACGACTCATGGAAGCTATGGAGATCTATAGGTGGTTTAGGGTGGTTTTGTGGTGGAGATGAAGCCGCGGCACAAGGAGGACACAAGTAGGTGATGCACCTACTTGTGTGCTAGCTTTTGAGGTGCTAGGGTGTGTGCTTAGGGTGACTAAGGTGCTAGGGTGCTACGTTGAGGTGCTTATGTTTAGGTTTTAACTAGTTTAGGTTTTGTTTTATCCTAATTTGGCTTAGTGAGTGATTAGGGTCTAGCTTAGGGTTTAGTGCCTAGTTTAGGTTCCTAAGAGTATTTAGTGACTATTCCTAAGTCCTAAGGGGCTTATACTAAGTGATGGTAGCTTATGGTGAAGTTTTGGGATAGTTTAGACCTAATTCTGGGAAGTTATAACCTAGTTATAGTTTTGTGCCTAAAGGACTTGTACCTAAGCTCTAATGGGTTGTACTAGTGCCTAAGGGTCCTAAGGTATCCTAATGTTCCTAAAGTAACTCATACTTAAGCCTTGGACACTTTCAAACTAGTTTAGTTAAGCATATAGGGTTTAGTAAGCACATAGACCTAATTAGGGCTTAATTAGGGTTCATTAGGGTATCGTGATATGTGTAGTGTGTTATATTGGTAGATTACTTATTGTGGTGTTGTTGTGATCTTATGCTTGACATACCAGGGGTTTATAGGTGAGTGTTGAGTTATTTGGCTTGTGTGGATACGTGAGCAGGTCTAGAGTGTCATGCAAGTAATGAATGCACATAAAAAGCAAAAATTTACCTGTGAAATACCTACTATAGGTATTTGTAATGGGAATGGTAGTGATGAGATTTTGTGGGTTGTTACAATAGTGTCCAGGTTTGTGACATCGGTAACATGTGACTTGAGATTTGTCTCTTGTATCTTCTTCAAATGGCGCTTGTTTTCCCATTTTAGATTGATAATTGTTCTTGTCTTGTTCTCGACCTCGAGAGTGGTTAAATCTTCCCTGACCATACTCTCTAAAAGGTTTTCCTTGTCGTTCATATCGTGTGTACAACAAACTCTCTGGACTGTTCACTTGTTTATCTTTTTTATACTTAATTCTTTCTTCATATGTCTTAAGTCTCCCTATTGCTTCTTCTATTGTCATTGTACTTAGGTCAGAATATTGTTCTATAGATGCAACTATTTGCATATACCTATCAGGTACAACATTTAGTAATTTCCTTACTAAGGTTTGATCTTCCATTGTGTGTCCTAGACTAACGGCTTTGTTTACAAGAGTTGTGAGTTTTTTTGTAAAGGTGTCGATTGTTTCATCTTCCTTCATATGTAACAACTCAAAGTCAGATTTGAGTGTTTGTAGTCTCGCTTGTTGAACTCTCTCTTCGCCTAAGTGTCTAGTTTTCAAAGCATCCCATATGGCTTGCTTTGTTATTTGAAGTAATTGATCTTCGGGTAAGGATTGGTAAAGGTATGCAATAGTAGTTTTCTCCTTTTTCTTATCGGATTTGGTCGAGTCTAATGGCTCTATTGTTTTCCATAACCCATTTGCTTCTAAAATAATTTGCATTCGAATTGCCTATAATGAGTAATTCGCGGGTTTTAATATCGGGCATTGGAATTGAGGTGTAGTATTAGTTATACTAGCATCATTCTTTCCATTCTCTTCACCTTCTTTCATCATATCTCTAGGATATTGACCCAAAAATCTCCTAAAAATTTCTAACACGGGGTGTGTTGAGAAAAAAAATATCTAGCGCGCTTCTAATGTTTTGTGTCTTAACGACAATCAAAACATTATGGGTTAGTCTAAATTCAGAAACTATCCTCGGAGATTATATATTCAAAAATGAATAAACCTAAGGTTAATTACTCCTTAAAAGTTATTCCTAATTATAATAAACAGTGTAATCACTAGGTTATTATATTCTAATTAGGACAAGATACTAAAGCATAAATGAAGTAACTTATCAAAAAAAACTATACAATATATATTACTAAAAGCTAATATATACTATATAAAATAATAAAGTCGAAGGCGTATTTTGTAAAATTTGGAACCTGGGGGTTAATATACCCATAACCCTTGTTTGTTGGTTTTGTTGTTGCCCTAATTAACGCTTATAACTGCGCCTTTTTTTTTTTTTTTTTTTTTTTTGCTTATCTCTTCAGAGATAAAAGGTCTCTCTTTTCTTTTAGACGTAAAAGCTGCTCTTTGTTCTTCTGATGATTGACCGCCGAGTATCCCTTGGCTTTGGTTAACCTTGTTCTCTTAACGGTTGGTGTTCTTGTTTCGAACGGCTATTGATCCTCGCGGGATTCTTCTACCGTGTATTTTTTTGAATCAAGTGGTGATTCAAATAAATCAAGGGTGCTTGGTTTTTGATTTTTCAGGAAACAGGTGTGTTTGTTCCTTGTTATGAATCAATAGTCCTTTTGATGACCTCTTGTGTTAATACGAATTTGGTATATGGTTCTTTGGTTTCTGAATCGATTCGGTACTAAGTTTATCAAACCGATTGCCTTCTTGATCCCTTGGGTCTTGTTTCTATTTTCCGGTATAAAATTGATCGGATTTTTTTGCAAAAGGAAAAACAGATGAGCCTCTTTTTAGATGCTTGTAAATTAATTATTATGGTGACTAAAAAGAATGGAATCTCTCTTGATGTAGAACACAATAAATGAAAAAAACTTTGATTATTGTTGTTCGAATAGAGTTTTGCAGAAAACTTTTATCGAGACTCAGGGGTTTTCGATTGAAAACAGAGATGAAGGACCTTTGTATATGATGATTTCGGCTCTGATATCAATTGTTGGCACAATTCTCACGGATCTTTAATCAATAATATACCAAACAATGAAATAATCTCAATTTCTATAATTCTATCATATGTCATCATTTGTAATTGAGTACAATACTATCTATATATACATTCGAATGGGTACAAGTAATGGTTGTGTTGGTTCATATGAATCAACAGTCATGACCCTTCGTTTTGTAACTGTAAATAACTGAAAATAACTAACTATCTAACTGTTTTGTAACTGCCATTTGACTTTGCTCCGGTTTGACTTTAGGGTTGACTTTATTAGATTGGGATTAACCCAATAACCATTACTTAATGGAGTAACGTTAAGCCTAATAGAAGGTAGATAATAACGAGGTAAAAAGGAAATAGTTATATGGAACATTTTACTAAATTTGGTGCATCTCTTTAATTTAGTTCGGTATTTGTTGAAGCAAGAAAAATGTTAGTTATACATATATGTTATAATGTATATGTAAAAAGATTTTAATAGAATAAGAATAGAGTTGATATGCATGTTTTATCATATTTAGGTTATGTTTGGTAAAAGTAGCTGTGAGCAGTATCAGTGGGCTATGAGCTGTAGCTGCTCACAGCCCACAGCTTTTTAAAGAAGCATTGGAAAAATGAGCTGTCCTAAAAAATCGCAAAGCTCACTGCTCTTTTGTCAAACGAACACTAAAAATCAAAAATCTCATTTCTTACCGCTCATCGCCCCAAAAAGCTCCAAAAAGCTCTGCGCCAAACATACCCTTAATCGAAAACCGAATTTGAATTTGGTTTGGTTGGGTTCACGGTTTGACCCTAAAAAAACTTTTAACCGAGTTAACCGAATAACCCGAAAACCGAACCGAAGAACACCCCTAGTTCATCGAAATTACTAAAACAATTATTTCGAGTTACTCCGAAAATTGGTTACCGGTTGTAAACCTGTTCACATTTTCCATGTTACTTGAATAAATTTTGGTGGCTGGTTTGGGCTCGTGGTTGTTGTGGCGGCTTTGGTGAAAATCCAATAGGGTTGCAGTGTTTGTGTTGTGGCGGAGACAGTGGTGGTGGTTGTTGTGATGTTATTTTGGAGATCAGGAATAGACAGAGAAGTATTTAAGAGAGGGAGAGAGAGCTATATTGAGAAATTGATCCAGCTAACATATTTTGTATATTAGCCCAACATTTTTCCATTCAAGAATGATCCGCATTAATTTTCTGAAACACAATTTTTCTACTTCTAGTGAATAGTAATTTTAATTCATTTAGTCAACCTTTTGACTAACCCAGGACAAGCTTGAGTGCTTGACCCCACTTTGTCAAGATTCAACGCCAAAGAAAAAGCCAATTTGGATTGAGCAGATCCTTTTACGTAATGGAAGAAATGACGACCACAAAGACACGGCACAATTTTTTTCAGACATTCTAGTAGTAAAAAGGTTTAATGGTCAGGATTAATTTGGTTCACTTATTGATTAGTTATATGATTTAATGGTCAGGATTAATGAAATAGGGGTAACGAGTTTATATGATTTAATGGTCTGGATTAATTTGGTTCACTTATTGATTAGTTATAGAGATTACACGAGCCGGGGCACCCGCGCGTTGCTGCGAGAATGTTGTGTTTAATCCAAACTCGAAATAGAACGGTCAATTACTTTTATTATTTTTATTATTTTTAATCTTTTTTAGGGACTAAATTTGCAAAAGATCGCTAACGGGGGACTAACGGTGCAATTTATAGCTAACGTGAGGGACTAAAAGCGTAAAATCCTTAGCTACAGTATATGAACTATTACAAACTGATTTTTTACTGTAGCATCACTGTTTGGCACTGTAGCAATGTTATTTTCAGTTTTAGTCCCTTAACGTGACGTTCTTTGCAAAGTTAGTCCTTAGGGACTAACGGTGAAAAAAAGTTAACCTAGCTTAGGGGTTGTTTTTGTTTATTATTTGTACAGAAAAAGCCTCTGAAGTTACTGTTCCGTTTCAAATTTAATCAATGTTTGTTAGATAACCGTCGTTAAGGACTAACTTCGCAATTGATCACTAACCTCAAGGGCTGAAATTGGCAAACGTGAAATTTGCGTGAGCACTATTGCTACAGTGAAACTCACGCTTTTTAGAATATATATAAATATGTCACGTTAAAGTTAGATGTTAGATGTACTAGTTTCAAATATTCCATTTGCGACTATAAAAAGATGATATGTTATTAGTTGCACCGTCCTGTAACCAATAGTCAAATTCCGCATATTTTTATTTAAAAAATACATGCTTTTAAAATTTTAAAATGTTAAAGTTCACACTTCCTTAGCATGTGGATATATGTTGTGTGAATATCTCAACATTTGCAAACGTGAACAAAAAAATTAAATGTTCACATAAGAAATGTGGAAATAATAATAATAATAATAATAATAATAATAATAATAATAATAAATCAAAAGTACACATATATACGTGTAGAATAATAATATAAATATATCAACACCAACAAGTGTTTAGAGAACATATTTCTAAACAAATCACTTAAAATACTCTTTACACTTGCAACCGTGTAAAAATCATATGATTCACTCTCTATTTGTTTTCTACATTTTTTAATAAACAGTTGTTACACGCTTTAAAGCGTGATCTCCTTAGATAGTGTGCTTGTTTGTCTATAACCGTGGATAAAATTATGTTTCTACATGTTTGTAATTGTGTTCATTTTTAACACATCTTATAGTGTGCAAATGTATAAATAAAAGTACACATCTCCATAAGGCACGTAAAAATGACCGTGTAGAATATTACTTTTTTTTAATAGTGTTGTCGCCAAGGTTAATTATTTGCTCATTCAAAAAGCATAATTAGTTGACGTATGAAGTCTTTGTGCATAGTAAACAATCATTTACATTGCATTGACCAACAAACTTATGCTCTTGGTAAATCGATTAAAAAGAAATCTCTGCAGTCAATAAAGTTAGTCTTCAGGAGCTAGTCTTCAGGAGCGGAAATAAATTAACGCAGGAGTGAGGTTTATCCCCTAAGGCGAATGTTCGATGCTTGCATATTGTCCAATTTTATGTAACTGTAAGCTCGAATCATTAACTGCTAACTTGTTGTTAAAAAAAAAATAAGGTTAGTCTTGTTTAACCCATAGGCTTGATGGGTTTATGGTTTACACACCATCAACTTAGTAGATCCACACCATCACACACCACTTCAATCATTGGCCTAACCATAGAAAAACTGTTATATATATTACGTGTATTGCTATTAGAGACAAATAAAGAATATGTTAATCATAACACGAAACTGACACTACTACAAAACTGGGCAAATGCTACGAAAATTTGTAACGGAAATTTTCCGTTGCAAATATGCAACGGGTTTGCAACATATTTTCAACGGATTAGCAATGACACAGAAACCCGTTGCAAATCCGTTGCGAAAACTAAAGTAATTTCTTTTATAGTTATTTTTAAATATTCCGTGGCAAATCCGTCAAGTTTATTTGAAATTTGTAACGGATTTGCAACGGAGTATTAAAAATAAATATAAAAGAAACTATTATAGGCTTCCGTTGCAAAATCGTTGCAAAATTTTACCATAATTGTTATGGATTTGCAACGGAATGACAAAATAATTTAATTTCAATTTATATTTAATAATCCGTTGCAAATCCATTTCAAAATCATTTGAGGATTTGAAACAAAATATTCAAAAAAAAATATAAAAGAAAAAATTATTTGTTTCTGTTGCAAAATTGTTGCAACTTTTTGTATAATTGCTACCGTTTTGCAATGAAACATGATCATAATTTATTTTTAATATTTTATTTCAATCCTCTTGCAATCTACAACATAATTGGTTGGAAAACCGTAAGAAAATCGTAGAAAATTTGTTGAAATATGATCCGTTGCAAAAACGTTGCTAATTTAGAACGGACTTTTCTTGGTTGGAAAACCGTTGGAACATTTTTAACCCCGTTAGAAATCCGTTGCAATTAAAATTTCCATGGAGCATTAACGCTACGGTAGGTATCCGTTGCAAATCTGTTGCAAATGACCATTTGTAACGGGTTTGCAACGGATTCCTACCGTAGCATTAGCCCTCTTTTGTTGTAGTGTGATGTGTAGAAAACGATACCGTAATTCTTTAAGATATATTCGTCCTCTCCACGATACTTGAGAATCGTGAACGGCTATCTCCCAGAATACAACAACAACAGATAACTCTATTAGCACAAACGAGTTATCAAAGCGAACCAAAAAAACGTGTCTACCCTCTATTACGAACCGGATACACAAGAAATATGAATGGTAACAAAAAGGAGAGGAGTGATGAGTTGTGTTTATTTCGGCGTCATGTATGAGAAAAGAACGCTCAATAAATAGTCAACGGGAATGAAAGAAAAACGGTCCCCAATAAATTATACTAATTGCTCATGAATACAAAATTAATTCGGTCATTGCATTTGACCACACATTAGCTTTTGTGTTAACACCAATTAGTGTATTTGATGACCATCAATTGTCATTCAAACCAACCATATGACCAATTTTTCCAACAAAAACTACTATAACTATGATATTGATTAATATGTGTATAATTTTGGTTATACATAGAAGTCCATTTTTGATATACACATTTTACCTCTTAGACACGGTCGTCTTCTTTGAAAAAATGAACACTTTGCTATTAGACAAGTCTTCCACTATATATGGGTGAAAATGCTAATGGAATGTTTATGCTGTGCTTTGAAACCAGTGACGGAACCAGGGGTGTCCTTGGGGTCCGGGACACCCATGAATTTTTGTTGCGTAGTGTTAATTTTGTTAAAAAATCTTGATTTTTTCTAAAATGCACCCGGTCTTTAAAACTTGTGTTTGTAGTATTATTTAGTTTATTCTATGTGCATCTGGTCGTTTTGTGTCCTGGTTCCGTCCCTGTCTGAAACAGTAGTTTTGACTTGCTTAGTCATTTGGAAAAAATGATCATCTAGAGAATTAATTACCCATTAATTAAGGTGGAAAAATGAAATCTTTATTGTCAAAAAGTAGATTATCAATATGTCACGATCTGTTGATTTTTGTTGAGATTGAATGATTCAATAAAGTTGGTTTGGTCTTTATTTTCCTTACTGCTCATTCTATTTTTCTTTTTGTAGAATCTCATCCTAAATTAGTTCTAATGCATCTGCAGTTCACTGTATACTTTCGTATGCTAAAAGTTTCCGACTTACATTGGAACTATAGCATCATTATTCTGATAGACATACTACTACAAACTGTTGCTAAGAAATGACCTGCGCGCTAACAATTATTTACACTGATGACTATCATACTAGCTCTCATAAATAAAGCGTTAACAACACAACTGCGGGTGAATGATGAATGAAATCCGGGCATATAACTGCACATAATGATTATTTCACAAGTTTATGTTTGCCATAGTTTTGGTTAAGACTAGTAGTACTTGAAATTGCTTGTTAGCCCAAAACAGATCAATATACAACCCATTCTCCCCAAATTTATTTTCCTTGATTCATCATGCTAACTTTTATTGATGGATTTTAGGTTGACTACATGGACTCTTTTCGTTATTCATATATACGTACGTACTCGGTATATACTTTAATAAAAATGATAATTTATTCGCACTTTAGAAGTGATTAGTAAGACTTATTTGGTCTTCCCTCCTGGTAAACTATATTTAGTCTTTAGTCTTTACCAAGGATGTTAGGTTCCTGGAAGAATGATAGAAATTTAAACACTAGTCAATGAAGCACATAAAAAGGGAAACTAAGTTGTGAGAAACTAGCAAATAGAAAGTTCAGTAAATTCAATAATAATGTTACTCCCATATACTACCTTCTTCTTTCTAATGCTATCATCTTGCAGTTCATTAGACACCATAACCATTTTTCAAAACATCACAGATGGTGAAACCATTGTTTCAGGAAACGAAAGATTCGAGTTGGGCTTCTTTAGCCCAGGAAGTTCGAAGAATCGATACCTGGGGATATGGTATAAGAACACATCACCTCATACAGTTGTATGGGTTGCTAACCGTGAAACTCCACTTACCAACAACTTGGGCATGGTTAAATTGGACAGCCAAGGTATCATGTCTCTTTTTGGTGGCGATACGGTCTTTTGGTCATCTAACTCATCTGCAACAGGCACAAATGTCAATCCCACGGCGCAACTCTTGGATAGTGGCAATATGGTAATAAATGATGGAAACAGTGTCATTTGGCAAAGTTTTGATTACCCTGGAGATACCTTCATATCAGGAATGAAATTTGGCAAAAACTTCTTAACAGGAAGAGAGAAGTACCTGACATCTTGGAGAAGTCAAGACGATCCATCCCCAGGTGAGTATACAGTCAGATTTTTAATGAATAAGGGTAAATATGTCCAATTATACATTAGGAAAAATTCTACTATTGAGACAAGGATTGGGCCGTATAATGGCATTGCGTTTGCTGGCGAGCCAAACTATAAGCCTAATCCAGTTTATGTATACGAAGTTGATATGGTTGTCAATGACAAGGAGATGTATTTCGAGCTTACGTACAATAGCACCACATTCTCGTTGAGGTTCATAGCAACTCCTGATGGCAAGCTTAACATATGGCATTTAAATATGCGCAACGAAGAATGGCAGCAAGATCTCACCTTACCCCTGGATAATTGTGACAAATATGGACTCTGTGGACCATATGGAAGTTGCAATACTGTCGCTTATCCTAACTGTGGGTGCTTGAAAGGGTTTGAACTTAAACACCCAGAAGAACTGAGTCCTGATAATTGGACTAGTGGATGTCGACGGAGTAGACCCTTAGATTGTGGGCCTGGAGAGGGATTTCTGAAGTTCTCGAGCATGAAATTACCAGACACACAGACTGCTGTCTATAATCGCAACATGAGCCTACAGGATTGTGAAGTGGCTTGCAAGACCAATTGTTCATGCACCGCCTATGCAAATCCAAACATCAATCCAGGTGGAGTTGGATGCTTGCTATGGTTTGGTGATTTGATTGACACTCGCGTGTACCCACAAAATGGGCAAGATCTGTATGTTAGATTGGCGGCCTCTGAATTATTAGGTAAGCCTTTACATTACCAAAATGATGCATTTCATATTTAATGGGGCCGTTAAGTTTGTTTGGATGCTATTTTTTTCCTGCTATATATCAAGTTTAAAGTGTCATTTCATTGCTTAAGATTTTACAAACTAAACAAACCGGAGCTCGTATGTTAAGTTTGTACTCCTAAGTCCTTACCATGAATTACTTCAAGTTTGATAATGTTATGTTTTTTTGTACTTTGTAATATCTCTTAGAGCTACAATCCAGCATCCACAGAAAGAAACGAGTGGTTATTGAAGTTAGTTTGTCAATATCAGCCGGGTTGATTTTTTTGGGCCTCATACTGGCACTCTACATAAGGAGAAAGAGGAAGAGAAGATCAGATGCAGAAAGGGAAGGCAAGTTAAACTAAACTAGATTGCTAAATCTGTTTTTGAATGGTATCAATGATATTAATACCTTACGATAAAAAATTTAAATAAGTTATAGTTCTTGTGTTACAGGTAGATCAATAAAGATCCTAGACAATGATCACAACAATGGCAACAAGAATGGAAGTGTAGAGCTGCCTATATTCAGCTTATCAAGAATTTCTAAGGCAACCAATAACTTTTCTGTCATCAACAAGCTGGGTGAAGGCGGGTTTGGTCCTGTGTACAAGGTAATGCTCAGAGTTATGACCCCTGCCCCTCCCTTCTCCCAAAGATAACGATATACTTGTTTTGTTAGTTATAGGAACTGCACTGTATGAAACGACTGAGCAAAATATTAGTTACCTTTGAATTCACATGTACACACATATATGCACTGATTATGGTAATTTGCAGGGTGTATTAGAAGAAGGACAAGAAATTGCTGTAAAGCGGCTTTCCAAATCCTCTCGTCAAGGACTTGATGAATTTGAGAACGAGGTTATCTGCATTGCCAAACTTCAGCACCGAAATCTGGTAAAGCTTTTAGGATATTGCATTCAAGGGGAGGAGACGATGCTTGTTTATGAATACATGCCTAACAAAAGCCTGGACTGGTTTATATTTGGTTTGGCTCATTTTTAAAGACCTATAATAGATATACTTATCATATATTACTAGAAGTATGATTTATAAACTAATATTTTTCATCTGTGAGCAGACGATCTAAGGAAGTCACTACTTGATTGGCCACAACGTTTCCACATTATCAATGGGATTGCACGAGGTCTTCTTTATCTGCATCAAGATTCACGGCTTAGAGTTGTTCATAGGGATTTGAAAGCAGGCAACATTTTGCTGGATCACGATATGAATCCAAAGATATCAGACTTTGGCTTGGCTAGAATGTTTAAAGGACATGAGAGTGAAGCAAATACCAAGAGAGTGGTTGGGACTCTGTAAGAATATTTCGTGCTCTTTTGTTAGATGTAATGTAGATTTGTCTGTTCTCTACTGATTTTCATGGTCATAATTCTTCTCAGGGGCTACATATCTCCCGAGTATGCAGCCAACGGTCTCTTCTCAATCAAGTCCGATATATTTAGCTTTGGGGTTTTGGTGTTGGAAATTGTTAGCGGGAAG
The DNA here is from genome assembly GCA_030686995.1 of Artemisia argyi. Lineage (NCBI taxonomy): Eukaryota > Viridiplantae > Streptophyta > Magnoliopsida > Asterales > Asteraceae > Artemisia > Artemisia argyi. The sequence goes on from CM060697.1 coordinate 126,117,915, forward strand.
AAAAATGGAAGTCTTGCTCATGAAGACCACCATGACAACCTTATTGCACATGTAAGTGTGTTGAATATGATCCACCGATGAGAATTTAGTAAGCATACATGATGTATATAAATTCTTTTAACCACCCAGGGTTGGCCTAGTGATAAAGCCTTGTGACCAATACCACTAAAACGTGTGAGGTCTCAGGTTCAATTCCTGCTAGGCGCAAACAACCTTAAAGTGGCCATGCTAATCTCTTGAAAAGGAAAGGCCTTACCCGGTTTGAATCCGTGTGGCACTAAGTTCAAACCATAGGGATTAATCGGTCAAACGGTAAAAAACCAAAGTTAACCAAAAAAAAAGTACTAGCCATTATATAGCTAGTGAAGCTCCCTAAACATCTATTTGCACCATTTTTGTGTCTATCTCTCAATATCTATATTCACACGCATAACCCAATTTCTACTGAAATGTCTTTTTTCTTCAAGTATTCATATCAAACATATGTGGTTTTTATTTCAATGGTAATTACATGTAATTGTCTCATTGTTAGAGTCAAGATATAATTATAAATCTCTAGTTACACATATACCATTCTAAAAAGTGAACTAATTTTTTTGTTACATGGACTCATTTAGGCATGGAGACTTTACAAAGAAGGCAAGTCCCTTGATCTAGTAGATGCATCATTAGGTAAATCGTGGTCAGTTTCTGAAGTGATGCGATCAATTCACGTTGGTTTATTATGTGTGCAACAACGAGCAGAAGATAGACCGGCCACACCATTTGTGGTTTCCATGTTGGGTGGAGAAAGTTCGCTACCTTCTCCTAAACAGCCTGGCTTCTTTATTCCACACAGTGAAAACAATTCTACCTCAACTCTCCCTTTACCGTCATCATCGAATCAATTAACACTAAGTCAAGTAGAAGGTAGATAAATGAGGCCAAATGGAAGAAGTAATGCTGGAACATTTCAATATATGGATGATGTTGGCAGATAATGCAACTCTTTTGTTTGGGTGTTTGTAAAAAAACTACATATGTAAATTTTGATACGTGCATATGTTGCGGTGCATTGGAGAAGAAATTATGTATACAATAAACGAGATTGGGTTTCGGGCTTTAAGCTATTGGCCGGGCTTTGGTCTTAGCTTGGGCCATTTTGTGCTCAGTCCAGATCAGATTCTAATGTACGTTTGTACCCACATACTATTTACATAGACCCGATATATGTTTTGCGTCTTTGCATTAGTCGTTTTCTTTCTCTTCTGTCGAAATTATGGACAATACAACCAGAATATTATGCCATTGTCATAATATAATCATTATATTATGTTTGGTATCGTGATATGGTATATGATGGTTAGAGAAGCATGCATCTACATAACGCAAAATAGATAATAAATGCATAAAACTCAACATCTGAATAATTGAATATTTTTAATAACTAGCCATTTTGACTCGTGTAATGCACGGGTCTTGTTACTATTAACAAATCAAAATATTATTTGTGAAAGAACATGCCATATGTTTACGGGTTAAATGTATATAAATGAGTTAGGATTAATTTCATATATCACTCTATTTTCATACACTCAAAGTGCAAATATTGAATACATAACGTACAATGTTTTTAATGCATTTTGGTATATATGAAATTGTCAACTAAAAAAAAAGAGAGATATGAAATTGCTTCGATGAGTTAATCGTAACCATTGTGCATGTTAAGTTAAGTTGATTTATTTTTATTTATTTATTTATTTATTTATTTTTTAATATTCTTGATAAATAAGTTTAGGTCAAATTATTACAGAACATGTTGGAATTTATACGTTTTTATTGACCAATTTATAAATATACTATTTAATCATAATTTTTATAATCATATACATTAAATAATCATTAAATATTATTCTTCATCATATAGATTTTATTATTATAAAACTCGCTTTTATTGCATGAAATTGGTTCAATCTTTAAGTTTTTATTAATGGTTTATAAATATTATATTTTTGTTAATCACTAAATTAAATAACTTTTAATTCTTATATTTTATCATATTATTTATGATCTCATATTAGTTCAAGTTTACTGCATAAAACTTAATGTTCATATATTAGAGATAGATAAATAAGTTTATGGTCATACATACTCAAGTTTATCACATCGAACTCAATTTATGGTCATACAACCGTATATAGTTTGGGACCCTTAGTCCCTTACTAAAACCAACGGTTAGGAGCAACAATAAAAGGAGGATGAATCTGAATTGAGGAAATGATAGAAAAGAAAACCAACAAGAACTGACTAGATTGTTGTATTGGTGTCAAGCTCTAATATTCTCACTGGTGAGCTTGTATCAACAGCAAAAGATTCTCGTCTTGACATTGACTATTCATAGGATTTTTCCAAGTATTATTTCACGGTTTCTAAGCTGTCATTCTAAAAAAACAATTATTCGGTGTGCTTTTTTGTCTATTTCACCCTGAGACAATTCGAACACCCGCAATGGGTTAAAAAAACTTGTTCCTGGTCGGCTTCGCATGTGGTCACAATTGCGGTGGTGTCGTGGCGGGATTGTGGGCGACTTGCTTGTGCTCGCTACGTAGAGCAAACACAAGGGATATTTTGTTTTCTGAAATTTGCTATTAACAACCTTATCAGTTTTGTTTGAGCATTTCGTATTTATAAAAACTACTAGAGTAACCGCGCATATCGTTGAAAATTTAAAAGGGCATATAATTATAGTTGTGAATTGTGGTGAAGTGTTTCGTATTTTGTCAAACTTTTAACTAATAAGTAGTCATGTAAGTAAAGTATATAGGTATAAAGTATAAATATAGGAAGAAATAAGGAGTAGATGTAGATTAGTATTTCAGAGTTCTCATTTTGAGAGTTTGTAAGCAAATATGTGTTCTCTTTTTATATAGTGGAGATGACATTTACTAAACTCCTATATTCAATAATTTTCTAATCATTTGAAATTTGGTATGGGATTTTAAGTAGAAAATGTTAGGTGTACGTTTATTAAGTATTAATTATGTAAGTATGAAATCCTTAAACAAAACTTATGTGGTTGTTGTTATCATTAATAATGCTTTTACCTTTTTTATAGTCTTTTTTTCACTAGTTTTATCATCCAATAATCACTTTTCACAGTTCAACATTTTTCTATGTATCAGCGTCACTGCCAAATTTTTTCAGAATTATTTCATACAACTACTCCCCCAATTATTATCCCCGTTAATAATGCTCTTACCTTTTATATAGTCTTTTTTCGCGAACTTATGATCTTGTAATAACATATATCATAATTAATGAAACATTGGTTTTGAATAAACCAATTAACTTTTCAAAAAAAATAATAAAAAATAAAATAAATAAATAAAAAGAATTAACATTTGTTTTTTCTAACTCATTATAGTTCAAGTAAAATCATTTTGAGTAAGAATTAAATGCAGATGGTCTTAATAAGATCATTTTGATTACCCGTACAAAGTATGTATGTGTGTGTAAACGAAAATTAGCAACGCTCAACCGGCGATAAATATGTCTCAAAAACTTGAATCGATTTGTCCAATTGTATCAATATTTTTTATTTTTATTTTTTTATAGAACAATTGTATCATATTATATGTAAGCTACGTTCTAGCTTGCATGCAAAAGAGTAACATACAATGTTTTTCTTAGGGGCGGCGAGCCGAGGTGGGTTTCGTAAGTATCCATGAATCACATGAATTCTTCTTGCGTATATAGTGAAAATTATCGCAAGTACACTGATTTATATATATATATATATATATATATATATATATATATATATATATATATATATATATATATATATATATATATATATATATATATATATATTTTTTTTTTTTTTTTTTTTTTTTTTTGTTACGAGTATATCTGATTAGTTTTGATAAAATGCAACTTATAACTTATATTTCTGGAAATGCAACTATTTTTTTTTTTTTTGTCATATTATGACACAAGAAATAAATTACAAATATCAATGTAGCTATATGTTATGCAAAGTGCGCTTATGACTATTAGATTAAGGGATCGATATCAATCTAGCTACGAATACGTTCACATGTCTTCATATTTTTGTGTAGAGATATGTATAGAGATAGTAGACGAAGGAATCAAGATCTTCCAAACACTTGCAGACAAAGAGGCTTCAGAAGAGAAAACAACCTTTTTTTACAAGAAAAAAATAAAATAAATAAATCCATACATACATCATATGTGTGTGTGTTTTTTCTCTATATATGTGATAGCAAAATACTATGTTGGATCCTTTGTAAAATTACAACCCCACAACTTTCTTTCTATCTTCCTGTATTTTAGGTCTCCAAAAACACCATTTCTTGCATATTTTCCTCAATTTTGGCTTCTTTTTAGCTCTTTTTTCTTGGAACAATTTATGAATCAAAATATAGCCTTTGGATTTCTTCTCATTTTAGCTCTTTAAATGCATATATATGAGTATTACTCTAAAGTGATCCTCTAGCTAGACCTCTTTAATTATATATCGAGATCTCTTGCCCAACACACCCTAATTATTGGATGTATCATATGTTATCAAGATTCAGAGGTAAAATCATTCCTATGGGAGTCACGTTCATGTGGATACACTTGATGAATGTAAGTATATGCCTGGCTCCCTGTATGCCATTTGCAGAGTTCATTGTGCATCAATGGTCTCCGTGTATGGCGTATGAGGAGCCGTGCATATTTTCTATCTTGTACATATTACACTTTCTTCTTCATATACATGATATGTTTCATATAATCTCATATGGCATCAAAATCATCTTAGCAGTTTCCCAATTGTTTTAAGGTTCTAATTTCATTTTTGGCTAGTCATGATTAACCAATCCTGGCAATTATGTAAGATGATTTCCCAAAAACATAGTTTTGTAGATAGGGTTTGTCTAACAAGTAACAAGGTTAATATGAACAAAAAATGAAAATTTAAATTTATTAAATCTATAAAATAAAAATAAAATAAAACATTTTTTAAGTTAAAATTAACAGATCATATCTTAATTATTATCCTAATGACTTGGTAACAAATCCTTGTAGATGTTACATGCTTTATTTCATCATCAACAAAAGTTTGATTCTTTATTAACTATGTTCCATTCATCACAATTAAGAGTTCCTTTTTTTTATCACGAAATCCCAAATACATACATGTTAGTTTTAGTTATGTGATTAGTTTTTTTTTTATACAAATTTATATGATTTTTTTTGGCACTATTTCTTTTCTTATGGAAACTATATTTTGGTCAATAGACTATCAAAAATACTATAGTTCGATTTTCAGTTATGTGATAATTCATATACATTATTGTTTTTTAATGGGCAAATCGTATAAAAAAATATCACAATTAAGATCAGTTTGAAATTTAGGTATTCAACTTAATTTTTTTCAATTTAAGGTATTTAAGTTATTTTTTCCTGAAGTTTTTTAGACTTTTTAAAATGTGTTATCGGGCCTTTTTTTAGCTAAATTTGTTAATTAATGTGATATATCATTATAATTAAGCATTTAAAAGTCATTTCGGAAAATATTATGACCAGTAATCGCTTTTGAAAAGTCGAAAAAACTTTATATTGCACAAAAAATAACTTTGATGCATTAAATTGAGAGAAAAAAGTTGAGTAACTGCGATTTTTTTTTTTAATTAATGCTTTTGTTAAATTAATAATCATTCTCGTAAAGATATTAATGTGTGAGAATACAAAAATGAATATCTTTTTCAGTTCTTTGTCACTATTTCTACAATTAGTATTAACTAGATTTTTAAGGAAGTTTTAAGCATTTACTATTTAAGATTTTATTGTCATGGAGCGATGGAAGTAGATGTAGTAACATCAGATCTACCACGTGCTACCCTTTCATGGGATATTTTGGAACAAGAAAAAGCATAAAACTTACAAAGTAAAACATCTGCAAGAATCACTGGTTTCAGACAACCTTTTGAAAGACATTAATTTACACTATCTTTGTTCCTTTTATGTGTGTTCAATTTTGGAGCTAAAATTTACATGCATTGCATGACTGTCGTTTATTGAAAATTTTCAATTGCTATGCTAGGATTCTGAAAATTAAAGTATTTAATTTTAATTTTTAAAATACACCCGGTAAATTTAATTACACCAAAACAATTTAAATACATAGGATGTGAGTGAATCTCGCATCTCAGCACGTTACAAATACAAAAAAATAAATGCACCAATTATGCTTTAAACCAAACCCAAACCAAACTTATGAAAAACTACTCTATCAAACTATGAACATCTAGTATGACCACGAACCTTAATATCAAAGGAATCATAAATATCTAATTGCTCATAAGTCAAATCTTTGCAGTCATGTTCATCATAAACGTTATAATCATAATCATCTTTCCAACGCTCGTATAAGCTCTTTCTCCTGATTCCACCTCCACTATTTGATGCCATGAAACCTACTATTTCATTAGAAACCTCTTCCTTTTCATTATCACTATCCTCGTCATCTATATCAACCACATTAGACGTTGGCTCCTCATGTGTCAATTGTACCTATTCACAAGGGTAACATCATTAGGCGTACTTGGCAATATATGAATAGGCTTCACATCAGCCTTTTGACCCTCATCCACATCAGTTTCAACCCTTATAGAACTACCCTCAAATTTGGTATAACAATAACCATTGAATCCTTCAATGAGTTTGAAGCACTAACTTCACTCATAGTACGTGCATAGCTATTTCGACCCCATGATTTAGTTCACGTCGTACTAGTAAAAGAATTAAGCATTAACGACTTACCAACCTCAGTTGCAATAGCACTAAGTCCATCAGCACTAAATGCCACCATAGGAACATCCTGAAATTTAACCTAAACCGGAACATGAGTTAACTCTTCTTTTTTCAAACTAGTAGAAGTAGTTCATTTTTTTTTAAGAATTATCGATATGTTACGGATCATCCAAGGACCATTCTCAAGAACATCATCAACCCCTTTCTTGGAACCAAATTTGAAAAAAGGAAAACTCATTGGAGAGCTAGGATTAGAACTTGCGGGTAGTTTAGGTCGTGTGGTTGGTTGTCTTTGCCTTGCCCCTTTGCGTTTTAGGTTTGGTAGGCCCTTTTGCACTTTAGGCGTTTTGGTCTCTTTGCTTGTCCCCTTTTAGGTTTTTAGTAGGCTAGTAGTGTCTCTTTTCCCTTTGCCTTAGTTTTTTCCCCTCTGGCCTTTGCCTTAGCCCCCTTGCCTTAGCTTTTGCTGCCCCCTTGCTTTGTTTTGCTTTTTCCCCTTTGTGTTGTCTTCTTACCTGCTGCCTGCTTGCCTTTGCGTTCTTGCTTGTGTTTGTTTTGCCTTTTCGTTCCTTGTTTCTCTTGAGTTCCTCTTTGCTTTGTTTGCTTGCTTTACTGCTTTGCTCCTTGTTCTTTGTTTGGTTCTCTGTGCTTTGTTTGTCTTGTTGCTCTTTTGCTCCATGCACTTTGGGTTGCTTTATCACTCACACATGTGCACGTGCCGGAGGTCTCCCTGGAAGCAGTCTCTCTACTCCTAGGCTTTGTCTGGGGTAGGGGTAGGATCTGTCTACACTTCTACCTCCCCCATACCTCGCTCTTGCGGGATTGGGTATGTTGTTGTTATTGTTGTTGTTGTTGTTGTTGTTGTTGTTGTTGTTGTTGTTGTTGTTGTTGTTGTTGTTGTTGTTAAAAACATAATTCTGCACAACTGAAACACCACATGTTTACCAATAAAATAACTGTATAATAAGTTTGCCAATCTATCACTTACCTCCTCCATACATGATCTAGGTATAACTACCTCGCATGTATTAGAACCAGGCGTAGTAAGAACACGAAAGTTACCTTGAGTTTTGTTATTATCAAAACTAAGAACATCAGCAAATGAACTCAAATTATTACCACTAGTTTTTTCTCCAGAATCATCTACTTGCTTTCTTTTGTTAGCAGCATTCGAAGTACCACCAACATCATCAGCCATGCTACTTTCCTTCTTCACCATGTTCGTACACACGATTTTAGAAGCATCGTGGGAAGGCTTTAATGGTTTTGTATCATCACCCACTAACATGAGTTTGTTAGTTAAGAATTCCTATCCACTTGTTTAGGCCCGTTTAATAGTCAAGGTTTCGTATTTGTATTTTCTATTTAATGTCTTGTAATCTTTATAGTTAGTCGAATCCGAATAATACAATTTTCAGTATTTCTCTGGTTTCTACATGGTATCAAGAGCTAGGTCAAAAAAGAAAAAGAAGAAAGTCATATTTGTTTGCTTGGGTTTGATATAAATTTAAAGGTAACTTTCAATTATTGTCTCATTTTTTTATTATTATTTAAGATTCATTTAGACTTTGGACTAGATTTGATTTGATCTCTTTTGTTGGTCCCGTCCCATATTGATTATTATCAGAATTCGTTTGGAATTTTGATTAGGTTATTCATTTAGAATTGATTAGATCCCTTTGTTTGGGCTTCGCATCGGGTGAATTAAGATTATTTGTATTCTTTCATTGTTCAGTTTATAGTGGATAATTATAAGGCAAATATGGTTTAACGTTGGTAAAAATTTGATATTCGGTTAACTTTGGTGATCGAAGTTTTATGGTTATTGCTAGTTTTGATGTGATTTTTCGAATTGGCAATCGTATCTATAGGATTTGATCATGAGTTTGGTATACTAGTTTTGATGTTTGATGGTTCGTGATATTGAAATTTCCGTTTGTATTTGTATTTATTCGGGTTGTAGTTGATTTGTTTGGTGGTGGCAGTTGTAGTGGTATTGGTGTTGGTGTTGGTGTTGGTGTTGGTGTTGGTGATGGTGATGTTAAAGTCTTAACTAATCCGACTATGTCTTGAGTAGTTATCTGTAGCATTTTGACATCAACAACTTGTTTTGGTTTCGCATGTGATTCTGCATTTGATTCCGCCTGGTTTTATCTGAATTTGTTTGTTGTTGCATCTGTCTGCCTGAATCTGCTCTTCGTCTAACTCTATTCGGATTTCTTTGCTGAATATATGTCTGTCTGCTACTGTTTGACTGAATCTGCTCTTCGTCTACCTCTGTTCGGATGTTCGGATCTTTCTGCCGCTGAATTTGTATTTGATTGTACGTTGTTGTCTGCCTGGATCCGCTCTTCGTCAACCTTTGTTCGGAAATCTCTGCCGCTAAATCTGCATTTGTCCGTCTGATTTTGGAGTTTTCATGTCAAACTCTCAATGTAGTATTGTGGGTTTGAGGGGATGTTAGTTAAGAATGCCTATAGGCCCAGCTCACTTGTTTAGGCCCGTTTAATAGTTACGGTTTCGCATTTGTCTTTTCTATTTAATGTCTTGTAATCTTTATAGTTAGTCGAATATTAATAATACAATTTTCTGTATTCCTTTGGTTTCTACAGTGCTTTCCTTCAAGCATTTCACTCTCAAAATTACTGATCTTTGTAGCTAACCAAGTAGTAGTTGGACTACTAAACGCCTCCGACAAACTAGGGAACAATCCCAATCCATCATCATGTCCGCCTATTAAAACAGTCAAATTATTACATGAATCAAAATCAGTTTTTCGTCCATTTTTTTCATATGATTGCTACCCCTCCTACCAGAATCAAGAAATCCTTTCTACATGCTTACATTAATCCAACCCTGTCAAAACCACAAATCTAAGAAGTACACGCAAAGCCCTAAGTTCAACACAGACTAGTGAAACGCTAAAAGTGTTTCAAAAATTTGAAGCACAAAACGAATACCAAAAAGACAGCACCAAAAATGTAAACCCAAAACTAACTAGGTTGATTTAGGTTATAGTAGTTAATGCACCTTTAACCTAATATAACGACCAGCGAAACCCTAAAACAAGAGAAAAATCGAAACGCTAAAAAATCCTAGCGAAACCCTAAGACAAAAACAGGATCGACAATTGTCGAATCACGGTAGCTTGTAATAGGCTCAGTAGGATATTTTAGGGATGGAAAATGATTAGAATTAAGGGTTTTTAGTGAATCGCTATGTTACCAGAGGAGGAAGTCGTTTAAGGAATCTTTTGTTAAGTATTTAAAACTTTAGATCACCTTTCAACAAAAAATTTACATATTACTGGCTTGATCTAATTTTTTTCTATATATATAAAAATGCTTGGTTTTAATTTTGAGTCAAGCTATTGTTACCCACGATATGCATGTTGAAATCAATTATGGGTTATGCATTAAGGAGTATCGTAATATTGTATAACAAGAAAGAAACGGTACGCCAATTTACCAATATATTGTATGACATGCTTGAAATCAAGTATGGGTTCTACATTAACGAACATAATAATTGTTTCTTGAAGGAGTGGTACGATTGGCTAGACTCCTTATCCGTTCCAGGCAAGGCGCATTTGTTTCATGAAGGAGTGGGGGGACTCTTTTGTGGACTATTTGGAATTACCATAATCACTTGCTTTTCTCTAGTTCTCATCCTAAAAAGTTAGTACTTTGGTATTCTATAGTTTCGCAATCTTTTTTATGAATTTCATCTAGATATCCTAACTTTATGTGTAGTTGGGTTTGTTGGTTACAAAATCCCTTAGCAACTATTTCCTCTTTGTAGTCCTTTCTCCTAGCTTTTGCTAGTTTTTAATAAAGCCGCTGTTAAAAAAAATGTATTTTAATTAAACTAGTAAGAAACCAGAAACAAAATGTTACAAAGTAAGTAATTTTTTGAACGACCATGTTGTTATAAAACTAGCAAGGTGTTGGACAAAAATTATAAGGAGATGGAAAGAATATTACAAAGGTTACATTTGGTGAGGGAGTTACCTTGGCGGCTTGGCCGAAACTAACAGTCTAGCTTCTTCACTCAATTGCAAACCATCTACCATTCTGTGATCCTACCTTAATTGGGCCCACCTTTTGCAATTTACTCATCATTAATAAATTTAACAGAAAACGAACCTTTTATAAAGCTAGAACCTTCTTATATGATAGAACGGTTCATGGGGCACTCGGTACCCGTTTCTTCTCAATGTTCAAGGTTCCTAAGAAGGTCATCAGTTACTTAGAGAAGCTTATATGTAACTTCCTTTGGGGTGGTACTTTGAATTCTAATAAATTGTCTTGGATTGGTTGGAATAAAGTGTGCTCATCTCCTAGTTGTGATGGTTTAGGGATTGGTGGCCTTCAATCCTCAAACTTAGCGGTCTTGCTAAATAGTGGTGGCGTTTTCTTTCGGAACCAAACTAATTATGGAAGCGTATCACCACTTCCATCTATGGACCTCAAGGCAGAATTTGTGTAGGAAATTTCCCCCTCCAATGTTTCAAATCAAGTCTTTGGGAAAAAAATCATAAACCTTAACAAATCTTTATATCCTAACTGCCGATCTCAACTTTCATATTTTATTTACTCGCAAAGTTGGCGACAGAAGATTGTTTTCCTTTTTTCATGATAAATGGATTGGCATATCTACTTTTCGAACATTATATTCCAGACTTTATGCATCAAAAACTTCTGGTTGCCATTGTTGAAAGATGTAACACAATTAGTGGACAGTATACAAGATCTTGGGCTTGGAAAAGGGCCATTCGTGAGGGCCATGAAAGTGTCCAACTTTTAGACTTGTTAAAACCTGAATTCCAACCCTTGTTGTGAGGCTACTGCCACAACAACTTAAGCACCTCCACAACCTTCATTGTTGCAACTTTAAGGAAGAAAATCTTCTATTATCATATGATAATCGGATTCGATGGAACAGATTCCTTCATATAAAAGTCAACATACATTCATGGAGATTATCCACCTCTTCCAATAATGTGTAATCTAGATGCTAGGGTAATTGATGTCGACTAAACCCATTGCCTGAGGTACGTGTAATGAAGCCCTTGAGACTTCTCAAACACCTTGTCCTTGATTTCCTCGTGGCGGAAGTTCTGCAATAGAATTGTGGCTTGGTGGGATTGTGGAGATCACACAAAATATTTGGTGTCTCTTATATTTTGCGGAGATACTATACTCTTAATCATAACAACATGGTTAATACTAACCTTAATATTTTCGTTCAAACAACCACGTGGTTCATTTGGAGCCTTGGAGGTATTAAAACAGTTTTTGTATTGATTATAATCTCCAATGAAAGAACGTCGGTTTTACATAATTATTCCTAACTAGAAATCTGAGTGTGAAAATGCACCTTGATATTTTCTTTAAGAGTGTCTTTCATTGGAGATTTGAATCAAAACAAATACGTACTATTTTTATACCTCCAAGGCTCCAAATGATCCACATGGTTGTTTGAACGAAAATATTAAGGCAAGTATTAACCATGATGTTATGATTAACCGTGTCTCCGCAAAATATAAGAGACACCAAATATTTTGTGTAATCTCCACACCTCACCAAGCCGCGATTCTATTGCGTAACTTTCGCCATGAGAAAATCAAGGAAAAGGCACTCAGATTTCTAGTTAGGAATAATTATGTAAAACTGACGTGGTATGATTTGATTATCTATCCAATTATTTTCATTTGCAAATACCTTGTTATTTCAACCATGCAACTTGCTAGTTTTGTTTATAATAAACCCGTCATCAGAACCAAATAAATTGCGAGAACTGCGAGAACTAGCATCAACCAATCAGATTTTTTTGAATATTGATTTTTGTTATTTAATTTAAAAGGGTATAATAGTAAAAAATACATTTTTTGTTTTTTTTCATTTTTTTTAATAAAATGCGTTTTTTCCCTAAATATAATGAATTTAATTTTTTTTATATTAAATTTTAAAATAATATTATTTATCAGCATGCATTTTTGGTAAGTTGCATATGTGTTTTCTTCGAGAAATATAAACGTATGTGTGTTTTTAGTGTTTAGTTGCTTAAACCTCTAACTAGTTTACCGAATTATTAACACTATTGGAATTAAAATCATGAATCAATTTTTGAACAAATTGTTTAAAAAAATACATATAAATGCATTTGTGCATACCTGATATGCGTTTACCAATTACATTAGATTTCCAAATATACATAACATTCAAAAAATATTACAATTCCATCTTGCTCTTGCATATGTATTTCGTGTATGCACTTACGTCTCTATATCTTTATGATGATCAACTTTTTTTATGTACTTGTTCAAAACATATGTGCATTCTTCATATTGGTAATTGCCATCATCTTTATCAAACATGCTCAAAACACATGTGCACATTCAAATTCGTCCAAGTGCACACGTATTTCATGTTATTAAACATAAACAATCTCTCATCGTACTAGCTAAAAACACATGTGCACTCTAGTGTCAATCATTGTCTTCATCAAGGTCCTCATCTTTATCAAACATCCACAGTACCTGAAACTACAAAAAAAATGTTATTAAACATGCAAACACATATGCACAATTTAAAACATATATGCATAACTCTTATCTTGATTTTATACAACCTTAAAACACATATGCACACCCCTTTTATTAACTTTTTACCAGCCATAAACACATATGCAAACCCCCTTTCATTGATTTTTTACTAGCCATAAAACACACATGCACTCTAACTATAATACACATGTGCACATAATTAAGACCCAAAGAAAGAACACATACAAACCAATTATCATACATCAAAACAAACTCATGAATTCAGCCGCAATACACATTGGACAACCATATATGAATACACGGATATATAACATGTGCAAAAACAAATTATTTGCAAAAAAAAAAATCAAAGTCTCAATATAATTTTTACATGGAAAGCAATTCCTTTAGAGACCCCATGAAACTGGAGACGATGAATTAAATAATAGGCCTTGAAAGGCCTTATTGTAGTAGTGCTAGCGTATAAAAAATCAATATACAACTTTGAGGAACCAACTTTTTCAATCAATTTTCAATTAGACTAATTTAGAATAGTATATTGTAACTGATTGAATAATAGTCCAACTTTTTAGTTGGTGGTGTTTATTTAACCAATAGTAAGCCAATAACAGTCCAATTTTTTAAGTGATTGAATCTATGATAACAGGATCTAACAAAAATGATCGAATAAAATAACTCACCATTAGGATACTATTTAGCATTGAGATCTCAGAAATCGGACTAAAGCAACTGTACGATGGCTTGGCAATCGGCATCAAGTGATCGGGTTCAAGCATGTATGGAAGAAAACATGTTTCAGGGATTAGAAGGATAATCATCATTTGCAGACCCTATATTATATCTTGTATAGATATTCAAAAAACCCATGTGGATAGAAGATTTTCTCAGATCGAAAACAATATTTCGTTTTTGGTGGATTGGAACCCATATTTCAGATCGAATTCATTTGATCGGAAATCAAAACCCATATATCGAAAAAAGTAGTATTTGATATAAGATTTAATTCTTTTCTTCAATCGATTCGTGGGTGATGGTGGTGGTTTAGATGGTGGTTTCTGGTGGTTTTTGTGTGTTTAAGATGAAAGAAGATTATGAAAAAAAAAAGAACGGCTGATAGAATAAAAAGTGGAGTGTTTTTAGGTTAAAGTGGGGGATATAAAATTCCTTCTTTGCCCTTTTATCATTTAATTAATATAACTTGAACTTTTAATTTATTACCTTTATGCCACCATTAGTTATAGCCATCGATCAAAAAAATGGAAGGCTAAGATTGGTTCTCGCAGTTCTCACAATTTATTTGGTTCTGAAAATAACCTCACACTATATATATATATATATATATATATATATATATATATACTAGACGAGTACCCGTACATAGCAACGAGATTTTATAGTGGCAGATAGTTTATTGATAAAAAAAAGTTTATAGGTTATAAATGAAAAATAATAAAAGTTTGAAGATTTGAGAATTAAACATAATGTTTTGAAACCCGGTTCGACCCGGGTGGTTCAACCGGTTGAACCGTTCCGGTCGAAAAATTTGTCGATTTAAATCGAGTCAACTTGCTGAGTTGGGTCGAAAACGGGTCAAATTAAACCAGTTCAACCCGTCGGGTTTGAAGCGTACCGGGTCAACCCGGTTTGTGATTTGTATTAATTGTTTTAATTGGTTGTATTTAATTTGATAGATATGTTTTAAATTGGTTGTACAATGTGAATAAATCATTGTACTTTTAAGTAATTGGGTGTTTTAATAAGAGTATTAAATGTATTTCAATGGCTATGTTTGGCGACAAGTAGCAGTAAGCAGTAGCAATAAGCAGTAAGCTGTAGCAGTAAGCATTAGTTGTTTGTTTAAAAAACGTGTTTGGTAACGTAGCTGTAGTTGTAGTTATAAAATGTAAAATTACGAAAAAGGGCATATACTTATTAATGAATGTTATTTTTTAAGGGTAAATTGATAATATTAAAAGTAAAACGCTTGCGGTATATTGGAAAGCTTCTTTAGGAATCATTAAGATTGCAAGCTGTTGAGGTGTTGCTAAACGCTAGCGGCAGTGTGCCAAACAAGCATTAAGACTGGAACGCTTGTCGCTTACCGCTCTTAAACGCTTCCAAAAAGGTGTTGCCAAACATGACCAATATTTCCTTATATACATTTTTCAACATTCCACAATATTGACTATTCCACTTTTTCACTTTTCACCTTTGACCATTATATATATATATATATATATATATATATATATATATATATATATATATATATATATATATATATATATATATATATATATATATATATATATATATATATATTACGAAAGTTATCAAGCCACGAATCCGGATCCCTTGCAAAGGGGATTAATTTTAAAAAGTCTACAAAGTTTTCTGGTGATGCCACGTGTCCCCCGTCCCTTTTAGACTCAAGGGCATGATGGTAAATTTACTCCCTCCCACTTTTTTCTCTCTTTCCCTCTTTCTTCTTTCTCTTATCTGATATGCTTTCCTTTTTCCGATCTCTATTCTTTGATTTCTTTCAATTTTCCGGCTATATATAAACGAATTTACGCAATGATTTCGATTCAATTCATTCATTCATTCAATTTTACATTTTTTTTATTCTTTCATTTGTTCATATTTTGCAAAATTAGGGTTTTTTTGTTCTCAATTCATATTCCTTTATTTGAATCGTTAATATTTCTTCAAATCATGTTAATTGTTCATATCGGCTTCGAATTAGTCGTTGGATTGCTTAATTGCAATAGAATTAGGGTTTTAATCATTCAATTGGTTAATTGGAAGACAATTGGGGGTTTTGAGTATTCAATTGGTCTATTGGAAGAAAATTAGGGTTTTAACCGTTCAAATTTGAGGATTTTTTATTGTTAAATCAGTTTTTGATGGCTGAGAGTGATACTCATGTGTTTAATCAAGGTAATTTCATTTTTTGTTATATATTCATCAGTCAGTTATTTTTTATTAGGTTCATCAATTAGTTGTTGAAGATATTATGCTTGCATTGTTTGCTTAGTATGATGTGGATTCATCAGAGCATATTAGAATGAGGTTCATTAGTTATTTCTCGTTATTCTGGATTAATTAGAGGTTCGGATTCATTAGAATAACTTGTTAGAACATATTAGAATGAGGTTCATCAATAATTGATATTTATTGTGGTTTAATTAGATGTTGCAGATTCATTAGAATAACTTGTTAGAACGGATTAAAATGAGGTTCATCAGTGATTGCTTGTTATGATGGTTTAATTATAGGTTGCGGATTCATTAGAATAATTTTTTAGAACGGAAAATGAGGTTCATCAGTGATTCCTAGTTATTGTGGTTTAATTAGAGGTTGCGGATTCATTAGAATAACTTTTTAGAACGGATTAAAATGAGGTTCATCAGTGATTCCTAGTTATTGTGCTTTAATTAGAGGTTTCGGATTCATTAGAATAACTTTTTAGAACGGATTAAAATGAGGTTCATCAGTAATTGCTATTTTATCGTGGTTTAATTAGAGGCTGCGGATTCATTATATTAACTTTTTAGAACGGATTAAAATGAGGTTCATCAGTAATTGCTATTTATTGTGGTTTAATTAGAGGCTGCGGATTCATTAGATTAACTTTTAAGAACGGATTAAAATGAGGTTCATCAGTAATTCCTAGTTATTGTGGTTTAATTAGAGGTTGCGGATTCATTAGAATAACTTTTTTAGAACGGATTAAAATAAGGTTCATCAGTAATTCCTAGTTATTGTGGTTTAATTAGAGGTTGCGGATTCATTAGAATAACTTTTTAGAACGGATTAAAATGAGGTTCATCGGTGATTGCTAGTTATGATGGTTTAATTAGAGGTTGCGGATTCATTAGAATAACTTTTTAGAACGGATTAAAATGAGGTTCATCAGTAATTGATATTTATCGTGGTTTAATTAGAGGCTGCGGATTCATTAGATTAACTTTTTAGAATGGATTAAAATGAGGTTCATCAGTTATAAAATGTTATCAATTTTATTTGTCTTGGTTCATCAATTATTGATTGTAATAATATATAATAATGAGGTTCATCAGTGATAAAGTGTTTTTTGGTTCATCAGTCATTCATTGTATATATTTTTTTCCAGATGATGATTATGAAGTTGTTCCATATTCTGTTGGTATTGTTTCTGAGGAGGGGGGTGAGAAGTTATGGATTCCTGATATTCCTGATGGTGAGAAGCCGGCTTATGGTATGATGTATCATTCTCTGGAGCAGGCTTATGAGTATTACAAAGATTATGCAAAAAGAGCTGGTTTTGAGATTCGTTTAGGTCAACATTATAAATCTACGAAGAATAAGGACAATAATCCTGATCTGCAATATTTTGTTTGTAGTAAAGAAGGTATAAATCCAGCCCCAAAGAAAGTTGGATCAAAGAGAAAACATAGGAAACATTCGTCTAAGCGTACTGATTGTAAGGTTGTTTTACGTGTGAGGTATGTTGAAGGAAGAGGATATTGGTGTTATGAATTTGTTGAGGGTCATAACCATAGCCTAGTTAGTCAGGAAGATAGCATTTTTCTGGTTTCGTCTCGTGATGTCTCTTATACTCAGCAAGTTTTTCTATATCAAGCATCGCAAGTGAATCTTGGTCCAGTGAAGGGCTTTCATTTACTTAGGCAGATTTATGAGGACTACGATTTTATTGGGGTTAGTTCGGTTGATTGTAAACACTATAGGAGAGATGTGCTTGATTTCATTGGTAAGAATGATGCTCAGATGTTAGTTGAGATGTTATTGAACAAGAAGGATTTTCATCTTAATTTTTCATTTGAGTATCAAACTGGTGAGAGTAACGCGTTGACGAATCTTTTTTGGGCCGATGAGTATGCAAAAAGGAATTATTATGCTTTTGGCGATGTTATGTCATTTGATGCTACATTCAGGACTAATAAGTAAGTTCATTTTATATATGTTTTTTATTTTTCAACTGATGAACATATTTTAATTAATAAGTTCATCTGTATTTTAAGATAAGATATATATTTTTATTTGATTGTTCCCCACGTATCTTATCTATTTATCAGAAAATCCGCTTTTCTTATCTCTCTACCTCACATATCCTATCTCTTTATCAGAAAATCCTCCATCCCAACTATTCTATATTTTTTCCTCTACCCCACATATCCTATCTCTTTATCTCTTTCATATCTTTAAATACAGATGAAATGAGTGTAATAGGTCATGTTTCTAGCTTGAATTATTTCCCCGGAGTGGTCGTTGGGTGAGTGTGAGTAGCTTTTTGAAACTCATTGATAAACTCAAACACACAAAAACTTTGCTGCTACAAGATGATGGTCAACGGTATAAAAGTTAATTCGCGTTGCACATCATCTTGTTCTGGCAGTTTATGTGTGTTTGAGATTATCAATGAGTTTCAAAGCCTACGCAGAGTCACCAGCGACCATTTCTGGGGAAACATTTGAAGCTAGAAACATTTAATTTTTTTAAAGTTGCTGTATTTGATTGTTATAAGCTGATGTTGTTGAATTTAAATGGTTCATCAGTATTTTAAGATATGGTTCATCAGTATTTTTTAAACAAAATTTTTTTAAGTTGGTGTAAATAAGTTCATCAGTATTATAAAGTTGCTGTATTTGATTGTATAAACTGATGTTATTGAAAGGTATTGAATTTAAATGGTTCATCAATTATATTATAATGG
Source organism: Artemisia argyi (assembly GCA_030686995.1). Taxonomy (NCBI): domain Eukaryota; kingdom Viridiplantae; phylum Streptophyta; class Magnoliopsida; order Asterales; family Asteraceae; genus Artemisia; species Artemisia argyi. The sequence goes on from CM060697.1 coordinate 126,136,997, forward strand.
TTCATCGGTTTTATAATAATGTTTATCATTTATTTTTGAAATGTACAAAATGGTTTTTGTACCATTTACTGGGATCGACAATCATAATAATTGTGTTACATTTGGAGCTGCGTTGCTGTCGTCGGAGACTAAAGAATCTTACATTTGGTTGCTTGAATGTTTTCAAAGAGCCTTCGTGTGCGAGCACCAAAGGTTATTGTTACTGATCAAGACGCATCAATGAAAGTTGCTATAGAGACAGTTTTCCCATTATCGCGTCATAGATTATGCATGTGGCATATCATGCAGAAGTTGACTTCAAAGGTATGTTCATCAATGTATTTTTTTTAATTATTTTTGTTTATTAGTTACTTATAATTTAAAGGTTCATCAGATAGTTTTACAGTATAATGTTCATCATTTTATGTGATATTGTTTTGGACTGATAGAATAATGTTCATCATTTATATAATAATGTTCATCAGTTAGTTTTTTTATATAATAATGTTCATCAGTTAGTTTTATAGAATAAGGTTCATCTTGATTTTTGTAGGTTGGTCCTGATCTAGCTAAAGATGAAACTTTTAAACGAAGAATATCAGATATTGTTTGGACTGATAGAATAGAGCCTGAAGAGTTTGAAGCTTTGTGGGAGAAATTATTAGTTGATTTCGATTTGAAGAGTCACAAATGGCTTTCTGATATGTATGATTTGAGGTATAAATGGATTCCAGCCTATTACAGGGACGAGTTGATGTCGGGTTTGATGCGTACTTCTTCTAGGTCTGAGAGTGAAAACAATGAGTACGGTCGCTTGACGAGTATTGATTTGACTTTATGGGAGTTTTATAATCATTTTGAGAGTGTGGTGCGTTGTCAAAGTTTTGCTCAACGTAAAAATGATCATGACAGTCGGTATACTATTCCAGATATGCACACAGAACTTCAATTAGAGAAGGAGGCATCAAAATTATACACTCGGTCCATTTTCTTTGATGTTCAAAATGAGATTTATGCTTCTGTGATTTCTTGTATGTTGGTTAGTGTTTCGGATGTTGATTCTGGCAAAAAATTTGTTATAAAAGATACTGGCGAAGATGAGCAGATTTCTAGGCGGCATCGTATAGTGAAAGGGAAACCACAGTAGATGTTTTTTATGAGGTAACATTTTTTTATACAGACAGTTTTGTTTCATTATTTTTTTTAATAAGATAAGAATGAGGTTCATCAGTCATTGTAGATAATAATGAGGTTCATCAGTCATTGTAGATCAGAATGAGGTTCATCAGTCACTGTAGATTAGAATTAGGTTCATCGTTGCTTTTTATCATGTTTTTTGTACTCAGATAATGTATGTAGATAATAATGAGGTTCATCAGTCATTGTATATCAGAATCAGGTTCATCAGTCATTGTATATTAGAATGAGGTTCATCAGTCATTGTAGATAAGAATGAGGTTCATCATTGCTTTTTATCATGTTTTTTGTACTCAGATAATGTATGTACTACCTTTTTTTCAGGTTTTGTGTAAACCAGCTGAAGAGTTTTATCAGTGTACGTGCAAACGTTTTGAGTCATATGGACTGTTATGTCGTCATATCTTTTATGTGATTCGGTTTTCAAATGTTAAAAACTTTCCCAAGAAGTACGTGCTTAGGCGTTGGTCAAAAGATTCATTACCACCTCCATCAGTCATTCAAGCCACCGGTGACAGTCCTGATATGATCTTGCGTGAGATATTCAGATCAGTCGAGTATTGTGTGAATCGTTATGCTAATAATCCTGAGCTACTGCAAAAGTTTAGAGATCATCAGGTTCAGTTAATGGCGAAGGCAGATGCTGATGTTCCTATACCTCCAAAGACTACTAAACGGGATAGGATTGCTTCTATTCTTGGTGTGTCGCAACCGGATGAGATTATTGTGAATGTTCCAAAGCAGGTCAGACTATTTATTCTCTTTTTTGTTATCTAGGTTAGTTGATGAACATGTTAAATTTTTGCAGTTTAGGTATATTTATAGTTATTATAGGTTCATCAGTTGTTATAGGTTCATCAGTTATTATAAGTTCATCAGTTATCATAGGTTCATCAGATGTTCAACATATTTTTTCACTTTTTATTCCTTTATTATGTGTTTTTAGCTGCTATGTTAACATTGGTTCATCAGATTTATGTTATCATAATTTAATATAGGTTCATCAGTTATCATAGGTTCATCCGTTATTATAGGTTCATCAGTTATCATAGGTTTATCAAATATAGGTTCATCATTTAATATAGGTTCATTAGTTTTTTGTTCTGTGTTATTGTAGGCCCATCAGTTATCATAGTTCTATCAGTTTTTATAGGTTAGACTATTTAACATGTTAAATTTTTGCAATTTAGTTATTTTTCTAGTTATTATAGGTTCATCAGTTATTATAGGTTCATTAGTTATCATAGGTTAAACAAATGTTCAACATATTTTTTCATCAACATAGGTTCATCAGTTATTATATGTTCATAAGTTAATATAGGTTCATCAGTTATTATATGTGTTATCCTAGGCCCATCAGTTATCATAGTTTTTCAGTTTTTATAGGTTCATCAGTTGTTCATCAATTGTTCAACATATTTTTTGATCATTTTTGTTTTTTGGTCCAAAACAGGTTAGCACTAAGGGTTCGCGAAAGAGGATTAAGAGCAGTGTTGAACGTTCACTTATTGCTAGTGGGAAGCGTAGAAAGAAGAACTGTACAACCTGCAAATCTAGTATGAACGATCATAACCAGGCGAAATGCAATGCCATAAAAGCTCAAATTGCTGCTAAGAAAGCTAGTGAAAAGGCTGCTGCGAAGGAGATGAAGCAGAAGGCGAGATTGGCTGCCAAGAATGCGAAGTTGGCTGAGAAAACTGCTGCTAGTAAGGCGAATTTGGCTGAGAAGACTGCTGCTAGGAACGCGAAGTTGGCTGAGAAGACTGCTTGTGTAGTTACTTAATAAATGTGGTGTTAGTTTGATAAGAGTGATCAAAGTAACTTTGATTTTTCTATTATACAAATAAATGTGATGTTTTGTTTAAGTTCATCAGTTTTACTTATAAAGTTGAGATAAAAGTTCTTCAAATTTTAGAGGTTCATCAATTTTAAATTATAACAGTGTCATTATAATTATCAAAGTTTCTAAAAAAAAGTTCTTCTTTCTACAAATTTTAGAGGTTTATCATTTTTTACATATTAAAGTTCATCAAAATTTACATATTAAAGTTCATCAAAAGTTAATCAAATTTAACAATTTTTTTCAGGTTCATCAATAAATTCAGGTTCATCAACTGTTCTTTCTTTTAAAAGATTTTCATCAAATTTTAGAGGTTTATCATTTTTTACATATTAAAGTTCATCAAAAGTTAATCAAATTTAACAATCTTTTTCAGGTTCATCAATAAATTAAGGTTCATCAACAAACAAGAAGTAAATTCAGGTTCATCAATTTTATTCAACATAACAAAATGATAGTTCTATTAAACTAAAATAACTTGTCCATAACAACCAACCAAAAAGTAGTATTTATACTAGAACATTCCCTAATTAGATTAGGTTACTACTGCCAAAATTTTAACCATAACAAACTAATAGATCAAATTGTTTTTAGGTCTGTCGAAGAAGAGCACTAGCTTCCCGTTTGAAATATTCGCTGGCACGTTCTGCAATATTCTTTTTTGACATCTGCTGGAGCGTTCGCTTTTCCTTCAGAGGTAAACGATGATATTCTTCTACCTCGCTCTCCACTACATGTCTGTTTTCATTGTAGTCGGACAACAGAATCTTTGACATGTACTTCTTTCTCAAGTCTTCAAGCTGTTTGTCTTGTTCAGCACTTTCTTTTACAAACCCATCATCAAAGTCTTTTTTCCCTGAATAAGTTTCCATGTGTCTCATGGCAAAAATTCCACAATCAATGAAATTGTTTTTGGTTTCCCATGGCAATTTGATATGATCCACTTTGTAGTTGTTCAGTGCTTGATAATTTGGATGCCCATTGTCTTTCAAGAACTTTATAAATTGAAATCTCTGTAATAATAAATTAAAAACAATGAGATTCAATTTAACTATGTTGATGAACATACATTTAATATACCTAACATTCTTACCAAATTAACCAGCTTTTTCTGATATCTATCCTTGACTAATTGATTGTGATGCATGTTGTCAAGAATATGGATTTGAGGTTTTTTCAAGTTGAAACAGACGACGTAGTAGTGATCGTCACCGAGCATCATCGGGAAAAGCGCCTGTTAAAGATAAAGGTTCATCAATTATTTACAATTAACTATAGGTTCATCAGTTTTTTTAAGGTTCATCAGTTTTTTTTTAAGGTTCATCAGTTATTTATCTTAAAAACAAATTAGTAAATAGAAGTGCTTACCAGGTCAATGTCTCTGATAGATTCATAAACAGGAGACAAAAACAAAAGATTCTTCATGTTTTCATTAAACCTTTGTGTGAGTGCTTTCGAGTTGTGAGACATATTCGCCATTTCTTTTGTCTGAGGTTCATCAATATAAGTCAAGATTTTTGTATATGTACATGATTTCAAATATTGAATCATAATTGATAAAGATTTTTGTAACTTACAATCATTGATGTGTGGGCATATAGCTTCTTCAATGATCCTACGTTCCTTTTCTCTTCTGCCATGTTATGTATATACGCCCACATATCAATCACTCCTGAACTTATTTCATTCCCTTCTTTGAAGCTCTCAAAGTGGATTCTTTGACCGTCAACAAAGTATGAATGAAATAACACATCACTGCAATTTCATTTTAAGGTAATATTTTAGAAAAATAAAGAAGCTACTTATTATAGAAATATTATTTTTAAATTGATGAACCTAATATATATTACTTACTCGAGTTCTCCTCTTGCAGCGAATATTGTTTCAGCCACCTTTCTTTCATTGTCTTGTACTTTGTTCTTCATCACAACGACTCTTTGTAAATACGGAGATTTTAGAGATTCAGCAGGCTTTGTTTTTCTTTTTTCTCTTATATTTTCCCAGTCTTCTTGACCTTCTTCACCTTCTTTGATATTCTTTTCCGTTTGAGGAACTTTAAGCTTTCGAGCAATTGTGTTGAAAGAATTAAGTGGCGTGGCTTTTAGAGGCGTGGAAAAACCTTCATCTACTACTTCACATTTTAATTTTTCTTCTACTGATGGGGGAGCATATGATATCGGTGTTATCATCTTTGGCGATTCTTTATATTGTGGGGAAGAGTTCTTATGTTTTTGTGATGTTTTTTTCAATGCTAAAGCTTCTGCTTGAATTCTTCTCCAAAGATTGTCATCACTAGTCTTGCTCAACATTTCTGAGGATGTGTGCAAGAACGGTGTCTTTTTTAGCAACTCATCCAATAACTGCTCCAAGTCTTTCTTTTCTTCATACAAAACCAAAGGCAAAGACTTATTCTCAAATTGCTCCATATTGAATATCGGGAATTCTGGCCTATGCAACTGTTTTATAAGTTCATCAGTAAGTTCATCAATAAATTATAAGTTCATCAATAAGTTCATAAAACAAATCAGTTATAAGTTCATCAATAAAGTTATTACCTGACGTTCAATCTTTTCATATTCTTTTAAAAAGGCAGGATCCATGAACATTTGAGTTAACGTTAACTCAGCTTGTTTGTCCGTCTGAGGTTCATCTGTTAACTCGGAGCCATGATTCATTTGAGGTTCATCAGTTTGCTTAGATGCAACCTTAGCGTCGGAGCCATCCTTTGTTTGAGGTTCATCAGTTTGTTTAGATGCTTCCTTTGCCTCGGAGGCATCCTTATCATCACCCATCGTTATCATCAGCATTGAGCTCTCATCTTCACTTTGTGAGCTCTCAAAAGTTGTCCTGTTTACCAAACTGTTCATCCAGTCTCGGACTTCCAACAACGATTCATTTCCGGGGTACATCTCCAATCCAGCCCTTAGCATGTCATCAATATTAATTTTCATCTCTTGAAATAAGCATAACATGTTCCTCAGTGAGTGACTGAATTCCTGTCATTAATATAATCAATTAAGTCTTTGAACCTATATTAACTTAAAACTGATGAACCTATATTAACTGATGAACCTATATTTGAAGAACCTATAATCAAATAACATTTTAAAGTCTATATATTTTTTACCTCAGCTGATTTGAATTGGGAATACTCCCCTTGAAACTCTAAAATCATTGCGGATAACTGTTTTTGGGTGAGCTTAATACTTGAGGATGAAGGTTCATCATTTCCATTTTCAGGTGTTTGATCGGTTCCGGTAATTGGTTCAGCAACTTCAGTGTTTTCATCAGTTCCAGTCGTTTGAATATCCTCATTTGTTCCGGTCATTTGAATATCATCATCTGCTAATTGATGAACCAATTATAAGAAATTCAAATATATACAAAATTTTTGCAGATAATATGTAAGTTATGAAACATAATAGATTTTTACCCTGTTGATCAACCCATTGATGCTCCTCAATATCATCTATATGAACATCAGGCACTTGCTCACCAACGTCATCTGTCTTTGGAGATTTTGATGTTCTTTTCCTTTTGTATCCAACAATGTTTTTGCACATGTTAATCGAATAGCGGTTTTTAGGAGATAGTGAACTCCTTTTTGCTTTCTGTTTTCTTCCTACATGTTTTAAACCATTTTTCATAAGTTATAACAGGTTCATCAGATTATAAAAGTTATTTTTTTTTTCAAGTTCATCAAATGTTCAAGTTCATTAGATTTTACATATTCAAGTTCATCAAGATTTTCAACAAATTTTTGAGGTTCATCAATTTTTACTTATAACAAAAATTTACTTATAAAACAATAATATAATATAAATAATGTCTATATACATACCTTCTTGATCATTTCCAACCCTGCTTCTTGTGGTTTGTCTTCCAGCATTAGAAGGATTGGTCCATCAGCCACTAATTTTAGATACAACTTATTTTAGGTAAATGTTTAAAATAAGAATATAATATAAGGTTCATCAGATTATAATTTGTGTACCTTCTATAGGCATCGAACCTTCCCTTTCTGAATTGTCCCCTTGAATGACTTCTGAAAAAAAAAATAAAAAAATAAAAAAAAATAAAATAAAAAAAAGTCATTTTTTTTAAGATGACACATACAAAAAGTACTGATGAACATATAGTAAAATGTATACCTATATTAGAAGGTTCATCAGCGTTTGTTTTTTGTTTCTTTCTTCTAATCCTCTTTTTTTTACTGGCTCATCGCTATCTTTTATCGGCACAATGTTAGCATCTGAATTTAGACACAATGTGTAAAGATTCAATCATCCGTAAAAAAACACATTATACGGGACAGTAAGTGATGAACCAAATAAAATAATAGATCATACCTTGAATCATGAGTACTCCAGTCTTTACAGGAGAGTGATCCTTCAAATGAGCTCTACTCCAATTTGGTCCAGCTTTATATGAGAATTCAATCTTGTCTTCATCATCACCCCTCGGTTCTTCCTCCAATTGAATTTATGCTCCAGCATTCTCTATCTGCTGTTCATCATCGTTCTCTGAATCATCATCATTATTATTTTCAGCAGCTTCAACATCATTATTATCTTCATCATCATCTTCCTCTGAATCATCATCCTCTTGATCTTCTTCCGGTTCTTCTTTTTTCTTCACTTTTTCAGCTTTAGGAGCTCTTCCTTTCTTGATTTTGCCAAACATCATCTCTTCCAATTCTTCCAAATTTTCTGTTTTCCAGTAATTAAATGCTAGGTATTTTGGTTTCTTCAGCAGCGAATTGGCAAATATCACCTGCAATTTTAAGTGTAAATCTTAAATTAAGAAAAATGTAACTGATGAACCTGATAACCTAACTGATGAACCTATAATCTAACAGATGAACCTATAACCTAATTGATGAACCTATAAATTAACTGATGAACATAAAGTATATAGTAATTACCTCCAATAGCAAGATTGGACCATAGAATCTTGTTCCCGGTCTCCAATTTTTCCTTTCGTCCTTCAAATTATGTAGCACATACTCGCACCAGTCCAATTGTTTCACAACATCCATATCAGTAAGAGAAGGGATGACTCCAACATTCAAAGTCCCCATCGTTCCCACATAAGACAAAATAGTACAAAACAATGATATTATGTTCTTCAAAAATATGTCTCCACTATCATTTTTCCTAATTTGATTCTTAATTACCGACATCAAATCTTTGTTTGCATAAAGTCTAGGAACACCTTTGAATTGTTTTTTCCATTCCATGTATGCTTCATTTGATCTTTCCTTAACAACATCACGCACATCAACTGCATACTGACCCATTGGGAATCCGAAGGTATGGTGGATTAACTCAGTTGTTATGTGTATAGTATCACCAAAGACGGTTAGATTTCCAGATTCAGCATCAAACCTCTCAAGCAACCAATACCTTAAACGACTTGGCATGACATTAATTTGAAAGTCTAACAATGATTTAAAACCCATACTTGATATTGCCTCTTTTTGGTCCGTTGTTATTTTCTGAATTGTATCATATAATGGACCAGGAAAATTTTTTATTAGAACCGTTGGAAAATTTTTTAGGTTAGGTGGGAGAATTTGTCGAAGACTTAATCCAGGCTTAAGGTCTTCAGAGAGAACAGGTTTATTAGTTTTTGATGAACCTGATGGTTTTGAAGGTTTGGAAGGTTTGGAAGGCTTGGAAGGTTTGGAAGGTTTAGCAGCGATTTCAGGATTTGATGAACGCCGTGTTCTTTTAGGAAGTGGTTGATCAGCTTTCAATGAACCCCGAGTTCTTTTATTAGTAAACGCGTGTTCAACAAAGTCGTCATCACTTGGAGAATAGGTTGTTAACGTCATAGGCTTCTTTCCTATACAATAAAAAAAACAACTGATGAACAATCTTTCAATGAAAAATAACTATAAAATTTTTTTTCATATAATTTTTAACTGTTGAACCTTATTCTAAATAACAACTGATGAACCTCTTTTCAATCTATTCTAACAAGTTAGTACTAATTATACAATGATAACAAGTAATCACTGATGAACCTCTTTTTAATCTATTCTAACAAGTAATGGCAATGTATCCATAACTTCTAATCTAACCATGATAACTATTCTAATCACTGATGAACCTTTTTTTAATCTATTTTTAACAAGTTATTCTACTGATGAACCATATTCTTAATATATTTTTAACAAGTTATAAACACTTTTTTCATTTATTTTAACTGCTGAACCTTATTCTTAATCTATTTCTAACAAAATTTATCCACAACTTCTAATCTAACCAGATAACTATTCTAATCACTGATGAACCTCATTGTAATATATTTTAACAAATATTCTACTGATGAACCATATTTCTAACAAGTTATAAACACTTTTTTCATCTATTTTAACTGCTGAACCTTATTCTTAATCTATTTTTAGCAAAATTTATCCACAACTTCTAATCTAACCAGATAACTATTCTAATCACTGATGAACTTCATTGTAATCTATTTTACCAATTATTCTACTGATGAACCATATTTCTAACAAGTTATAAACACTTTTTTCATCTATTTTAACTGCTGAACCTTATTCTTAATCTATTTTTAACAAAATTTATCCACAACTTCTAATCTAACCAGATAACTATTCTAATCACTGATGAACTTCATTGTAATCTATTTTAACAATTATTCTGCTAATGAACCATATTTCTAACAAGTTATAAACACTTTTTTTATCTATTTTAACTGTTGAACCTTATTTTTATATACAGAAATTGCTTAACCTCATTCTTATTTATTATACACTTTTAACTAATCGGCAATCGATAATCGGCAAAATAATTGATGAACCAAAAACTTTTAAAAACCTGTAAAAGCTGGCCGGTCTTGGAATCGTTTCGATCTCTTTTCTGACAATGTTGGGCTCTTTTCTCTTCCAGATTCTAAATAAAAAATAATAATAAATCAAAATCATATTATCAAAATAAATAAATAAATAAACTGATAAAATAATCCTAATTCTTTATGCATGCATTTTATATTCTAAAAAATCTAAATGAAACCCTAATTTTTTCAAAATCTAAAATTAAAAATAATAATAAAATGCATATTTTTTAAAAGCAAATACATTTGTTCATTTTTTTTCTAAAAATTACGCATGCAATTGGATTAATTTAAAAAAAAATAATTAAAACATGAATGAAACCCTAATTTTTTCAATTTAATCTATTCCTTACCAGTTGGATTCATCATTTTGAATGAAAAATGAAACCCTAATTTTTTCCTCAAATTTAGATCGCGATTTTTGAGAGATTTTGTTACTGCGTGAAATTGTGCGTGAAATTGTGAGTGAGTGAGAGCAGTTTGGAGGGAAGAGAGAAGTGGGGTAAATTACCGTTTTAACCTTTTTTAGGAAAGTAGCGTTTTTTTTTTTTTGTTTTTTTTTTATTTTATTTATTTATTTTTTTTGAATGAGAGCGGTTGGATTGATTTTGGTCAAATATTTGACTAATTGGATGGACAAGATTCCTATTTAGACTTTGTAAATTTACACCCATTTGTAGGGGATCGCAACTCATCAAGCCACACTAACCAACTAAGCTTTCCCACTCCTATTAGAAATCCAACTAAAGTCAAATTGTTTAGTGTCGTTGAGGATGAGAAATTTCTTTGACCTTTTGCGTGAAAAAGTCGACTCATTTCTAAAACCCAAAGGATCCAAATGGTGGATTGAATAATGGCATCAAACGCAAAAGAGATGTTAGGGATAAGTTTGTTTGATTAGCAAGGTTTAACACATCACAAAATTATCCAAATGAATGTTTTGGGTTTCCCACCATATAAGAAACTGTGCACCATCTGTGTTTAGCTATCACACACTTAACTAAAATGCGGCCTTCTGTTTCTATATCCTCGTTTCACACCAGACAAACAAACCGAGTGTAAGTCAATACTCCTACCATCCAAGTTCACTCTATAAGTAATTAATAAAGGACACAGTTGTTGTTAATTCACGTAGATTTACATTAGCTTGGTAAGATATTATTTTCCTCTTACATAGTTATGCACATGTTACCAACTCACAAATAGGTTCTTTAGCAACACATATATTGGACTAAATCCATAGCAAATGATATGGTTTCATTGTGGTTCTAGATGTTTTAATTTAGAATTCTATTACAAGGTTCTTTTGAAGAAAAAAAGGTAAATTTGGTTTACTCCTTTCGTCCCAAAATAAATGTTCGTGTTTTCATTTTGGGATGTACCGAAATAAAATTTCATTTTATATTTTAACCAATAACAAAAAAGTTTAGTGTGTGAAGATGATATTTGATTGGTGACAAGTGTAAATAATACAAAATTTTAAAACTTCATGCATTTATAGAAGGGCTGATGGTCCAAAAAAAAGTATCTAACTTGTCACATTTTCTTTTTGTAAATACTCAACTTTTAATTTTTCTATTAAATTCAAAAACTATCTTAATTTTCCTATTATAGTCATATTACGGGGAGTCTATGACGTGGTACAAATTAACCATTTAATGATCCATTAAGTGGGGGCAATTTAGTCAATTCATCTTACTTCATTTTCTTTATCTAATTTTTTATTAAAACAAAATTCAAACACATCTAGAATCAAACCATGAAATCACATTTCATTTCCAAAAACAGATCTAGAATCTAAACACTTCTAAGTTTTTTCGGTTCAAAACTCATTTCATCATTTCTTGAACAAACCATGAAAACCCCCTTATACCCCTTTCTTTAATCAAACCAGGAATATTTTTTAATCAAACCATGAATATTGAAGAAAAAAATCAGATCTGAAAAACTTTCTTTCCAATAAAGAACCCACACTTGTTAATATAGAAGTTCCAACAAGATTACATGAACAAGCTGCAAAACCACGGCAGCTGTTTCATCCGTTGAACACCTAACAACTTCATTTATGGTCTCATACACAACATTCCTCAATAAACATGATTGCTATGAACATCATTTGCAACAGTCCTCAATGAACATCACTGCTATGAACATCATTTGGTTCGTCAAGTAGCCGGTATCCGTAAACCCCTCTTCGTAAACCCCTTTTTGTAATTATATGTGCTTTCACTGCTATGAACATCATTTGTTGGAGACCAGTGAGATCATGTGGTCCACGAGCACACTTCAAGATATTGAACAAAAAAGTGGAAAGGTTACGATTACTAATGTATAAAGCCATCTGCTCACCAATTCATAACCCAAACATCCACGATTCCATCCTTTGCAAATGTCTATCCAATATACATTTATTGCTACCCTTCTAATACTTTCATTCACTTAGCTATTAGAGTCATGTCATTCCACTTCAATTCCTAAATCGTGTGTTCCAGAAATTGTCTCCCTGCTTATATTATATTACAATCAATGAATATACAAACTGTTGGGACTTAAGTTGATGTTGGCAAGTTTAGCTACTTATGAAACACAAAATACAAACTCTTGAAGCTGCAAGTGATTGTATTTATCATATAGCTATTAGTACAAGGTTGGCTACTTATGAAACACAAAATACAAACTCTTGAAGCTGCCTGTGATTTTATTTATCATATAGATGGCAAGAGTGCATGAAAAACACACACTAAAAATGCCATATTCACTCACTGTTATTTGTTTATGTTCTTGGTTTTTCTGTTACCATCTTCATGTTGTAATCGTGACTTGTTGCTACTCATCGGTTACGTGTGTGGAACTGTATTAATCCTGGGTGCTTAGGCTTGTAGACTCAAGAAACTTACGGACTGCCGAAAGTACTTAAAAGGACACGGAATCTCTTCCCGTACGGTTCAGTTTGTTATGTTTTTATAGGTTTCAAGAGGATGATGATGATGTTTGATTTCGTTCTTGTTGCTGCTCACTTATGTTGTGGCATTTGGCTATGAAGTTCTCATGTTCGAGTACGGGTTTTTGATGTTGCTCGTATGATGTACTTTTATATGTTGTTTGTTTTATTCGGCTTTGAGCTTCGAATGTTCAAGTGGGGTTTTGATGCTGCTGTATAATATTTAGTTTTGTGCTTTAGTTATGGATCCTTAGAATGTATTGAGGTATTCAACTTATCTTGGTGCAAGGTCATTACTTCTATTTGGTTTGTTCTTTACCTACTGTTATGAAATAATACTCCTATACAACAATTACTTCTGTATCCTACAAAAGGAAAACAAGTACTAAAAGTTTAGTGAAGGCATGAAGTTTTAAGAAAAAAACTCACAAGTGCGGACCATTTAAAATGAGCAAATTGAAACTGAAATCAAACCAGCTGTTGGTAGGGTATCCATGATAGCTTAAACCACCCAAATTACCAATGCACGTGGATGGTATCTTGATTCAGGAGCCACTATTCACGTAGTGGGATCAAGAAATAGTTTTTCAACCTATCATGCGGTAACCCGTAGGCAGGTGATGATGGCTAATCGTGATAGAGCAGATGTTTGCAGTGTAGGAACAGTGAAGATGAAGTTCACATCCGGTAAAACCGTGACTCTTCACAATGTGCTTCATGTTCCTACAATATCCTAGAGTCTAGTTTCTGTTGGAAAACTAGACGAACACAGTTACAAAATTGCCATCGAGTCAAGAAAGGTTGTGATCACAGGACTTGGTCTTTTTGTGGGAAAGGGATACTACCAATAAGATGTATTATTATTGACTAAACGTGGAAAATGAGTCCCCTACAAATGTATAAGATAGTACTAGTATATGTAGTTCTATTGCTAGCAATCAGATTTCCAATGTTTCTTTAAGAAGTAACTTTGATTAAGTTGTTGATTTAGATGTTCATGAAATTAATCAAATATCCATTGTTAATCAAGTGTGTTCTATTTATTTACGGCATTAACGCTTCGCACATGTAAATGTTAAAAATATTGAAAAAATGAAAATAACGGATTAGCTAAAATTCAAAACAAGGTTTCGAAAAATGTGAAACTTGTGTAAAATCAAAGTTTTTAAAGAAACCTTTTCCGTTGGTTAAACGTGGTACGGTATTGTTAGAGCTAATACATTCGGATATTTGTGAATTGAATGGAATACTCACTCGAGGAAGGAAAAGGTATTTCATTACATTTTGGGATGATTCGAGTTGGTTCTTATATGTATATCTATTACAATCAGAAGATGAAGCTTTTGATTCATTTAAAATACAAAGCTGAGGTTGAGAACCAACTTGGAAAAAGGATTAAAATCCTACAATCTGACCCGGGTGGAGAATATTTTACGCGAGAGTTTGACACATTCTGTGAAGAGAATGGCATTAAACATGAGCATACCTCGCCATACACGCCACAACAAAACGGTTTAGCAGAAAGAAAAAACCGAACCATTGTAGAGATGGTTAACTGTATGTTAAACCAATCTGGGTTACCTATAAATCTATGGGGTGAAACTCTATTAGTCACGTGCCATATACATAATAGGATCACTAGTCGTGTGATTCCTATGAGCCTATATGAATTATGGAATGGCAGAAAACCGAACCTAGACAGTTTGGGTATGTTTGGCCTATTATCGAACACATGAACCGTAATGATCTAAGCTAGGAGCTCGTGGTATTAAAAGTGTGTGTTGGCTACGCCAAAAATAGTAAAGCTTATAGACTTTTAGATGAGAATTTTGGTGTTATCATAGAATCTAGAGATGTGGAATTCTTTTAAGATAAATTTTTGAAAGATGACGAAAACCCTCGTGCAAGTCTAATTCCTAGCTACTTCTACTAGTTCCTACAAATTAAAGATGATTAATGAACCAAGGCGGAGTACACGAACTAGAAAAGAGAAGACTTTGGACCAGATTCCATTTCTTACTTGGTAGAAGGGACGCAAAAGAAAGTGACAAAGGAAGTCATTTTCTCGATTAACGTCGATGACGACCCTACTACTTATTCTGAAGCCATTTCATCTCTAGATGCTCCTCTTTGGAAGGAAGCTATAAATGATGAGATGGATTCCATTATGGGCAATCACATTTCGGAATTAGCAAAACTGCTACAATTAACTTAGAATTTAAATGATTAACTCGGGAAAATTCTTTAATGCCATAAAGGATAAAAATGTTTAGATATAGAAGCTGAACTGCTGAAGCTCAACCTTAAACGTAGCACAGGCCAGATATATTTGGTAGTTACTAGGCCCGTATACGTGTAGAAAGCCCATATTGAAAGCCCAAGCTATTCTCAGTTAATTTGATGTTAAAACTTGAAACAATTCTTAAGTTTGGTGTTTTTGTTGTGAGTTGTGACACTAGAAATAGGTGAATTGTGGCGTGACTGGTCAAGACCACACTAGTAAACCCGGTTTAAGTCCATAATATATACAGCACCCTTTTGACTCATACAACCTGTTAAATATTAGTAGTAACTTAAATATATATTAGGGACTTAAGTGTACTTTGTAATTAGATTAGGTGTTAGATATAAACTAGGATTAGGTAGTTTGGAGTGCAAGGCAAGTTAGGTTTCCACCTCCTCATCTTTATAAATAAAGATGAGAGGATGCTAGTTATTCATTCTTCTTCTTCAATTGGAAAAGCTTTATTGGTTAATATAAAGGGTTCGTTGAGGTATATCGTGTGTATATTCTAGTCGATTCTTTGTAGTCTCTCGTGTTTGTTACTTGTGCTCGATACAACTCGCGGTCTAGTTTTCCGCGATCTAACTTCGGGTTTGTAGTCAAGGTATTTTCCATCAAGTGGTATCAAGAGCCGCGGTTATTGTGGCCTTGAAGTTCGAGTGCTAGTTCGAGGTGCCGAGTTGGTTTCAAGGTTAGAGCAAAGAAAAGGGTTTCGGGTTTTTCGAATTCGTTTTCTGTAGTAGCGATCGGTGGACGAGAGTATAAAGAAAGGTTTTATTATTCCTATTTAAAACCCAACTCATGTGGGGTAGATAACAAAAGGTGATCAGTGGATTTTGTTTTTTTCTTATTTATTCTCACGTGAAACAATTATACTACAAAGTGATATAATTAATTTTTTGGATTCATCAAAGAATTTTAATTTTTAACGGGACTTTGATCAGTAATAATTTTTCTGTTATAAAATTAATCGATTAAAGGGAACACTTTCTTGTTGCGGGTTATTCTTGTGGTTCAAGTTTCGATCGTGGTTTGCTTGGGTTTCAAGTTAACGATCGGGTTTGCTTGTTCGAGATCGAGGGTTTAGGGTTATATTAATTAATTCGATTTGCAAGAAAAGTTTATAGCAACAAGGTGAATATTGCACACGGCTTGTGAGGCTTGTCGGTAAAGTTGGTTAATAAACAACTTGACAAGGTTTTTAGCAAGGTAAAAGAATAATTGCTAGTTCAATAACTAGGTTTGACATCAAGAAATTCGATGGGAGGAATGACTTCGGGTTATGGTAAATAAAGATGCGTGCATTAATGGTACAGCTAGGATGTGATGCTGCATTAGAGATATTACCCGCGAACATGGAAGCAGTAGAAAAGGTTGCTTTAATGAAGAAGACATACAGTACCTTGATTCTATGCTTGGGAGACCAGGTTTTATGGGAAGTTACCAAGGAAACATCTGCGGCAGGAATTTGGGCGAAGTTGACTAGTCTTTATATGACAAAGTCCTTAACAAATAGACTGTATCTAAAGAAGAAGCTGTACACATACTATATGAGTCCAGGTACGAAACTGGGTGATCATATAGATGAGTTTAATAAGTTGATACTTGATTTGACGAATATTGATATCGAGATTGAGGATGAGGATCAGGCTCTTATGTTACTTACGTCGTTACCATCTTCTTACGAAAACTTTGTGGAGATGTTGTTGTATGGGAGGGAATCCTTGACAATGGAGGATGTTCTGGCAACTCTGAATTCAAGGGAGTTAAAGAAAAGAACTGAATGCACAAAGGAAGAAACTGGTGACGGGTTATCTAACACCCCAACCCAACAAGGGTAGAAGTGCCACATTATGGTGACATATCAAAGCATATGCAGACATACAACATATAAGTAATACAAAAGTATTCCAAAGGTTACAATGAGAAATCTGAAATACAAGGTTACAAATGAGAACAAATACTAAGTACTAAATACAAAGTCTAAAAGGTAAATCTCTTCTAGTCATCTCCAAGCTCTACTCTCAACTCAAATGCCAAACCCAACTCCTAGCTTAGATACCTGCTGCGGGGAAAGGAAAAATGCGTCTGAGCTTAAAAAGCCCAGTGAACAGATATAAAGGTAACAAATAGCAATCATGAATTAATGGTGTATGGAAACAATGCAAAGTAATATAAGAGTTAGGGAATAAAGGATAAGAGCATAAAGTAAAGGAACAGTAATCCACCACGAGCCCAAATCAAACCAAATCAAATATCAAGTAGCCCATGTATCCGGAGGGGAGACCTCGGGATACCAAAGTAGGAGGGGAGTCCTCAAATGGGTGGAGTAGCTAGCTCCCAAATATGTGAAAGACGTGTATCGCTGATTGAGCTCAAACAGTCAGATAATATCAACCAAAGGATGGTCAACAAGTCAAACAGTCTAAACCAATGCTTCCGTGGAATACAGTGTTTCCCCGGGTCGTAATGTCCCAACGAGGTTGTGATGGTATTAATAACAAGTTTGTGATCGAGTGAATATGAACAGGAAAGGGTATAAGTGTGAGTGTATGATTAAACTAGGAATTTATAAAACAATATAACTTAGATAAACTATTAGAACGATTATGTGAAACCTAGATATCTAAAAACGTTTAATAACTAAAAACGCGTACGTTTAATTTAATTCTACGTAAACGTACGAAACAAAAGACAATTTTAACTAAAGTAGTAATTTGCATACCTTAGGGGCTTAAATGCAAATTAAATAAACTTAAAATATTTATTCTATAATTACTAATTATTTAATTACTTATTATTATTTAATAACTATTATTAATTATCTAATAATTCACTAATAAATAAGAAAATGTAAAATAAGTCTAGAAATTAAAAATTAAAATTTCTAAAAGTCTAAAATATTATAAAACTTATTTTAAAAATAAAATTATATTTTTAAGACTATTTATCTAATTATTATTAATTATTAACTATTTAATTATTAATTAACTATTTATATGTTTTAAATTATTATAAATACAAAAAAGACTTAGATAATTAAGAAGATTTTTATAAATCTAATTAACCATCACAGGAATCATAAAAAGTTATAAAAAGTTTATTTTATGTATTTTTAAACTAGTTTACTAATTATTACTCTATTTATTAATTAATTACCAATTAAACTATTTAAATTATAAAAACTAGTAAATGAATAGTAAAAATTACAAGAAAATTTATAAAATTATTTTATGACTTATAAAAGCTAGGAAAAATATAAAATCTAGGTGTTGCTTTATAAAAACTAATTATGCTATTTAAAACTTAATTATTGATTAATTATTAATAAAACTAATTTAAATTATAATTAATACCAAAAGACAAAATAAAAATCTGAGAAAATTATTAAAAATACTTTAATATAAAAGGAAATTAATAAAAATATAAAAATATAGGTTACTTAATAAAAATCTAAAAATGAAAATTAAAATTAAATTATATTAAATAGAAACTATCACTTATTTTTATATTGGTTTTTCTGGAATTTTATTTTACCAACCTACTTTATACCTAAAAATGACTAACTTTTGTAAAAACAATTATTTTATAAGCTAATAATAAGCACTATGAAAAGCAATAAGCTCTACAGTTGACTTTGTTTCACCAAACTAGCAAATAAGCTCAACTGAGCTTGTGTGGGACCCACTATGGCAAAATCTTGTTCCAATAAGTTGTTTGAACTGGTTAAAGCAAGAAAAAGCAATAAGTGTTTACTGAATAAGCTAACAAGCTCAAAATAAGCACTTGGTTTCTTGTATGAACTCAGAAACTGGGACAGACTTTTGTGGCTAAATTAGGTGGGACCAGGGGTCTTATGGTCAAACAAATAGTCAACTAAGGGAGCCTGGTAAGAGGTGGGGTTGAAGGGAACAAAGTTTGAGGTGTGGGGCCCACTGTGGTGGTCACAAATCACCACCAAAGTGGTGGTGGTAGGATGATATCTGCTGGTGCAGGGGATGATCTCCCCCTGCAAGTGACTTTGGGGTGATGGTGATCCCCACACAAAATTAATAAAAATAAAAGGATGATGGTAACTTAATATTGAGCTGGTAGACAACTAAATCTCAAAAGCTCAAATTCCAAAACACATTACAAAATTCAGCAATATTCATGCAAGTTTTGTGAAAACTGAGAACAAGCA
The DNA here is from genome assembly GCA_030686995.1 of Artemisia argyi. Lineage (NCBI taxonomy): Eukaryota > Viridiplantae > Streptophyta > Magnoliopsida > Asterales > Asteraceae > Artemisia > Artemisia argyi. The sequence continues at coordinate 126,156,282 of CM060697.1, forward strand.
ATTTTGACTTTTTTCACAAGAACTCTAAGTTGACTTATGTGAATTTTGGACTTGATTACTTTACTGAAAACATGTAATTAGGCTACAATGAGATGATTAGAAGCTAAATTAACAACTTAAGAAACTATATAATTGATCTATGGTTCCAAAATCACAACAGTGGATGAAAACAAAAACTTAAACCATGATTTTGACTATTTGACAAATAAGGAGTGGATTTTTCACATGAATAGACCTAGTTTAACCTACTATGACATATAGAAACAACAACCAAATCCTAGAATTCCCTGGTGCTCAATGGAAGCTGCTGAGCCAAACACCCCTATATACTAACTGATTTCATGATTTATTGAGATTTCCACTGATTCAAGCCATGATCTTTAAACCTAAGCTCATATAATGGTGTAATAAACTTAAGCGGGCACATAAATATCAAAAATAACAACAACAACCTAAGAATTCATAAGATGCTAATTATCACAGTCAACTTAAGAAACTAAAGAACCAAAGATTTTCATGAACAAGTATTCAACCTAACTTCATAAACTTATTATATTAATCCTAATAAACATTAAAACACATAAAAATACCAACATAAGAAGATGAAACAGTGATTTGCAAAAATTGAAAATTGACTTACAAAATTGGATCCAACTGAGAATAAGTGAACCAAGTACCATGAACTATTCTTAAAGCTCACCAATGAGCACTACAACCAGTGCAATCCAAAATCACCATGCTCCATTGCTTGTATCATCACTAACTTTTTTTTTTTTTTTTTTTTTTTTTTTTTTGCTATTTATTTTTATTTTTCTTATATTTTGTAATTATTGAGTAAACTGATTGCAAAGCTTTCAAATCTTTAAAAAAAACTTGTGAATAAGATTAACTTAACTTACTGGAACCATAAACCACAACATTTAACAATTTAATAGGAATTTGTCAAATTCCCTCAAATTACCAAATTCGAATTTAATGAACAAAAGTATAATTAAGGGATCAAGGAAGCTTGAATTACAATAATATAACTGAGTACAACCTATTTTGATTGAAATTACAACTGAAATGGTAAGTTACACTACCTACGATTTAATTATATTAAAACTAATCTAATACTCTTCATCCCCTGCTTCTTCTTCCTTTTGTAGAGACTTTTGAGGTTTGTGGGACCCACTGTGACCTTTCCCACCACATCAGAGCCCTTGAAATGGTCAATTTAATCCTGGCCGTTTGAAACCGCTTTTCGCGCCAAAAACACATGGTGTCAGTATTTGTTGCGTGTAAGGGTTTTTAGGGGTTTGGAAGGTTGTGTGAGGTGGAGAGACAGGTGGGAGATATTTTGGAGGCCAAGTTGTGGTGAAACAGGTGAGGTGGAGGGTGGTATGGTGGTCTGTGAGGGAGGAGGTGGTTTTGGGGGGAAGAAAGGGAAAGGGAGTGGTTTGGTCAAACGGGTTTGACCCCGTTTATATTATTAAGGGGTGTTGGGCTGGTTTAGTTTGGGCCTAGGAATAGGAAAAAGGGGTGGGCTTGGGTAGTTTAGTTTGGATTGGTTTTTTGGTTTTAACAAATATAAAGGGTCCGGTTGTATTTAAGTGTAACATAGGGACCAAAAATGTAATTTTATGAAAGTTTGGGGAGCTGAAGTGTAACTTTTCCAAAGTTTAAATAAGGACTAAACTTGCCAAGATGAATAGTACAAGGGGTATGTTTGATATTTTTCATTTTTTAAATACACGGGGATTATTTTTGCCAAACTGTGAAACTTCAGGGACCAAACATGTAATTTCACCAAACTTTCCAACCAAGGACCATTCCTGCCATAAATGATTAGTATAAGGACCAAAATTGATTTTCTCAAAGTTTTTACATCCCAGGGACCATTTATGTCAATTTTGCAAAGTACAGGGACTAAACTTGTAATTTTGTGAAACTTTGCACCAAAGGACTAAATATGTAACTTTGTGATTAAAAAGGACCTTTGGTGACTTTTTCAAGTTTTTAGAATAACCAGGGACTAGTTTTGACAACTTTTGAAACTTGAGGGACTGAAACTGCCAATTATGCAAATTTTGTACGTTTTTCATCTGTTTTTGCATATTTTGCATTTGAAACATATAAAACACACTTCTAAGATATTTTAAGTATTTTGATGCATATTTGAGTGTTTTTGGATGTTTTGACAGCTCAGATTAGTATAAAATGATAAGTATTTAAACACTCATCAATCCCCCACGCTAAAACATTGCTAGTCCCTAGCAATCTTTTGAGAAAAACTTAATCGATTTGAAAAACTCTTTACCAAAAGCCATCACTTCTGGAGTAGCCAGATGTAAGAACTGTGGTACACCTGATAACCGTGTGATTTTGAGCAAACCACCAGTTGTCAATGGATTTGATTTGTCTTTACCAAAATCCATTTGCTTCTGGACTAGCCAACTCTTGATGGAATAGTCAACGTCTTGGTGAGCTGATTACCAATTATGGATTTTCCACTGCCTTTACCACAAGCCATAATCTTGCGGGCTAGCCAACTCATTCGCTTTTTAGGATATGGCGAGTTGAGGTACCATACAATTTTGGGCAAATTGCAAGCCATAAACGGATTTGAGTTATCTTTACCAAGAACCGTTTGCTCCTGGATTAGCCAATCCTTATGTGGGTTAGACGACTGATAACCATTTATTGCGTTCTAAGTGAGAAAAAAATTTAAAATTTAGGCTAAAATGGGGGTTCTTGATGGAACATGTGTTTAAATTCGTTAGAATAACGAATCTCCCCCCACACTTAGAACTGAATATTGTCCTCAATATTCAAAGTACCGGGTGTTAAACCAACACTTAGAACGTAAGAAGGAAAATACTCATAGCCTTTATTTAAATTTATGTACACATTTTTTTTTAATAGAGCATATATATATATAAACAACAGCAGGGTTAGTATTTCCCCCACACTTAGGGTGAAAACCCTAAGTACATGCTACTGTTTTTTATTACCGAGTCGCTAGCTTGACTCGACCCCGAATTCATTTGTCCATGGGGAAGCATGATGTGGAAGAGACAATCTGCATCGGACTTTCATTCAAGATGTTTGGATAAACATTTGAAGCACGTGAAAGTTCCACAACGATGAGATAAGTACCCGGCTCATAATTTATAAATGAGAATGCCGGGGTCAAAGATAATGTCCTCACTCCCAAAAGAGTGAAGAACAGGAGAAGCCACGGGATATATGAAGAAAAGAAAGAAAGTCATGATGAAAATCATGATTAATTCCTCATCTTCAATAGGAGAATTCATTGTTTCATGAATCTCCTCTTTTAAGCTCGTTTGATCAAGACATATTATGGGTATGTCTAGATCAAAATAGAAATTATCATACTCCGGTGGAGATATGATCTAAGTGAGTTCAAAGGAGAACTCCTCGTAAAGAGAATCATTCACAAGATGTAAATCCGTGAACTCATGTTCCGTTGTGGACTCATCACTATCCTTGATCTGAGTACCAAATAATGGGTTATCAAAAATTAAAGTGAATTCATATTCGAATTCAAATAGAGGATTGGTGATAGTAGTTTTGAATGCTTCGGGAATAATGTGATTAACATTCTCTACTGGTCTGTTGGGATAAGAACTGAGTGAAGGATCATTATGTAAGAAACTTTCCATCTCTTCCAGATCGGCTTTGAAGTCAAAAAGGTCATCATTACTTCTAGATAGAAGTGGAATGATGTGAGTGAGTTCCTCTGTGAAATCCTCAAGAAGAGGATCAACATCAGAATGAGGCAGTGATGCCTCAACATACTCAATGTCTCCATAAGATATACAATCATCACTGGAATTAGAGACATTCTCAATTTGATCATTTGGATTATCAGGGGGGGGCAGGAATATCACACATATGATCAAGAATTCCCTGTGACTCACTTGGGATTGGAACAAGGTTCTCAACACTAGACTTTATGAATTCGTCAGATTCCTTTGCAGGAATTGTGTCAAGATGCTCGTCCCCCATGCTCAGAGAGTGAGTGGGAACCTCGGGTATGATATCAGTAGACTGAAGGAGATGAGAAGGGCTAGCATACATGGATTTTATAATTTCCATTTGTTCAGCTGCTAGTAATTCTCCCATACTCTTTTCTCCCTGTATTTCCATGGAAGGAGTCTCAACTGATGAACTTGATGAGGTATCATCACTTTCATCATCTTCATCGAGAATAGCAGCATTTTAAAATTTGGTACGTGTTATAGATGCTTGTTTTAAGACTAGTAATTCTTCCATGCTTCTTTCGTTTCTAACTGCATGTGCTTCTGCAAGTAATTCCGCGATAGATTTATCACGAGAATATTGAGTGAGTGGAGACTGTGGGGGTGTGGATGTGTCAAAACCGGAAGTATGAGAACTAGAACAATGTTCAGGTTTATAATACGGTTGACATTGGAAATCATCATGAGGACCCCCACAATGTACACAAGAAAAACTTGGTGCATTGTGAAATGAAATATTAGCTAACTCCTCCTTAAGGTCTTTAAGTTTCTCAAGAACCTCTAGACAAAGGTCTTGCTGGTATTGAGGAGTTGTTTGGTTCATTTGGTACTGTGGAGGTGGGTCTTGAAACGAATAATCGTAATTGTTACAAGGAAATGGATTCCCTATTTGACAATCCGAGCTAAAGTGAGGACCTCCACAGTACTCACAACAGTTGAACTGATGTGACTGTGAGTCGTATGTGTTTGAGTCATAATTGTTATCAGGAACCTGCTCATAGACAAGCGTGCTTCCTGATTGACAATCAGAACTGTAGTGTGAACCACCACAGTACTCACAACAGTTAAACTGCTGAGTCTCATGGTGTGGAAGCTGATGGTAAGAATCAGTCGTGTAAGGGTAGGAATAGGGATTCTGGTTATAGACAGACCTGTTTCCTGACTCTACCATGCCACAACTAGGGCAATTACCACCATTATAAGAACTACCACACCATTGACAGACAAGAGGGTGAGAATAAGACATAGAAAAAATCAAAGGGTTTAGGGGGTGAGAAATGAAGAATCAAATAGGTAGGAGTGTAAAGGTGAATATTTTTGGTATTTTTTAAAATTTTTGTAGTACTAATAAGAAGGAAAATATTTTTGGTTTTTTGTGTTCGTTGAAAACTGATTTTAAAAAGTTTTCGGGAACAGTTTTGTTTTTATATGATAATAATATGAACAAGGATGGATAAATATACAATGAGCGTGTATTCAGGTTCACTAATACGCAAAATCGTTTAGAATAAGCGCACAACCTCCCCGGCAGCGGCGCCAAATTTTGATTGAGCTCAAACAGTCAGATAATGTCACACCCTCGCCGAAGGCGGAAACACGAGGTGTAACGAAATCGATAAACATCACCAAAGATAAATAAGACAATACCATAATTTACATTAAGGAAAAGTATAACATTACAACGTTGTTATTGCCGACTTTGGCAAATATAAGACATAAGTTTGATTCCCAAAAGATGGTATTTTAGTACATAATGAAAAGAAGTGACATGTGAAAACTTCATTATGCAAGACCTTGATGACAAGCTTACTGACGATCACCTGAAATGCATGAGAGAAAACGGGTCAACTATGAAAATAGTTGGTGAGTACAAACGTTTTATATAATAAGAAAACCAATTGAAAAAGTTCACAAGCCAAAGGCGTTGTCAAGTATTATGTCTTGTAGTCAAGTACCCGCGGTCATAATAAGTCACAATATAAGCACCACATATATAATAATGTATGCCATGCAAAGCCCCTAATTAAATAATATGCGTCCCGTAACATGGTGGACGAGAGGTTGGCCGACCTCTAATAGCGCTATCCATACTACTAATAGGTGTCGAACAATGCGAATGTACGAACAGTACATCATACAACTATTATATACGATTAAGAACGCTCTAAACATGGGAGACTTAGCACGCTCCACCAATAAGGCGAGACTTTAGGGTTAAGAACGCTCCACCAAAAATGGCGAGACTTTAGGTCATAGCACGTACAGTACATTAAGTTCAAAAGTTCAAGTTGAGTTCAAGAGTTCTAAACAAGTTATAAGGTCAAGACAAATCAAAAGAGTTCATAATAATCAAAGGGTTCAAAACAATGTTCAAAGTGTTCAAGTAATAATTCATGCATCCACCCCAAAGCGATTAAAATAGTTAGAAAAAGGGGTTCGTGAATACTCACCTGATATAAGCGATATGATAACAAAGGGTACGAACTGAAGTAAGACGCGCACTTTAACCGCAACCTAAATGAATGATATGATCCGCTTTAGATCATGAAATGATGAAAGGAATGTACATGCACATGTTTCCCTATACCACTCTTAACTTGGAAATACTAGTTAGTGTCAAAATAAAATATTTTCCATACTTAGGAAAAATAAGTCCAACTGGAATTATAAAAACTTGTCGTAATATATATCGTATAAAAAAATGTTAGCGTTGTATTCCCCGTCTTGAAAACCTTAAAATAATGTCTAGTAGTCGCGTAATAAACTTTGAGTCGTACGTATTTTGTTTATTAAAAATAACTCCTTGAATAAGAAATCTAGAAAATATATTATTTAGTACGTAGTTATATTATTTTCTAGTAGTGACTATATATATATATATATATATATATATATATATATATATATATATATATATATATATATATATATATATATATATATATAGTTTTGACGATGTTAAAACGGGTATAACTTGGTCGTTTTAAGTTCATTTTCCTCGTTCTTTATATTCACGGATTCGTTTTAGGGAGTTTAGATGATGGAAAACCTACTAATCCTTGATTTTCTATTTCAAAACTCCAACAAGGATGACTAAGTGAACAAGTTTATATCTTGATCTTGGAAAAATTATGATTTTTGCTTCTTCTTCTTGTTTAGGCCGAGCACACCAAGGGGGGGGAAAGGGGAGAAAAACCTTGCTAACACATGTATTATTATGAGAAATGAATGAGAAAATGGGGGTAATATCATGTTTAGGGACAAAATTTTGGTGTGAATTAATTGTGGGTTGGTATAATGCACATGAGGAGGCTAGGAGGGGGGGGGGGGGGGGGGGGGGGCGGTTATGAAAGGAGGGAAAAGGGGGAAAATGTTGGGTGATTTGTTTTGGAGGTTAGTGGTAATATTATGTAGTATTTGGTTAGTTTTAGTTTTAATCGGGTACCGGGTTTGTTAGAAATAAATTTTATCAAAGTTATTCGGAACAAAATAAAGTCGTAAAAGTTGTAAAAATATGTTGGGTACAAGTATGGAGAGTTTGGGTGATTATTGTTTAGTTTCCACGAAAACCGTCGTAGTTTAAATTAGACGTACGATATTAATTTAAATAAATTTCCAAAATACTGGGTAAATGAATTTTTATAACTTTTAAGATGTTAGAAGGGATATAAAAATATGTCGGGACCATGGTGGGAATATTTAGATATATTCGTTATATTTATTAATCGCGTGTTAACGTTTAATTATAAACACTTATACGTAAAATGTAAAATATACTAAATATATTAATTTGAATATCCTAAGAGTGGTATAGCATGTAAATGACATTATGATGATAAGCAGACTATTTCTAGTCTATATGAGATGTCCTTACCGATAATGCACGTGAATAGCGGAATTTCTTCCGGGAATGAATAGTGTTCTGTGAATAGTAGAATTTTTAAATGTTTCTCAGAATATCAAACGGTCATAAAAAACAATGAATAGTAAAAATGATGAATAGTGTTTTGATGAATAGTAATTGATGAATAGTGAATTTCCAAAGTTTGGGAGTAAACGTAGACGTGGAAAATATCGGGTTGTTACATTCTACCAACCTTAAAAGGAATCTCGTCCTCGAGATTCAATTCGTCCATTCTATAAGTGTATGTGATCGCGGTTAAATTTGATGAAGCAACTAAGGTCGAAAACGCTAGGTCTCGGATTATATCAATGTCGTGAACTTGGTGAGAAATAAAGATAAGTTAAGCACTCAAGATTAAGAAGTAAGGAGGTTGTTCAAAAGAATATACCCGGCATGTTGTCCTGATTCGGTGGGGTTAAGTGATTCCCTAGGAAGTAAGCTCGACCACGTGCAGGGGGAATTTCAATGTTCTGATCTTGGGGGCCTTCAGTTGCCGCTGCCAGGTTTGGACGATTTTGTCCTTGGTTGGGAGTCCTTTTCAACTTTGGACAGGTATTCCTGAGATGATCTAAGCTTCCACACTCGTAACATGCTGGCCTTGGTCCTTGGTTCACAGTCCTGTTTGAGCAATTTCGCATGAAGTGGCCCGACTGTCCGCATTTGGTGCATCTTGGGCAGTCTCCTGAGTGGTGGTAGTTACATCGAGTGCACATAGGATGTGGACCGGCATATCTTCTGGGCCCTTGAGTTGTTGCTCTGTAGTTTCCCATTACTCGTTGTCTCTTGTCCTGTTGGCCTTGTCAAGCGGCATGCCATGCCCACAGCAGCTTGCAGAGTGGTTGGGTTTGATGAAGTGACATCCCTCCTGATTTCAGGAATCAATCCCCAAATATATCGATCGATCAGCTTTTCCTTAGTGGAGACCATATGAGGAACCATCTTAGTTAGCTCATGGAAACGGGCCGTGTACTTGTCAACTTCTACTCCTACAATCAAGTGGTTCCAAAATTCCACTTCCAGCTTCTCCACTTCATCTTTTCTGCAGTACTCGTCAGTTAGTAGTTTCTTAAATGCTTCCCAAGATAATCCATTTGCAGCCTCTCTTCCTCGAGTCTGTAGCTGGTTGTTCCACCAAGTCAATGCTCGACCTTGAAGCAGACCCGCAGAGAACTCAACCTTATCTCCTTCAGCACATTTAGTGATGCTGAGTTTCGACTCAACATTCTCAAACCATGATAGCAGTCCAATGGCACCCTCAGTGCCATAAAATTCCATTGGCTTGCATGTCATGAAAGTCTTATAGTTGCATCCCTGACCGTTGTTCGAAGGACCCGCACCATTATTGGATCGTTTGGCATCAATGTGCGCAACAATCTGAGTGAGAAGGTCAGCTAATCCAGCAGCGCTGTCATTCGGGTTTTCATTGTTGTTACGTCCAGCAGCATCGTCATTCGGATTTTCATTGTTGTTACGTCCTGAGCGAGTGTTCATTGCGGCCATGGCTCTGCGATAGACCAAAAATAATGGGTTGAGTGAACGATACATGAACGATGGCGGATGATGTACGGTATAATGATAGTCGTGACATAGAGATCACAGAATGATGGGAACAAAGCCATGCTTAATCTAACGGGACGTAAGGTAGCAAGGAGAAAGAATCTACATGAATGCATATAAAAGGTACGATAACAGAAACTGAAACATATAAATAGGTTATGCATACCCACCTGACCAATGCAACTTCAGGTGACCAGACTCTCTAGACTCGACCAAACATGATCTTTGACCACTACTCCCTTCATCGCATGATTCTTCCTGAATTATACATAGGTGATCAGGCTATGCATACTTGAGGATTAATAATGCAATGCTAGGACTAGTCGACTCATATCATTTTTTTTTTTTTTTTTTTTTTTTTTTTTAGAAAAATGTTACTTTGGTTATAGTTGCGATTTTTATTTTAGAAATATCGGCATTCTCTATAACCTCTGGCTCTGGTACCAATCTGTCACACCCTCGCCGAAGGCGGAAACACGAGGTGTAACGAAATCGATAAACATCACCAAAGAGAAATAAGACAATACCATAATTTACATTAAGGAAAAGTATAACATTACAACGTTGTTATTGCCGACTTTGGCAAATATAAGACATAAGTTTGATTCCCAAAAGATGGTATTTTAGTACATAATGAAAAGAAGTGACATGTGAAAACTTCATTATGCAAGACCTTGATGACAAGCTTACTGACGATCACCTGAAATGCATGAGAGAAAACGGGTCAACTATGAAAATAGTTGGTGAGTACAAACGTTTTATATAATAAGAAAACCAATTGAAAAAGTTCACAAGCCAAAGGCGTTGTCAAGTATTATGTCTTGTAGTCAAGTACCCGCGGTCATAATAAGTCACAATATAAGCACCACATATATAATAATGTATGCCATGCAAAGCCCCTAATTAAATAATATGCGTCCTGTAACATGGTGGACGAGAGGTTGGCCGACCTCTAATAGCGCTATCCATACTACTAATAGGTGTCGAACAATGCGAATGTACGAACAGTACATCATACAACTATTATATACGATTAAGAACGCTCCAAACATGGGAGACTTAGCACGCTCCACCAATAAGGCGAGACTTTAAGGTTAAGAACGCTCCACCAAAAATGGCGAGACTTTAGGTCATAGCACGTACAGTACATTAAGTTCAAAAGTTCAAGTTGAGTTCAAGAGTTCTAAACAAGTTATAAGGTCAAGACAAATCAAAAGAGTTCATAATAATCAAAGGGTTCAAAACAATGTTCAAAGTGTTCAAGTAATAATTCGTGCATCCACCCCAAAGCGATTAAAATAGTTAGAAAAAGGGGTTCGTGAATACTCACCTGATATAAGCGATATGATAACAAAGGGTACGAACTGAAGTAAGACGCGCACTTTAACCGCAACCTAAATGAATGATATGATCCGCTTTAGATCATGAAATGATGAAAGGAATGTACATGCACATGTTTCCCTATACCACTCTTAACTTGGAAATACTAGTTAGTGTCAAAATAAAATATTTTCCATACTTAGGAAAAATAAGTCCAACTGGAATTATAAAAACTTATCGTAATATATATCGTATAAAAAAATGTTAGCGTTGTATTCCCCATCTTGAAAACCTTAAAATAATGTCTAGTAGTCGCGTAATAAACTTTGAGTCGTACGTATTTTGTTTATTAAAAATAACTCCTTGAATAAGAAATCTAGAAAATATATTATTTAGTACGTAGTTATATTATTTTCTAGTAGTGACTATATATATATATATATATATATATATATATATATATATATATATATATATATATATATATATATATATATATATATATATATATATAGTTTTGACGATGTTAAAACGGGTATAACTTGGTCGTTTTAAGTTCATTTTCCTCGTTCTTTATATTCACGGATTCGTTTTAGTATGCAGTAATATATTTTCGATAGCTCGGTTCCTCTAGGTTACGTTTAACACCTCTTTTTGCCCATCGAAAACTGTCAAACAGCATGCAGTTTTTTAGAAAAATAGTTTTCGTCGTTAAATTTACAAAAGTCATATCTCCTTCGTTATAAGCTCGTTTTAATCCGTTCTTTCGCCAAAAGTTTCGTTTTTGAAAGTATTTTCTAAATCTTTGGTCAAAATTTAACCATCATTCACTGATTTTCCCACGTTTCAAAAATAGGGACAGTAGGTCAATATGTAGTTTCAAAAACTATTTTCAAGTCTCTAAACTAGTTCTAATTTCAATCAAACCACTTTCAATCACCACAAAACTAGTCTAATCCTACCATACACCTTCTTAGGGTGTCATGGGTTCCTAAACATCATAATCAAGTAGATCTAACAATAATCACTTACTAAGGTTCAAAAGTTAAAAATTTATAAAATAAAGTGGTATAAGCTATTATATGCATGAGTTCTTGTAAGAAAAGTATATAATCATAGTAATAACTTGTAAAAATTATAAAAATGAGTTTGTTAACTTACTTGAAGGTTTAGGGAGTTTAGATGATGGAAAACCTACTAATCCTTAAGTTTCTATTTCAAAACTCCAACAAGGATGACTAAGTGAACAAGTTTATATCTTGATCTTGGAAAAATTATGATTTTTGCTTCTTCTTCTTGTTTAGGCCGAGCACACCAAGGGGGGGAAAAGGAGAGAAAAACCTTGCTAACACATGTATTATTACGAGAAATGAATGAGAAAATGGGGGTAATATCATGTTTAGGGACAAAAGTTTGGTGTGAATTAATTGTGGGTTGGTATAATGCACATGAGGAGGCTAGGAGAGGGGGGGGGGGGGGGGGGGGGCGGTTATGAAAGGAGGGAAAAGGGGGAAAATGTTGGGTGATTTATTTAGGAGGTTAGTGGTAATATTGTGTAGTATTTGGTTAGTTTTAGTTTTAATCGGGTACCGGGTTTGTTAGAAATAAATTTTATCAAAGTTATTCGGAACATAATAAAGTCGTAAAAGTTGTAAAAATATGTTGGGTACAAGTATGGAGAGTTTGGGTGATTATTGTTTAGTTTCCACGAAAACCGTCGTAGTTTAAATTAGACGTACGATATTAATTTAAATAAATTTCCAAAATACTGGGTAAATGAATTTTTATAACTTTTAAGATGTTAGAAGGGATATAAAAATATGGCAGGACCATGGTGGGAATATTTAGATATATTCGTTATATTTATTAATCGCGTGTTAACGTTTAATTATAAACACTTATACGTAAAACGTAAAATATACTAAATATATTAATTTGAATATCCTAAGAGTGGTATAGCATGTAAATGACATTATGATGATAAGCAGACTATTTCTAGTCTATATGAGATGTCCTTACCGATAATGCACGTGAATAGTGGAATTTCTTCCGGGAATGAATAGTGTTCTGTGAATAGTAGAATTTTTAAATGTTTCTCAGAATATCAAACGGTCATCAAAAACGATGAATAGTAAAAATGATGAATAGTGTTTTGATGAATAGTAATCGATGAATAGTGAATTTCCAAAGTTTGGGAGTAAACGTAGACGTGGAAAATATCGGGTTGTTACAGATAATATCAACCAAAGGATGGTCAACAAGTCAAACAGTCTAAACCAATGCTTCCGTGGAATACAGTGTTTCCCCGGGTCGTAATGTCCCAACGAGGTTGTGATGGTATTAAAAACAAGTTTGTGATCGGGTGAATATGAACAGGAAAGGGTATAAGTGTGAGTGTGTGATTAAACTAGGGTTTTATAAAACAAAATAACTTAGATAAACTATTAGAACGATTATGTGAAACCTAGATATCTAAAAACGTTTAATAACTAAAAACGCGTACGTTTAATTTAATTCGACATAAACGTACGAAACAAAAGACAGTTTTAACTAAAGTAGTAATTTGCATACCTTAGGGGCTTAAATGCAAATTAAATAAACTTAAAATATTTATTTTATAATTACTAATTGTTAGGAATACAATTATTCCTGTAAAAGTCTCGGTCACCTAATGATTGTAATAGCATTAAGTTAGCTCGTAGTTAGTTTGTTTATTAGTTAATTAGTATTATATTAAGTAACACCGTGGAAGAAGGAACGGGTCTTTACCCACTGTATGCCTGATCCACAGCCCGGGAGTGGGCGTAATATTGTAACTATAAATACCCCTCTCCACATGTGGAGAGGGTTGGACCTTCATTTTCATTTTAATCTAATCTTTTCCTTTTTCTTTCAAGGTTCCTCTCTTTCTCTCCTCTCCTCCCTCCTCCTCATTTCTACGCCTCACTCATTACCACTTGATCATGTTTCCAACATAGTTAGTATTCTAAAATTGGTATCAAGAGCCAAGGTTTCATCTTAGGGCCTTGTAGAATCGAATTTGATGATGTTTTGAGTGGTTTTGAGTGTTTGGTGTCACTCTCTTGGAAAACATCTTGGTTTTATCCCTCTAGTGTTGTTATACACGTTTGTGGTGTACTTTTACGTTCATTAGTGGTTGTAGAACACTGTAGGTCAGTTTGTGTTACCATATCATTAAGCTATTTGAAATTTGGAGTTAGTTTTGGGCGAATTTCTATGTTGCGTTTAAGTCCACTGTTCCATTGCTTGGTTGCGGTTAAGTTCTGAAATCTGCGGTTTGTTTGCTGCGGTTACTATTTCGAGAATACAAACAAAACGCAATGAAAGTGACAGTTTTGGACTTTTGTCTCTGCGAGTAGATTCTGCGGTTAAGTCTTCCTCAGCTTGCGTATTGCGTCTAGATTCTGCGGTTAAATATTGTGCGTTTGGTTCAAAGTACTGCGGTTAGATTCTCTGCGGTTAAGTGTGTTGCGATTAACTCATTGCGGTTAAGTGTCTTGCGGTCAAGTGCATTGCGGTTAGTTTCTGCGGTTAGGTCCTGTGGTTAGTATATCTTGCGGTTATCCCTTCACATGTGATTTCCTCCTTGCAATCTTCAAATGAAAGGACCAGTATCGTATGTTGACTCTAGTGGACAATCATGCTCGGACTTTCAAGGGAATGAGTCTCCTCAGTCATGCAAACTGCTTGAACTGGCAAGAGAATGTCACATTGAATGCTTCCATATACTTCAGTCACATCTTTCTATGCTACTTGAGGGCAATGGATTCGTAATGGGTTTTGAACGTGCATTCATGACACTTTTCGGTCAAGATGTCCAATCATTCACGGAAATTATGATCTTGAATTTGGATCAATTACGACAACGATTGGTCAGAAAAGAAACATCTAACGAGGGATCCTCTGCAGCCCTAGGAGTGCTCAGCAAACAACTGAATAATTTTTTTGACTCCAAATACTCCGTGGTCTATGATTACGACAGTCAGATGACTATGAAGTGCTTCGCTGAACACACAAAGATAGATGTTGATCAATATAGAGATATGCTACGTCAATACCTAGACAAGGTTAAAGAGTACGTTGAGAGACAGCCAATACTTGAACTTGGAGATGATGACAAGGCCGAGTCTCATGATGAGCAAGCATGTGATAGTTTGACGTCGGGTTTAACAGTGGATGCAAAGCTGGTCAACACTGAACTCATGGATGCAGAAAAGGATGATAGAGTCACTTCTGCTGAATTAGTGACCCAGGCTATGGTGAATATACCCACACCAAACTCAAGCAATGAGGTATCGTCAATTGATCAATATAATACACCATCAAACGTAAGTCGTCATACAGATCAAATCGATCTTAGTTATAACACAAATTTGTTGAGACAGGCCGACAGTGTACTACTCTTAACTAATTCAACAAATATGTGTTATAAAGGGGGAGAAAATGACCTGTATGATGTCTTCAAAAATGATTTGTTTGATGAAAACCCTTGTCTGAAAGTTGAGTTTTCTAAGACACTGGACCAGACCATGGTTGATAAAGAGGCATTTAATCAACTTCAAAAAAGGTTTTCACAATTACAAAAACACTGCATTGAACTTGAACTTGAAATACAACGTAAAGAAGAATGCTTTCAAAACTGCAAACCGTGTCTTAATCCTGAATTGCCTGATCTTAAAGAATATTTTCTGATCAACAATCTGAAAACTCAACTGCATGACAAGGACTCAACTATCAACTATCTTAAGAATCAAATCAAGATGCATGAGCAACGAAATGACGCCAAATGGAAATACAATGCGTATGAAACTAATTGCAAAATTACTAAATTACGTGTTGAAAATGAGAACCTCAAGGTGAAATGTAATAAACTATATGAGTCACTTAAACAGATAAATGCTGAGAACATCAATCTGACTGCCTCACAACTTGCTAACAACGATGATTTCTCTGCTCAAAGTCTGATCGCAGGCTCTAAAACTCCTAGTGATCACACAGTGCCAAGTGTTGTTTCAAAGTGTCAAATGAGCCTCAATCTTCCAAAACCATCTATCTTGGGAAAACCTGTCCTGAAAGATGTTGATTATCAAACTATCTTTAGACAACCAAATGCTTTTAGTCAAAAGAGACTCAGTCTTTCAAAACCGTCTATCTTGGAAAAACCTGTGTTGAAAAATGTTGGTTACCAAACTACCATTAGACAACCAAAGAATTTAAGTTTTGAAAGGTCTAAATTCTCGAATAAACAATGTGTTTCTCAAGTGGATAAAAAACGTAATTTGACTAACCTTGGAAGGCCAAAGCCCACATCTCATATACTAAATGGTCTTAAACCTGTTAAACCATTGAGGCGTTGTCCAAGGAAATATGACCATAGTATTACTCATCGCAAGAATGTAACCATGCATGAAACTATTCACAAGTTTAGATCTTCTTGGATACCAACTGGTAGGACATTCGTGATGAATGGTCACAAATGGTCATGTGAGTGCACTACTGACACGGGTGTTACAAAGGGACTACACAACAGGTCCGCTAAAACCTGCATGTGGAGTCCAAAGACACTGACATCTCCTGCTACTAGAGACACGTCTACTCACACGTGAGTTGACATCATGTGGACTCCTGACTACTTAGTTTCAGGACTCGGGCTAATCTGTTCACCCACTAACATGCTCACTGTTTATACTCTATGTCTGTAGATTTGTGTACATATTTTGTGTTTGCTTTACATTTATTATATTTGTTTTCTGGGTTATCTTTATGTGTATATTCTTTATTTCACATTGTGTTTTAGTACTTGCTCTATGTAGTCGGGTGCATCTCATATCTTGCATCATGGTATTTGTTGTTAGTTATGTGGGGTTCCTTTTCGCTTGTGCATCTCTCATGACTACAGGGACCAATCCTGGGCACTTGGATTATTGTCTTTTTTTGTGATAAGTGTAGTACAGGGACTTGATGTGTCAATATGCAATTTGTGTTTCATCTCATATTTAAGAAATTTTATTTCTTGCGTTTAGAATAAGTTAACCACAACTCATATTGCTATTAACTCATCTATACTTCTGTGCTGCGGTTAAGTCTTGATTGTGTTCCCTGTGTGCTCGATTCTTGGTATGTCAAGTGCTTCTATCTTCACATTTTCTATTTCCTTCCATGTTTTCGACTTCTCACTCATTGTGTCATCTTAGGTGGATACCCACGGTGATCACTGTCTCGCGTTAAAGAACTTGTGTCTAATAGGTTAGATCATGTTGGTTTTATTATACATGTATTCGTTCATCTTTTTGCATATATGTATGATTCACAGTCATGTGTGTTTAGATCTTGGATTTGTTGGTCTTGCGGTTAGGTCGATAACTCCACGGGTAGTGTTTTTGTTAGTAGGTAGGACAATGATACGAAGTGTGGAGAGTGTTCTTGATTGCGTTTAGGCCAATTTCTTGATTGCGTTTAGAATATGTTCTTGATTGCGGTTAGACGTACTTCTTGATTGCGGTTAGACTTATTTCTTGATTGCATTTAGACTATGTTCTTGATTGCGGTTAGACTATGTTCTTGATTGCGGTTAGATGTATTTCTTGATTGCGGTTAGATGTATTTCTTGACTGCGTTTAGACTTATTTCTTGATTGCGGTTAGACTATGTTCTTGATTGCGGTTAGACTATGTTCTTGATTGCGGTTAGATGTATTTCTTGATTGCGATTAGATGTAGTTCTTGATTGCGTTTAGACTATGTTCTTGATTGCGTTTAAGATTTGATTCTTGATTGCGATTAGTTTAAGATTCCTGATTGCGGTTAGATTAAGTTTTTGACTGCGGTTAGACCAAGCTCTTGAACTGCGGTTAGATTAAGTTATTGACTGCGGTTACCTATACTTGCGGTTAACTTGATGAGCGTTGACCATGTGTTGCGGTTCAGTTGGTTGCGGTTATCTTGACTTGTTGCGGTTAACTTAGGTTGCGACTACAACGTTGCGGTTAAAAATTTTGAGTCTGCGTTTAAGTGCTCTGCGTTTAAGTCTAACTAGGAACTTTCTTGGCACACTTTGTCTTACACTTATTGGTTGTGGTCAGCATGTGTGTTTTTGTATGGGCGTCTAAGTTTTTATGCATGGGTTGGTGTGTTTGACACTCATTCTTAAGTGTCTATACTACTATTCTACGTGTTGAATGATTATCTTGAGTACTTATTACTTGTCGTACATAACCCTTGGTCTTGTTCCTACTGCCTTACCATTTAATTCTGGGGTTTCTCCTGCTGCTAACACTCACCTTCACATATGGTTTTCTTCTGTGGTGATGTTTGTCAAATGCAGCTCCTATGGCAGAATCTATTGTCGAAGTGCCTTTGGCTCCACCTGTCCGTTCTGACGATGACATTTTGCCTTTCAACAAGTGGATTCCTATTGGGAAAAGTAACTGCTATGTTAAGACGGATAGACCTCAGAATCATCCCATATTCAAAGTTGCACTAGACATACTGAAAAACACCACCTTCTACAATGCCTTTACCGCATCCTCCTCTATCCCCTCCATCTACATCCAACAGTTCTGGAACACTATATGCCTTGACAAAACAACCAACATGTACAAGTGTCAGCTGGATGAGCATTGGGTGAACATCACCATGGAAACACTTGGTAGCGCTCTGCAGATATTGCCAACGGGTGATAATGTTGAATTTACTCCCCCACCTACTCCAGCTACTCTTATTGATTTCGTCAATGAACTTGGATACCCCACTCAAGTATCTACACTTTCCACAGTCATCACACATGACCTCTATCAACCATGGAGAGCAGTTGCAAGCATAATCAATTTTTGTCTGACTGGTAAAACATCAGGATATGAAAGACTTAGAGCTCCTTCTCTACAAATTCTCTGGGGTGTTGTTAACAGTGAGAACATCAATTTTGCTGAACGTATCTGGGAGGAATTCAGTCAGTCTATTCACTCTTTCTTGGTCGACAAAGCTAACCTTGAAGCAAACAAAGACGGAAAGAAAAGATCAGCCAAGCTTTCGATCCCAAGCGTTAGGTTTACTAAGCAGATCATACTGAGCCTTCAGCGATCTCTTAAATTTCACCCAAGAGAAGAATCCCCTCTTCATCAACCTACTGACGAACATCCACTTGGGTTCCTCAAATATGATTCAAAGAGCACTCGCGAGATCATATTCGGCATGGACATTCCCACTGCCCTTCTTACCCGTGATATACTGTCTACTCAATATTATGAGGAATATCTCATATTTCTGAAGAAAAGTCGGGAAGCACCCCCTAGTGAGCCAGCCGTTTCCACTAAGTCCGCAAGATCTACATCTAAGAAACGCAAAGGTGGTAATACCTCGGCTGCTTCCTCTGAAGGTTCCAAAAGGGTTAAGAAGACCACTGGAGGAAAAAGAACCAGCTCAAAAACTAAGTCTCCAAGTGCTGACGACCCCAATGCTGCACTTTGCTCCACTCAGTTGCCTCTGACTGAAGAAGAAATGGTACAAATGGCAACTGCTGAAAGCTTGAAAGCAACATATATGCCTCCGGTTCCACCAGTCAGTGGGATCAACATTAGAGAACCTCAATCTGAGAGAGCTTCACAGATCCAGCACGTGACTGGTAAAGGCAAGGATGTTGCCACAGAAGAGCAAGCATCACACACCCTACTGAAAATATCATCTCCTGCCTCCAAATCAACCAGCACCAAGTTTATCCTCAAAAGACGCTCACCAACATCCTCATCTTCTAAGCCTTCTTCTGAAAATGTCTCCTCACCAAGTCTTGGGGAACCAGATAAATCTAGCAGTGCTGAGTCTGACACCAGTTCAGCTCCCAAAGGTGATGGTTCACACCTCTCTACACAAGATGTTCCCAGCCAACAACCTGTACAGGATAAACCAGCTGATTCAGTTCCCCCAGTTGATCCACTCGATGACGAGTTTGTTTCTACTGCATATCCGGATATTCAAGGTAACCTCAAAATGAAAACAGATGATCCTAAGCTCGAGGTGATACCTGACAGCCCCACTGGTACGCTATCATCGTACAAGAATCTGGACACTTATGGCGATCAATTCCTCATGGATAAGCCAGATGATGCTGAAGGTGAAAAGTCCGGTGATGAGCATGCAGAAGTTGTGTCAATGGTTGATGTGCCTATTGTGCAAGACAACTCCACCATTCCTACCAAATCTGCACCAACGTCTACTGCTGGTCCCAACAACGATGACATCCCGCAAGCTGATGACACCCAAGAGAAACCGTCTGCATCTGCCGCTCCTGCTGACACTGAGAAGAAGTTAGATCTGGACACTTTAGCTGCCTTGACTGCTGATGCTGTTCAAGAAAATCTTGCCATTCGTGAGAAATTGGACAAGCATCCTCTCTGCTTAAAACCCTAGTAAACCTTAAACTGCCACAAACAATCACCAATCATAGCAGCAGATTATACAAGTTGGAGCATCTTGATCTTGAACAACAAGTATCTAAGGCAATCAACGAACAAGTTGCTGAAGCTGTCAACATTGCTCTCGAAGCCCCTCTCAGGTCCAGGTTCAAAGACCTTCCCATCAATGACATGAAGGTTATTCTGCAGCACAGTATGTATCAGCAGGGGCAACACACAGGACACGATGCTCACGTACAGCTGTATAAGGCACTGGAGGCCTCAATTCTACAAGATGATGCTGAGGAACACGCCCGGGACATGGAGATTGAACGTAAAAGAAAACAGCGGCGTCAGGGTCACCCCAAACCACCATCTGGCTCACCTCCACAACCACCTCTACCTCCACCACCTGCTGGGGAATCTGGTCCATCAGGCACTTCTTCACTGCCTGGTGGGTCACAAGCTCCTGGCGGATCATCACAACCCACCTCATCATCATCTCAAAAACATCAGACTGACAAGTCAACCAAGTCCGCTCCGTCTAAACAAGCAAAACATGTTAAGTATGCAGCTTGGACTACGTTTGATGCTGGTGCGACCTCCATTGCATCTCATGCCACTGAAGATCATGTCTTTAATGAAGCTTCAGTCACACCACAACACGATGAGTCATCCGACGACGAAGATGATGATGCTTCTACAACTCACATTCCTGGAAGACAGTGGTGGAAATCATTCACCAGAACTGACACCAATGATCCACCTCAAGTTCCCTTAACCAAAGATGACAAAGAGACATGGTGGAAACCAGATGACAGCAAACCACAATCACCTGAGCCCGACTGGACGATTCCTTCCTCTGATTTACCAACCAATGATAGCAACTGGATCAATGCAATCACCACCAGTTTTGTTCCACCCTCTGAAGATTCCCTACTTTCCCAAACTGGTGATATGGGAACATTCATCGCATGGTTCTGCAAGAAACGGGGTCTCTCTAAGCTCACTCAGAAGGACCTAGAAGGCCCAGCATTCAACATTGTCAAAGCGTTTCATCAGGATGTTAATCATCTACAATACCAGATGGAAGAGTGCCACAAGATGTTCAATGACATTGTGGATGAAGGAATGAAGAAGTATAATTACAACTCTCCACTTCCCTTGGGTGGGCCTCCAGGAAATGTTACTATCCAAGCAGAATTCTTCTTCAACAAAGACCTTGAATATCTTAAGCTTGGGAGTAGACAATGCAAATCAGCCTTGTCCATCACAAAGATGAAAGCTGCCCATTATTCTGACATCGGGTTGGAACAGTTGGTCCCCGACAGTATGTGGAGTATTCAAAAATGCGACTACAACATCTCTGCATCTCTGGGCATTTCACACTGGTGGTTGAAGAAACAACAGTTCTACATAGATCGGTTTCAAGCTCCAGGTGACCGTAAGTCAGTTCGCTCACCCCTTCAAATCATTAGTGTGGTTAAAGTTCTAATACATCCCATCTATGGATATGACTATCTCAAGAGCATTACACTCAGAAGAGCAGACTTCAAGGACTACACCATATCCGAAGGGGATTTCAAACACCTACGCCCTAATGATTTCGAAGACTTGTATCTTCTCCATCTTCAAGGGAAGCTGCATCATCTACCATCACGTGAAATGAAGTCTCTTGTGTTTGCTGTACTTCACTGGATCCGGGGCATCGTCATCAGGAAACGGGTCGAAGACTTTCAGCTTGGTATCGAAAGCTACCAATCCCAGCTCAACCTCACAAGACCCCTATGGAATGTTAGCAGTCTGGAACGGGTTGCGGATTTTACAGTCATTGAATCTCCTCTAGCAACTGTATTTCGAGACAAGTACAATGTGCCCATAGTTTTGCGCTTCAATGAAATACACAAGTTCAGTGACGGTACCTTGCGTCTGGTCGAAGAGGCACTGGACTTCAGAGTGAAAGAATACAACGTTTATGCCCAGGGAACTAGACGGTATACCAATAACTGGACTGCAAATGAGTCAACCCGAAACAAGAGGTTTTTGGCTGGCATCCGCAAGAGATTAAAGATACGAAGAATCTTCCGAAGCCTGGAGTGCTACGTTGGTGGCAGAGTTCGTGAAGGGGACTACCGTCTTCTCCAACGTACTGAGTAATAAGATCAGTAATGGGGTGCAGTGTCTCAATTATGTGTGTTGGTTGGAATGTTTGTGTTGTACTGTTATTTGTTTATGGCCCTCCTTGTGTATCCTTATAAACATTTCTCTTGCCTTCTGCATCCTATCTCGCATTATGTACATACTTCTATATATATATATATATATATATATATATATATATATATATATATATATATATATATATATATATATATATATATATATATATATATATATATATATATATATATATATATATATATATAAATAGAAATATATATAACCATAAAAAAAAAAAAAAAAAAATTACAAAAATTTCAAAAATAGTCTTCTCACGACATGTCTCTTGTATAATCTATATTATGTACGATTCTAGAAATGTCATTCAATAATGACACGGAATCATACATATGCTTGAGCAAGAGTTTTTCGGTTTCAAATAAAGTTCTTTTCAAAAACATGTCGTATCTCAAAACGTTCTTAAACTATGGCTTACAGTCATTTCAGGCTGCAACCCGAACTTCAAACTATGGCTTGTAGTCATTTCAGGCTACAACCCGGTCTTCATAAATTATGGCTTGCTATTACTTCAGATAGCAACCCGGTTTTCAAAATTAAGGAAAACACGTCGCCAAAAGGACGGTTGTTCCTAACAAAGGGTGCCGTTCATCCGAGCGTGAATTACTTTATATTCATGCACCCTCGATCTAATGTACGCTTCAGTGCATTATTTCTTGATAAAGAAGAGAAATCTTCTTTTTGTCGCCAAATACTTTCCCTTCTATGATTTTTCCGGGAAGTATTTGTGCAAAACTTGGTGGTACCATGAGATTTTGATTGAAAATCAATTTGAACTCAAAGTTTGATAAAATTTTCACTCAATCAATGACGTTATTAGTTTATGAAAATATTTATGCTTTAACATCCGTCATTGATTGAGGGGGAGAGTGATTTCTCAAAATTTTATGTATCATCAAAACTCCCCACACTTCGTACATAATACCTTGCAACAAAATGATTTGTGATGGTTATGTGTCAGAATGAGTAAATTTTTCAAAGAGTTTTCATTAAAACTTCGAATCTTTTGCAAACTCTTCAAATCTGACACATAACAACCTCCCTCACAGTTTGAGGGGGAGCAAGAAAAAGTTCCTTTTATCAGAAAATATTAAACTTGACCGCATTTCTCTCCCAAAAACGCTTTCTAAATTATTTAAATCAATTGAGATAAAAAATCTCGAAAGATTTGAAATTTTTGATCGGGGGAGAGAATGTGATTTAAATATGAAATCTGATAATCAAAAGTGATCTTTTGTACACAATAATAGGCTCCCACATATGTGCTAAACACTTTCGAATATCGATGCACATATTAAGGGGGAGCAAAAGGCGTTTGTGGAAGTTATACCAAAGACCGACCATTTATCTTTATGCATGGAGTTATAAGGTTGGTTAAGGTTAGGTATGAATTCCCATGATCCACCAGAACCGGAAGGATCTTCCCAGGGACAATCCTCTAGATAGAATAGAAGTCCTTAGGAATGATTATGAAAAAAGGAGTAAAGATAGAAAGGGAAGAGTGCGGACTGAGATAGAGCTAGGACTGGAACAAACCCAACAAGGTTCTAGTGATGAAGTCTCGGTAAGCACTGAAGGGGTTGAAGAATGAAAAAGAAATAAAAAGAGAAAGGGTGAAAAGAAATAGCCCTCCATATATTCAACCTTAGGGCAGAAACCGGGTTCAATTCATAATCTACTGGCTGTTACTAAGGTAACACCGGTATTGAAGACAAGACGTCATGGACCCAGTGACGCACTGCACTAAACTTCCCAACCACTCAAGTTCTCTTAAAAGAGCTTGTTTCATTCTCACGGGGAACCCTGTGCAATGTATTGAACGCTCATTGCGAGCTATGTTGATACCTAAAACAGGAGACGCCTCCCTAGTCTCCAGGAGCGGATCAAAACGCACTATTGAGTCTAGAGCCATGAGATCATCCACAAATCTCGTTAGGACACATTCCAAATATGCTTATTGTTTCACACAATGTGGAAAATAAGATAAAATATTTAGAGTCCTACGCATTATCCTTGTGGTATTGCCAGAACATCCGAGTGATATGAAAATATTCACAATGAAGATGGAAATCCTTCTAGAGCGAACATCTTTCAAGCTCTTGGTAGGTGACATGTGAGATCCTTCTTGGATCAATGATCAAGTGACAACTGGAAAGCAACAATGGTGCGATTCAACATTGAATCAAACTTGTTCCAGGATATGGATTGACGGATACTTTTGCTAAAACCTTTCAATGTGCTCACAAACTTACTTTTCGAGCACATTGATTGTGTAATATCTTTCAAACAAAAGTATTTTTGATGGAAATGTGATTCAAAGTATAAAAATCTCGTCGTGTCTCAAAAATGTTTATCATATGACACGCGAGAGATTTCTATAAATCAATTTCTCATCAATCCGTGAATATTTATTCACCGATTCACTCTATCGTGATGTCTGCTTTGAGACGTTCCGGTATGAGAACATGCTAAGGATGAAGATTCCGAAGTGGATTCTTTGGAAAATTCATTACTACAAGCTGGAAATTCCTGTCAAGGAGAGTCCTCTTTAAAAGAGACTCTACCTGATCACAGGTCGGTTTTCACAAAACCGGAGGGTAGTCTGTCCTCGCAGAACGAATGACAAATCCATATTCGTTCTCTATCTTTATTGCTAACTGTTTTATTTCAGGGACACATATAAAGATGGCGTTGATGGCTCCAGTTTCCAGCTGAATCGGGTCAATCCATACCTCATGCTCACACATCCACCACACAATCAATGAAGATGAGAGACTTGCTACAACAAAATGTTGAGAGACTACCAACAACGTTTCCGCAACTCTGATGAAAAAGTCTCCTGATCCACAACTCTAAATTCAAGTCTCCTGATCTAGAAGGGTGTGAGCATGATGGTCCTTATGTCACTACATCACATGAAGGCAATACAACTATGGATGAGCTTGGAGATTTACTTCGGCTGATGATCTCAAAGAAGCTCAAAGATCACACATCACAAAGGAACTCTAATCACAAGTTCGCTTGGTTGAAGTACGAAGTGTGCTAAAAAGAGAAGAATCAGATCCTACGAGCTAAAAAGACTTAAGAATGCTTAAAGACCAAAGATCTTAACTTCAAAGGTGACCTCGCTTAGGGGGAGATTGTTAGGAATACAATTATTCCTGTAAAAGTCTCGGTCACCTAATGATTGTAATAGCATTAAGTTAGCTCGTAGTTAGTTTGTTTATTAGTTAATTAGTATTATATTAAGTAACACCGTGGAAGAAGGAATGGGTCTTTACCCACTGTATGCCTGATCCACAGCCTGGGAGTGGGCGTAATATTGTAACTATAAATACCCCTCTCCACATGTGGAGAGGGTTGGACCTTCATTTTCATTTTAATCTAATCTTTTCCTTTTTCTTTCAAGGTTCCTCTCTTTCTCTCCTCTCCTCCCTCCTCCTCATTTCTACGCCTCACTCATTACCACTTGATCATGTTTCCAACATAGTTAGTATTCTACACTAATTATTTAATTACTTATTATTATTTAATAACTATTATTAATTATCTAATAATTCACTAATAAATAAGAAAATGTAAAATAAGTCTAGAAATAAAAAATTAAAATTTCTGAAAGTCTAAAATATAATAAAACTTATTTTAAAAATAAAATTATATTTTTAATACTATTTATCTAATTATTATTAATTATTAACTATTTAATTATTAATTAACTATTTATATGTTTTAAATTATTATAAATACTAAAAAGACTTAGATAATTAAGAAGATTTTTATAAATCTAATTAACCATCACAGGAATACTAAAAAATTATAAAAAGTTTATTTTATGTATTTTTAAACTAGTTTACTAATTATTATTCTATTTATTAATTAACTACCAATTAAACTATTTAAATTATAAAAACTAGTAAATGAATAGTAAAAATTACAAGAAAATTTATAATATTATTTTATGACTTATAAAAGCTAGGAAAAATATAAAATCTAGGTGTTGCTTTATAAAAACTAATTATGCTATTTAAAACTTAATTATTGATTAATTATTAATAAAACTAATTTAAATTATAATTAATACCAAAAACAAAATAAAAATCTGAGAAAATTATTAAAAATACTTTAATATAAAAGGAAATTAATAAAAATATAAAAATATAGGTTACTTAATAAAAATCTAAAAATGAAAATTAAAATTAAATTATATTAAATAGAAACTATCACTTATTTTTATATTGGTTTTTCTGGAATTTTCTTTTACCAACCTACTTTATACCTAAAAATGACTAACTTTTGTAAAAACAATTATTTTATAAGCTAATAATAAGCACTGTGAAAAGCAATAAGCTCCACAGTTGACTTTATTTGACCAAACAAGCAAATAAGCTCAACTAAGCTTGTGTGGGACCCACTATGGTAAAATCTAGTTCCAATAAGTTGTTTGAACTTGTTAAAGCAAGAAAAAGCAATAAGTGTTTACTGAATAAGCTAACAAGCTCAAAATAAGCACTTGGTTTCTTGTATGAACTCAGAAACTGGGACAGACTTTTGTGGCTAAATTAGGTGGGACCAGGGGTCTTATGGTCAAACAAATAGTCAACTAAGGGAGCCTGGTAAGAGGTGGGGTTGAAGGGAACAAAGTTTGAGGTGTGGGGCCCACTGTGGTGGTCACAAATCACCACCAAAGTGGTGGTGGTAGGGTGATATCTGCTGGTGTAGGGGATGATCTCCCCCTGCAAGTGACTTTGGGGTGATGGTGATCCCCACACAAAATTACTAAAAATAAAAGGATGATGGTAACTTAATATTGAGCTGGTATACAACTAAACCTCAAAAGCTCAAATTCCAAAACACATTACAAAATTCAGCAATATTCATGCAAGTTTTATGAAAACTGAGAACAAGCAATTTTGACTTTTTTCACAAGAACTCTAAGTTGACTTATGTGAATTTTGGACTTGATTACTTTACTGAAAACATGTAATTAGGCTACAATGAGATGATTAGAAGCTAAATTAACAACTTAAGAAACTATATAATTGATCTATGGTTCCAAAATCACAACAGTGGATGAAAACATAAACTTAAACCATGATTTTGACTATTTGACAAATAAGGAGTGGATTTTTCACATGAATAGACCTAGTTTAACCTACTGTGACATATAGAAATAACAACCAAATCCTAGAATTCCCTGGTGCTCAATGGAAGCTGCTGAGCCAAACACCCCTATATACTAACTGATTTCATGATTTATTGAGATTTCCACTGATTCAGGCCATGATCTTTAAACCTAAGCTCATGTAATGGTGTAATAAACTTAAGTGGGCACATAAATATCAAAAATAACAACAACAACCTAAGAATTCATAAGATGCTAATTATCACAGTCAACTTAAGAAACTAAAGAACCAAAGATTTTCATGAACAAGTGATTGATGCTAAACCACCTAACTTAAATTAACCAAAGAATGGTCAACTAAGTCAAATAGCCTATATCAATGCTCCGGGTAATATAATGTATCACCGGGTCGTTAAATCCCGTTGAAGTGTGAATTGTAACTCTAGCGTATTTGTGATCGGGTAATTATTCACAGGAAAAGGTTATGATCAGAATTATTTGGAATTTATTAACAAATATAGCTTAGGAAAGCTACGTGAGTGATTACTGGAATTTAGATTACGGGAATTTGAGCTAAAAACTAAAAACTTACGTTTTAATTAAAAACGTAAACAGACGCACAAAACAAAAAGTACAACTGTAGGATGGAAAGGGTTAAAAGTGTAAAATTGAAATTTTTATAATCCTAATGATAAAAGAAAAGTTTAAGAAAAATTAAAATTATTTTTACACTATTTAATTATTTATAATTAATTAATTACTAATTATCTATTTAATATTAATTAAACTAATTAGAATTATTAAAAATACTTAAAAGACTTAGAAAATTAAGAAAAAAATTTATAAATCTAATTAACCATCATGGGAATCCTAAAAAATTATAAAAAGTTAATTTTATGTATTTTTAAACTAATTAACTAATTATTATTCTATTTATTAATTAATATCTAATTAAACTATTTAAATTATAAAAACTATTAAATGAACAGTAAAAATTCTAGAAAAATTTATAAAAATATTTTAACTAAAATAAAAGCTATAAAAATTATAAAAACTAGGTTATACTATTTAAAAACTAATTATGCTATTTAATTGTTTAATATTAATTAAAACTAAATTAAACTAAAATTAATTAGAAATACCACTAAATGACAAAAATAAAAATCTGGAAAAATTTGTAAAATTATTTTAACCTAAAATATAATTTCTAAAAATATAAAAGTGATATATTACTTAGAAATTAATTAAAAAGAAAAATAAATAGATAAATCCTATTAAATAGAAGCTATCACTATTCTTAAAAGTGGTTTTTTTTTTTATTTTTTCTTTTTCTAAACTGATAATAAGATAAAAACAAGTAACTTTAACAAAAACACTTTTGTTTTAACCCAACAAATAAGCAATTCAAGTGCTTATTGCACCCACAGTTGACTTTTGTTGACTGTGGAGTGTTTTAGCTCAAATGATGAAATGTGGGGTCCACAATGGTTAAACCTGGTTTCTCTGAGTTCACTAATCAAGAATAAGCAAGGAACAACCAACAAATAAGCCTTAATAAGCCAAAAAGATCAAATAAGCAATTAACTTATTGGTTTCTGAAGCAGTTTTGGGACAAACTTAAGAGCCAAAATCAAATGGGGTCCACAGGCCTAGGGGTCAAACTAAAGGGTCAAATACACTCCCTGGTAGGAGGGTGGTTGAAAGGTGCAAGGTAAAGGCTATGGGACCCACTGGGTCAGTCACAAAAGCCTACCAAAGTTGGGTGGATGAGCAAGTCTGCTGAGAATCAAATATAAACAAACAGGTGGGACAAACTAGGGACTGCTTGCAGCCCTAGTATACAAGCTTGAAAAAGCTAAAGGTAAAATGGAACTTTGAGTGGGGTAGCTCAGCTTCACAATAAACCAATAAGCTTGGCTTATGGCCTATTGATGAAGTGTTGGGAGGCTATGGAAAAAGGGTCACTGAACTGAGTTTACACCCTACTCAGTTACTAATCCAACTACACCCCTAGATTTGATGGTCAACTAAGGGTCAAAACCTCAAAATTAAGAGCTAATCTGAACAAAGGGCTTATTTAGCTTACAAATAAGCCAGCAACTACAAGGAGGTCCCACTAATGAGCAAAATACATCCCTAAAATTTTGGTCTTATCACTGACTGAGTCAGTATACCACTAGAGGTCAGGTAACAAAAAGAAACAAAATAAGACAAGTCAAATAAGCCACACTCCTAAATAAGCTATGGTCTTAACAACCCTGATGATGAACTACTCAAATAAGCTAAATAACCAAGCTGGGGCCCACTGAGGATCAATATACAGGCCCCTAAAAGTGGGTCTGTTTGGACAAGTCTTGTGTTGCAGGGGAGATACCTTCCCCTGCAGGTCTCTTTGGAAGAAGGTGGGTCCCACAGATAAAATAACAAAAATATAACAATACTAGGATTCCTAAGATGAGCTGAGACACAATATGATGAAGAAATTACAAGTTCTAACTCTCAACCTAAAAATAACAAGAATTCCTTGAAGATTTGGAAAAATCTGAAAGTGCACTTTTGACTTTTTATGAAAAAACTAGATTTTTGACTTTTATGAATTTGAACTGATTCTAATAGACTATTTGATGTTTGTACAACTTAATTCAAACTGAATTTAACAAGAATAACTAGATTTGAAAGTGTTTTGAAGGATTTGATAATTTAAATCACAACAGTTAAGCTGTTGTGATTCTTACTTTGCAATTTTGACTTTTGTGAAACAAGTGACCAAAACAATGATCAATATGGACTGTATTGAGCCTAAAGAGAGATACCAAACCAAACTTAACACCTGATAACTCAAATAACTAAGCTCAATCACTTCTTCCAAACACCACTTTAACAAACTCTATATGACAGATATGAAGTGGCTGAGCAGATTATCAAATGAACTAGACTAGTTACCTTACACTAATCAATAAGAGACTTCAAATAAACAAAATCCACAAAAGTTTAAACAAGCAAACAGTACACAAAGAAAAATGGATTTCAAGATCTTACAAATGCAATCCTGCCCCTGAATTCACAACCAATGATACATGCCAATACTTATAGCTTTCCACAAAGCTCTAAACCCATGAAGATCCAGATTACACCTTGCTCCAATCCTTGTTCAACCCATATCCATGATTTTTATTTTATTTTATTTTTTTTTTTTGATTTTCCTTAATGTCTGAATAATTCCCTTAAAACTTTGTTAATAGTGATTTCACAAACTTAGAAAACCTTAGAAATTGAGTATTATTAGCTTAAGTGAGCTTGTGAATGACTTATAACACCAATTACAACTGCTAAAATAATTGAAATAACTTGATTGAACTTAGAAACTGAAACAGAAGATAAACTTAAAAGGAGATTTGCATTAACTTTTAAAAGTTGATTACATCTGATATATAAAACATTACAAAAAACTAAAAACTATCTATATCTAATGCTTACATACAGCCACTACTTATACTAGGAGACTAAAAAATAAACTACCAAATCTTCCATGTGGCCTTCTGTTCACGTTTGAGAATTTCCATGGCTTTCTTACTGACCTTTGACCAAATCCTCGCCGTTCGATTGAGATTTCATTAATCCAAGCCTTTGATTTTGTTTTCCCGCCAAAAATCCTAACCGGCTAAATTAAGTGGAATAGGTGGGTGTTGGTGAGGGCATTTATGGTGGTGGAGATGTTAGGTTAAGTATTAATTGTGGGGGGGTGAGTTGGTGAAAAGGTGGAGGTGGGGGAAGAAGACATGGAGCTGGATTTGTGGGATTTGGTTGGGGAAGAAGACGGGTATGGGGGTTTGACCTGGGTCAACGCCAGGGGTGTGTTAACAAAAGATGGACTGGGCCTGGGGTTGGGTTTGTGGTACTGGATCAGACATGGCTTGTTTAATTTTTGGGTTTGGTAATAACAAAGGGTGGTTTGGTTTGTTTATTATGAGTCCACTAAACATCAAGGACCATATTTGTAATATTTGCAAAACCCAAGGACTGAAATTGCCCTACTCCCAAAGTTCTCCAAAGTGTCAATGTTTCCACATGCCAATAATTCAAGGACCAATTTTGCCTTTTTCCACATTTTTCAAAATTTCAAAACATCCCAGGGACTATTTTTGCCATCTTTGGATTTTCAGGGACTAATTATGTAATTTATGAAACCTTGCAACCCAAATATGATATTTTGACTTAATTTGACTTTTAAGACCTTGGGTTGACTTTTCCTTAAAAAATAAATGCATAGGGACTAAAATTGACAAGTTTTGAAACTTGGGAGACTGAAACTGCCAATACTGCAAACTTTGTACGTTTTTTCTTTGTTTTTGCACATTTTGCTTTTAAAACACATAAAACACAATCCCTGGGATAATTTAAGTATTTTGATATCTTTTTGATTGTTTTTGTGCGTTTTGGCAGTTTAAATATATCGAAAACGATGAGTGTTTGAGCACTCATCAACAAGCATTCAACCTAACTTCATAAACTTATTATATTAATCCTAATAAACATTAAAACACATAAAAATACCAACATAAGAAGATGAAACAGTGATTTGCAAAAATTGAAAAATGACTTACAAAATTGGATCCAACTGAGAATAAGTGAACCAAGTACCATGAACTATTCCTAAAGCTCACCAATGAGCACTACAACAAGTGCAATCCAAAATCACCATGCTCCATTGCTTGTATTATCACTAACTTTTATTTTTTTTTATTTTTTTTTGCTATTTATTTTTATTTTTCTTATATTTTGTAATTATTGAGTAAACTGATTGCAAAGCTTTCAAATCTTAAAAAAAAAACTTGTGAATAAGATTAACTTAACTTACTGGAACCATAAACCACAACATTTAACAATTTAATATGAATTTGTCAAATTCCCTCAAATTACCAAATTCGAATTTAATGAACAAAAGTATAATTAAGGGATCAAGGAAGCTTGAATTACAATAATATAACTGAGTACAACCTATTTTGATTGAAATTACAACTGAAATGGTAAGTTACACTACCTACGATTTAATTATATTAAAACTAATCTAATACTCTTCATCCCCTGCTTCTTCTTCCTTTTGTAGAGACTTTTGAGGTTTGTGGGACCCACTGTGACCTTTCCCACCACATCAGAGCCCTTGAAATGGTCAATTTAATCCTGGCCATTTGAAACCGCTTTTCGCTCCAAAAAGTCATGGTGTCAGTATTTGTTGCGTGTAAGGGTTTTTAGGGGTTTGGAAGGTTGTGTGAGGTGGAGAGACAGGTGGGAGATATTTTGGAGGCCAAGTTGTGGTGAAACAGGTGAGGTGGAGGGTGGTATGGTGGTCTGTGAGGGAGGAGGTGGTTTTAGGGGGAAGAAAGGGAAAGGGAGTGGTTTGGTCAAACGGGTTTGACCCCGTTTATATTATTAAGGGGTGTTGGGCTGGTTTAGTTTGGGCCTAGGAATAGGAAAAAGGGGTGGGCTTGGGTAGTTTAGTTTGGATTGGTTTTTTGGTTTTAATAAATATAAAGGGTCCGGTTGTATTTAAGTGTAACATAGGGACCAAAAATGTAATTTTATGAAAGTTTGGGGAGCTGAAGTGTAACTTTTCCAAAGTTTAAATAAGGACTAAACTTGCCAAGATGAATAGTACAAGGGGTATGTTTGATATTTTTCACTTTTTAAATACCCGGGGACTATTTTTGCCAAACTGTAAAACTTCAGGGACCAAACATGTAATTTCACCAAACTTTCCAACCAAGCACCATTCCTGCCATAAATGATTAGTATAAGGACCAAAATTGATTTTTTCAAAGTTTTTACATCCCAGGGACCATTTATGTCAATTTTGCAAAGTACAGGGACTAAACTTGTAATTTTGTGAAACTTTGCACCAAAGGACTAAATATGTAACTTTGTGATTAAAAAGGACCTTTGGTGACTTTTTTAAGTTTTTAGAATAACCAGGGACTAGTTTTGACAACTTTTGAAACTTGAGGGACTGAAACTGCCAATTATGCAAATTTTGTACGTTTTTCATCTATTTTTGCATATTTTGCATTTGAAACATATAAAACACACTTCTAAGATATTTTAAGTATTTTGATGCATATTTGAGTGTTTTTGGATGTTTTGACAGCTCAGATTAGTATAAAATGATAAGTATTTAGACACTCATCAATCCCCCACGCTAAAACATTGCTAGTCCCTAGCAATCTTTTGAGAAAAACTTAATCGATTTGAAAAACTCTTTACCAAAAGCCATCACTTCTGGAGTAGCCAGATGTAAGAACTGTGGTACACCTGATAACCGTGTGATTTTGAGCAAACCACCAGTTGTCAATGGATTTGATTTGTCTTTACCAAAATCCGTTTGCTTCTGGACTAGCCAACTCTTGATGGAATAGTCAACATCTTGGTGAGCTGATTACCAATTATGGATTTTCCACTGCCTTTACCACAAGCCATAATCTTGCGGGCTAGCCAACTCATTCGCTTTTTAGGATATGGCGAGTTGAGGTACCATACAATTTTGGGCAAATTGCAAGCCATAAACGGATTTGAGTTATCTTTACCAAGAACCGTTTGCTCCTGGATTAGCCAATCCTTATGTGGGTTAGACGACTGATAACCATTTATTGCGTTCTAAGTGAGAAAATTTTTAAAATTTAGGCTAAAATGGGGGTTCTTGATGGAACATGTGTTTAAATTCGTTAGAATAACGAATCTCCCCCCACACTTAGAACTGAATATTGTCCTCAATATTCAAAGTACCGGGTGTTAAACCAACACTTAGAACGTAAGAAGGAAAATACTCATAGCCTTTATTTAAATTTATGTACACATTTTTTTTTAATAGAGCATATATATATATACAACAGCAGGGTTAGTATTTCCCCCACACTTAGGGTGAAAACCCTAAGTACATGCTACTGTTTTTGATTACCGAGTCGCTAGCTTGACTCGACCCCGAATTCATTTGTCCATGGGGAAGCATGATGTGGAAGAGACAATCTGCATCGGACTTTCATTCAAGATGTTTGGATAAACATTTGAAGCACGTGAAAGTTCCACAACGATGAGATAAGTACCCGGCTCATAATTTATAAATGAGAATGACGGGGTCAAAGATAATGTCCTCACTCCCAAAAGAGTGAAGAACAGGAGAAGCCACGGGATATATGAAGAAAAGAAAGAAAGTCATGATGAAAATCATGATTAATTCCTCATCTTCAATAGGAGAATTCATTGTTTCATGAATCTCCTCTTTTAAGCTCGTTTGATCAAGACATATTATGGGTATGTCTAGATCAAAATAGAAATTATCATACTCCGGTGGAGATATGATCTAAGTGAGTTCAAAGGAGAACTCCTCATAAAGAGAATCATTCACAAGATGTAAATCCGTGAACTCATGTTCCGTTGTGGACTCATCACTATCCTTGATCTGAGTACCAAATAATGGGTTATCAAAAATTAAAGTGAATTCAGATTCGAATTCAAATAGAGGATTGGTGATAGTAGTTTTGAATGCTTCGGGAATAATGTGATTAACATTCTCTACTGGTCTGTTGGGATAAGAACTGAGTGAAGGATCATTATGTAAGAGACTTTCCATCTCTTCCAGATCGGCTTTGAAGTCAAAAAGGTCATCATTACTTCTAGATAGAAGTGGAATGATGTGAGTGAGTTCCTCTGTGAAATCCTCAAGAAGAGGATCAACATCAGAATGAGGCAGTGATGCCTCAATATACTCAATGTCTCCATAAGATATACAATCATCACTGGAATTAGAGACATTCTCAATTTGATCATTTGGATTATCAGGGGGGCAGGAATATCACACATATGATCAAGAATTCCCTGTGACTCACTTGGGATTGGAACAAGGTTCTCAACACTAGACTTTATGAATTCGTCAGATTCCTTTGCAGGAATTATGTCAAGATGCTCGTCCCCCATGCTCAGAGAGTGAGTGGGAACCTCGGGTATGATATCAGTAGACTGAAGGAGATGAGAAGGGCTAGCATACATGGATTTTATAATTTCCATTTGTTCAGCTGCTAGTAATTCTCCCATACTCTTTTCTCCCTGTATTTCTATGGAAGGAGTCTCAACTGATGAACTTGATGAGGTATCATCACTTTCATCATCTTCATCGAGAAGAGCAGCATTTTGAAATTTGGTACGTGTTATAGGTGCTTGTTTTAAGACTAGTAATTCTTCCATGCTTCTTTCGTTTCTAACTGCATGTGCTTCTGCAAGTAATTCCGCGATAGATTTATCACGAGAATATTGAGTGAGTGGAGACTGTGGGGGTGTGGATGTGTCAAAACCGGATGTATGAGAACTAGAACAATGTTCAGGTTTATAATACGGTTGACATTGGAAATCATCATGAGGACCCCCACAATGTACACAAGAAAAACTTGGTGCATTGTGAAACGAAATATTAGCTAACTCCTCCTTAAGGTCTTTAAGTTTCTCAAGAACCTCTAGACAAAGGTCTTGCTGGTATTGAGGAGTTGCTTGGTTCATTTGGTACTGTGGAGGTGGGTCTTGAAACGAATAATCGTAATTGTTACAAGGAAATGGATTCCCTGTTTGGCAATCCGAGCTAAAGTGAGGACCTCCACAGTACTCACAACAGTTGAACTGATGTGACTGTGAGTCGTATGTGTTTGAGTCATAATTGTTATCAGGAACCTGCTCATAGACAAGCGTGCTTCCTGATTGACAATCAGAACTGTAGTGTGAACCACCACAGTACTCACAACAGTTAAACTGCTGAGTCTCATGGTGTGGAAGCTGATGGTAAGAATCAGTCGTGTCAGGGTAGGAATAGGGATTTTGGTTATAGACAGACCCGTTTCCTGACTCTACCATGCCACAACTGGGGCAATTACCACCATTATAAGAACTACCACACCATTGACAGACAAGAGGGTGAGAATAAGACATAGAAAGAATCAAAGGGTTTAGGGGGTGAGAAATGAAGAATCAAATAGGTAGGAGTGTAAAGGTGAATATTTTTGGTATTTTTAAAAATTTTTGTAGTACTAATAAGAAGGAAAATATTTTTGGTTTTTTGTGTTCGTTGAAAACTGATTTTAAAAAGTTTTCGGGAACAGTTTTGTTTTTATATGATAATAATATGAACAAGGATGGATAAATATACAATGAGCGTGTATTCAGGTTCACTAATACGCAAAATCGTTTAGAATAAGCGCACAACCTCCCCGGCAGCGGCGCCAAATTTTGATTGAGCTCAAACAGTCAGATAATATCAACCAAAGGATGGTCAACAAGTCAAACAGTCTAAACCAATGCTTCCGT
Source organism: Artemisia argyi (assembly GCA_030686995.1). NCBI lineage: Eukaryota > Viridiplantae > Streptophyta > Magnoliopsida > Asterales > Asteraceae > Artemisia > Artemisia argyi. Next base: position 126,192,932 of record CM060697.1, read on the forward strand.
GGAATACAGTGTTTCCCCGGGTCGTAATGTCCCAATGAGGTTGTGATGGTATTAAAAACAAGTTTGTGATCGGGTGAATATGAACAGGAAAGGGTATAAGTGTGAGTGTGTGATTAAACTAGGGTTTTATAAAACAAAATAACTTAGATAAACTATTAGAACGATTATGTGAAACCTAGATATCTAAAAACGTTTAATAACTAAAAACGCGTACGTTTAATTTAATTTTACATAAACGTACGAAACAAAAGACAATTTTAACTAAAGTAGTAATTTGCATACCTTAGGGGCTTAAATGCAAATTAAATAAACTTAAAATATTTATTTTATAATTACTAATTATTTAATTACTTATTATTATTTAATAACTATTATTAATTATCTAATAATTCACTAATAAATAAGAAAATGTAAAATAAGTCTAGAAATAAAAAATTAAAATTTTTGAAAGTCTCAAATATTATAAAACTTATTTTAAAAATAAAATTATATTTTTAATACTATTTATCTAATTATTATTAATTATTAACTATTTAATTATTAATTAACTATTTATATGTTTTAAATTATTATAAATACTAAAAAGACTTAGATAATTAAGAAGATTTTTATAAATCTAATTAACCATCACAGGAATCCTAAAAAATTATAAAAAGTTTATTTTATGTATTTTTAAACTAGTTTACTAATTATTATTCTATTTATTAATTAACTACCAATTAAACTATTTAAATTATAAAAACTAGTAAATGAATAGTAAAAATTACAAGAAAATTTATAATATTATTTTATGACTTATAAAAGCTAGGAAAAATATAAAATCTAGGTGTTGCTTTATAAAAACTAATTATGCTATTTAAAACTTAATTATTGATTAATTATTAATAAAAATAATTTAAATTATAATTAATACCAAAAGACAAAATAAAAATCTGAGAAAATTATTAAAAATACTTTAATATAAAAGGAAATTAATAAAAATATAAAAATATAGGTTACTTAATAAAAATCTAAAAATGAAAATTAAAATTAAATTATATTAAATAGAAACTATCACTTATTTTTATATTGGTTTTTCTGGAATTTTCTTTTACCAACCTACTTTATACCTAAAAATGACTAACTTTTGTAAAAACAATTATTTTATAAGCTAATAATAAGCACTGTGAAAAGCAATAAGCTCCATAGTTGACTTTGTTTGACCAAACAAGCAAATAAGCTCAACTAAGCTTGTGTGGGACCCACTATGGTAAAATCTAGTTCCAATGAGTTGTTTGAACTTGTTAAAGCAAGAAAAAGCAATAAGTGTTTACTGAATAAGCTAACAAGCTCAAAATAAGCACTTGGTTTCTTGTATGAACTCAGAAACTGGGACAGACTTTTGTGGCTAAATTAGGTGGGACCAGGGGTCTTATGATCAAACAAATAGTCAACTAAGGGAGCCTGGTAAGAGGTGGGGTTGAAGGGAACAAAGTTTGAGGTGTGGGGCCCACTGTGGTGGTCACAAATCACCACCAAAGTGGTGGTGGTAGGGTGATATCTGCTGGTGTAGGGGATGATCTCCCCCTGCAAGTGACTTTGGGGTGATGGTGATCCCCACACAAAATTACTAAAAATAAAAGGATGATGGTAACTTAATATTGAGCTGGTATACAACTAAACCTCAAAAGCTCAAATTCCAAAACACATTACAAAATTCAGCAATATTCATGCAAGTTTTGTGAAAACTGAGAACAAGCAATTTTGACTTTTTTCACAAGAACTCTAAGTTGACTTATGTGAATTTTGGACTTGATTACTTTACTGAAAACATGTAATTAGGCTACAATGAGATGATTAGAAGCTAAATTAACAACTTAAGAAACTATATAATTGATCTATGGTTCCAAAATCACAACAGTGGATGAAAACAAAAACTTAAACCATGATTTTGACTATTTGACAAATAAGGAGTGGATTTTTCACATGAATAGACCTAGTTTAACCTACTGTGACATATAGAAATAACAACCAAATCCTAGAATTCCCTGGTGCTCAATGGAAGCTGCTGAGCCAAACACCCCTATATACTAACTGATTTCATGATTTATTGAGATTTCCACTGATTCAGGCCATGATCTTTAAACCTAAGCTCATTTAATGGTGTAATAAACTTAAGTGGGCACATAAATATCAAAAATAACAACAACAACCTAAGAATTCATAAGATGCTAATTATCACAGTCAACTTAAGAAACTAAAGAACCAAAGATTTTCATGAACAAGCATTCAACCTAACTTCATAAACTTATTATATTAATCCTAATAAACATTAAAACACATAAAAATACCAACATAAGAAGATGAAACAGTGATTTGCAAAAATTGAAAAATGACTTACAAAATTGGATCCAACTGAGAATAAGTGAACCAAGTACCATGAACTATTCCTAAAGCTCACCAATGAGCACTACAACAAGTGCAATCCAAAATCACCATGCTCCATTGCTTGTATTATCACTAACTTTTATTTTTTTTTATTTTTTTTTGCTATTTATTTTTATTTTTCTTATATTTTGTAATTATTGAGTAAACTGATTGCAAAGCTTTCAAATCTTAAAAAAAAACTTGTGAATAAGATTAACTTAACTTACTGGAACCATAAACCACAACATTTAACAATTTAATAGGAATTTATCAAATTCCCTCAAATTACCAAATTCGAATTTAATGAACAAAAGTATAATTAAGGGATCAAGGAAGCTTGAATTACAATAATATAACTGAGTACAACCTATTTTGATTGAAATTACAACTGAAATGGTAAGTTACACTACCTACGATTTAATTATATTAAAACTAATCTAATACTCTTCATCCCCTGCTTCTTCTTCCTTTTGTAGAGACTTTTGAGGTTTGTGGGACCCACTGTGACCTTTCCCACCACATCAGAGCCCTTGAAATGGTCAATTTAATCCTGGCCGTTTGAAACCGCTTTTCGCTCCAAAAAGTCATGGTGTCAGTATTTGTTGCGTGTAAGGGTTTTTAGGGGTTTGGAAGGTTGTGTGAGGTGGAGAGACAGGTGGGAGATATTTTGGAGGCCATGTTGTTGTGAAACAGGTGAGGTGGAGGGTGGTATGGTGGTCTGTGAGGGAGGAGGTGGTTTTGGGGGGAAGAAAGGGAAAGGAAGTGGTTTGGTCAAACGGGTTTGACCCCGTTTATATTATTAAGGGGTGTTGGGCTGGTTTAGTTTGGGCCTAGGAATAGGAAAAAGGGGTGGGCTTGGGTAGTTTAGTTTGGATTGGTTTTTTGGTTTTAATAAATATAAAGGGTCCGGTTGTATTTAAGTGTAACATAGGGACCAAAAATGTAATTTTATGAAAGTTTGGGGAGCTGAAGTGTAACTTTTCCAAAGTTTAAATAAGGACTAAACTTGCCAAGATGAATAGTACAAGGGTTATGTTTGATATTTTTCACTTTTTAAATACCCGGGGACTATTTTTGCCAAACTGTGAAACTTCAGGGACCAAACATGTAATTTCACTAAACTTTCCAACCAAGGACCATTCCTGCCATAAATGATTAGTATAAGGACCAAAATTGATTTTTTCAAAGTTTTTACATCCCAGGGACCATTTATGTCAATTTTGCAAAGTACAGGGACTAAACTTGTAATTTTGTGAAACTTTGCACCAAAGGACTAAATATGTAACTTTGTGATTAAAAAGGACCTTTGGTGACTTTTTCAAGTTTTTAGAATAACCAGGGACTAGTTTTGACAACTTTTGAAACTTGAGGGACTGAAACTGCCAATTATGCAAATTTTGTACGTTTTTCATCTATTTTTGCATATTTTGCATTTGAAACATATAAAACACACTTCTAAGATATTTTAAGTATTTTGATGCATATTTGAGTGTTTTTGGATGTTTTGGCAGCTCAGATTAGTATAAAATGATGAGTATTTTGACACTCATCAATCGCACACACCATTAGTCACCAAATACAAATATATAATCAATGATATATCCCTCGAAACAAATACAAATCTAGGATGCATCCATGAGCCCCAATGGCCAAATACTTCATCTCCGAAACAAATTAAATAATGGGACGGTATAGGTCATCACTCTCCTACCCTAGAGTCAAGCCATTGGTGCATCAATGACAAGGACATGGAACCCCCATGACTAGTGTAACAAATTGGCTCGTAGTATCAAACTGGTGGATCAAATAGCATATCATATCAAAGGTTCAAATCAAATAGTTCATATCAAATTCCATTTCAATTGTATCATATCAAATGTGTCATATCAAATGTATCAAATCAAATGTATCATATCAAATGGCAAAGGTTCAGATCAAAGGATCAAAGCAATGGAGTTCATAGCAAAGGTTCAATTAATAAGAGTTCAAATAGCAAGTGGTTCAGATATCAAAGGTTCAAATGATAAGGGAAGAATAGCAACGGCATAAGGAATCCGAAACAAAGGAAAGATCAAAAAGGAAAGAGATAGTCACGAGAAACTTTTACTGAAAATGCCAGAATATTTGTACCTTGACGAAAGCAAACAAACACCAAAAAAAGGGATGACGACTACTCCCGCTTCACCAGATCTACACGAATATGATAATCAAGTATTATTTTATGTTCATACGAATCAGGTTACTTATTTTAAAAGGCTTCTGTTTTTAGTAACTTTCCTTTTATACCAGCTTTCCAAAAATAGTAACTTTCCTCTTTAAGTATTTTATACATTCTTAAGTACTTTCTATTTTTGACAGGTTTTCCAAATTATTAAGTTTCCAATTCTAGAAAGTTTCCTTAATTAGAAATATTCAGAATTCAAGGTTAGAATTATTATATGGAATAGATTAATGACTTAAAATGTTAATTTGCAAGATTAGGGTTTAATATGTTGATTTTCCAAAATTTAGGGTTTTAAATGTAGTTATTCCAAAATTAAGGGTTCAAATTGTAATTATCACTATTTCCACATTTTATACAAATTACCCACAAGTTAACCATATTTAATATCTAGATCCTTCAAGTTTATCAATTTTACAATTTAATACCCTTTAATTTTAGTAATTATAGTTTTAATCCTTTTAATTAATTAAATTACAACATTTCCATATTCAATCCATGATAACACATTAGGCCACTATTTATTCCAAAATTACACATTCAGCCCCTTTAATAATATATTTATATAAAACAGACCTTAACTTTCCAAATTTACAAGATTAGTCCTTTAAGTAAAATAAATACAATTTATATCCTTTTAATTTTCAAAATTACATACAAGCCCACTAAATTATCAAATTTGCACCCTTAGGCTCATCAATTTAATTATTTACAAAATAGACACTGAGTTTTCAGAATTTATGAAAATGGTCCCTCTATTTAAATAAAATACAATTCTATTTAATAATTATATATAATTCCATTTTTAATCCTTTTAATTACAAAATTAACACCTTTAACCCATATACCAAATTTCTATGAATTTAACCAGTTCCAAATGATGTTCCAATCATAACCCTTCAGTTTACAAATTTACAAACACCCCCTCAAATTTTAAAAAACAATTCGGTTTTAGATTAAAATAAATAAATTAAAACCCTAATTCCCAATAATTACACAATCATTACACAAACCTTAAACATCATTAATTTCATCAAAAATATTTATTAAAACCCTAACCCTAATAGTTCATGCCTTGGTTTAATTTTTATTTTAATTATTTCTTTTATTTTTAATTAGCCGATATGACCAAAAACAATAATAAATTGCAAACCATGCCTCTAGGCTTCAAATAATTTCGAACACAATTTTTACAGAACATATATATCTTGTTACAAATTATAAAAATATATATGAGGTCCCCAAAATTATATATAGCCGATTACCATTTTTATAAGTTTTTAGGGTTTTTAATTCATTTTAATTAGTACGAGCCATATAATATGCATGGATCAATTTTATCATTTTATATAGATTATATGAGATATGTAGGATGATACAAAAATACCAGATAGAGTTTTGAACGAATGGATGAGCAGAAAATAATTTCTTGTTCTCGGCTAGGCAAATTTGACACAAAGAAATTCTCAACAAGCAACCAACGAACCCACAACCTGCAAGACTATTTTTCCCAGCCTCCTTGCTCCAAAATGTGTCTAATAAAATTATCAAGCAGCCTCCAAATATTCCTAGCCGCCAGTATGCTTTTTGAGTGTTTTAGGGTTTGTTTTAGTGAAAATAATGAGGAAAATACTAACTAAAAATAAATAGAAGGATTGGGGAGGGGGAAATCGGGGATCAATTTTCCTGATTTTTAGAGTTTCCAAAATAATTTAGAGCCTATATTGCATTTTAAACAAATTTAAATAAATGTGTATGCACAATTTAAATGTATTTTGGCCAATATATATATTTTGGTGTAACAAACATTTTTAGGACATGTTAAATGATGCATATTCATACAAAAATATTAGTGATCAGGTGTTGCTCATTTTATAGTTTATAAGATTTATTTGATGTTTATTTAGGTGTTTTATTGAAACTTTAAGTTATAAGGGGCATTTTGGTAATTTTGCATGTTGAAGATTTTTGGGTTTTACAGGTTATATGTAAGGGGAAGGTCAGATCATTCAAGGAAAGCTCATTCTGGTGGAAGTTCGCGGTTTAAGTCAAGGGGTGAAACTTTTAAACTCAAGTGCTTCATATGTCATTCAGAGAGTCATCTGAAAAGAGATTGTCCAAAGAAGAAGTCAAGTGGGTTCGTCAAGAACGGTAAGCATGATCAGGATTTTGATTCTTCTGAAGACGATGGTAACGCCTACTTTGGAGAAGCCTTGGTGGTAGTTGGGAATGATGAGATGACTGAATTAATAATGGATTCAGGTGGGTCTTATCATATGACACCTAGGAGGGACTTCTTGTATGACTTCAAGGATACTGATGGTGGTTCAGTTCAGTTAGGTGATAACAGGACATGCACTATCAGAGGGACAGGAAAAGTGAAGATACAGTTGCATGATGGTTCAAGCTTTATACTGGACAATGTCAGGTATGTTCCAGGGTTAAGAAAAAGCTTGATTTCATTGGGTTCTCTTGAAAAAGACGGTTATACTGTGAAGATGCAGATGGGGTAGAGTCAAGGTGATCAAAGGTTGTCGGGTTATGATGACTTGGATTAGGAAAGAGAATTGTGTGTATATTGTTGAAGCAAAAGTGACGACTTTTGGTGTACAAAAGCATGGAGGTTCAAAACAAGTTGGATTCAAACAAGTTGGTCATAAACAAGTTGGTCTCAAACAAATTGGTCATAAATAAGTTGGGTTCAAACAACTTGGTCCTGGTGTTAAAACAAGATTCCATGGAGTACAGGTTGATGAACGTGTCTGGTTTGAGGTGGAAGTGCAGGGAGCTCAAGGGAATCGTGAAACTGAGGTTGTTCAGGTTAGTAACGATGGCGCTGCAGTGGTTCAAAAAAAGTTGGAGGACAAGCAACTTGAAGAAAAGACAAACACGGACTGCTTGGTAAAGGAGCAGGAAAAGGTACACCTTAGTATAAAGGTAGGGGCAAACATTACGGTAACCGGAGTACCTGGTCAAGAGGGTGCAGAGGGTAATGTTGCTGAAAAGAAGAAAGTGAAGGAGTCTACGGAAGCTAATCTTGGAAAATTACTAAAGTACAATGCCTGGTCAGCAAGGTGGTCCCCGGTCCGAGGTTCCAGCACGAGGAAAAGGTGTTGAGTATCGGTTATGTTTAAGTGTTACTCCTAAGGTGGAAATTGTTAAATATTAGTAGTAACTTAAACATATATTAGGGACTTAAGTGTACTTTGTAATTAGATTAGGTGTTAGACATAAACTAGGATTAGGTAGCTTGGAGTGCAAGGCAAGCTAGGTTTCCACCTCCTCATCTCTATAAATAAAGATGAGGGGGATGCTAGTTATTCATTATTATTCCTCAATTGTAAAAGCTTTATTGGTCAATATAAAGGGTTCGTTGAGGGTATATCGTGTGCATATTCTAGTCGATTCTTTGTAGTCTCTCATGTTTGTTACTTGTGCTCGATACAACTCGCGATCTAGTTTTTCGTGATCGAACTTCGGGTTTGTAGTCAAGGTATTTTCTATCACAACCATATATCAGTTTTTGGGCAGACTTAAGACTTTGTCACACATTATAAAATGTAAATTAAAAATGAAAGATAAAGATCAACATATGAACACTTAGAAGGATCTTTACAACATATATCAAGTTCTTAGGGGACTCGAATGAAAAGAACAAAGAATGCTACAATTATTTCGAAAATTAGTCCCCAACGTTTCTCAAATATTCAATTCAACCCATCACAAACTTCTACTAAAGTAGCTTTTTATATGTTCCCCTATTGCCCTTTTGTTTCTTTTTCTACCAAGAGTCGATGCACAAAATAAAGTGACTAGACACTACAATAATGTTTCTCAAATTTTCAATTACTTTTGTACTCTACTAGACAAAAGTAACCCCAATCTTAACTTTTTACCCTTTTCAGTCTTCTACTTTTCCCAAAGTAAAACCTTGTTACCAGCCCTGCATTCACAATGAATTAAATTCATTAATGAGTGAGGGATTCGTGGTCAGTTTGATACAGTATCAGATAGTAAATGCAGCATACACGCAACAAGTTCTGGAAACAAAATGCATATTGGAGAATTTACCAAAACACCCTCGTGTATTAGAAGCTAAGTTTCATTCTAACTTATGTTCAGCTAATTAAGGAGTCGGTGGATTGCTTAAAGGACATATTTGCTCAAAAACAAACCAGTATCCTACTTATTTCAATGCTTATTTACTACTCCATCAATCTCTAATTATATGTCCATCTTTTTATTTTTGTTTGTATCAAAATATATAAATGTCCACATTCATATTTTAACCAAAAATGGTATTATCAATCTTACTTTTATCAAACAGTACTATGTAATATAAAAGTGGATGTATAGTTGTATTGTTCATAAGGTGAAAAAGAGAAACCATATACATGTCAATGAGGGGTCACTACTGAAAACTTTTAAACCAATCTCCCACCATTATTCTTACTCAAACATGAATACTATAAGTTTGTAGTGATGAAATGACAAAAATCTCCTTTGTAAAATGACTAAAATCAATGTGTCGGTATATCGACAACATGGAAAAGGAGAGAGATGTCAGACCCTAGTTTATTTCGAGTCAATTCCCGTTATGTGCTTGTTATTCAAAACTTGGATAACTATGCTTGTTTATACATGTTCTCATTCTATGCTTTTCAATTACACAAAAAATGCTCCCCTTCAAATGTCTCTTTTAGCTATACTTTTTTTTTTGTCATTTTCCTCCCAATTTTTTTATTATCATTTTATAGTAGAGTTCATTTATAGTTGAGTTACAAAATGGGCATTACATCATTTCCCTTAAGAGAGAATACAAGCAATCAACCCAAATACTTGGCGATATCTAGAGGAAATTGATAAAAGTAAGTTGTGTAATGCATTTGATTAGAATTGGCGATGGGATTCACTAATAACAAACATATCTGAGAGCTTTAACAATGTGTTGTGAGGTGTTAGACAATTGGCCATTAGAGCTTGTATTGATCTAACATTTAAGAAAATAGTTAAATTGTTCAAAAATCACTATATGGCTACTTCGAACTGCAATACTTATTTTCCACCAAACAGATGGAAGATATTTAGGAAAGATGATACATGCGCTCAAGGACATCACATCCAAGAGTTTGACTACGCAAAGGCGGTGTACCAGATTATTACAGCTAGAAAAGTAAATGTTCTAAAGGTGAAAATGTTCAAACTATCTATTATCATGAACAAAAGTGCACGTGTGGTAAGTGGCTATAACACCTCAAAAAATGGATCGCAGTGGAAGATAATTTCATTGGGGTACTACTAAATTGGTACACAACACAAGATATAGAGAAACGGAATTACCTCATCCGTTTAAAAAGCTTAAAGAATCCAAAAGTATTAATTTTGACATCACTTAAAACAGTACGAAAATTAGGCCCATAAACGAATTAAAATGGTCCCAAATAGTTTTAGAGTCTGTGTAAAAACACTTCAACTTAATCCCATAACCATGCCGTTGCCAAGCGCCTCCAAAAGTAGTCATAAAGTATCCACATCAATTTCCTGAGAAAACATACTAAAAGGGTCAGCATAAAGCTAGTGAGTTCATTGGTTTAACTATAAAGAAGTAAAGTGGACTGTAATCAAGCACGTGAACATTAAATCGACATAATGTCACAAAAATCAAGCATGTTACGCTAGCAGTAAGTCATGCAACTGAAGCTTTGACACAATTTGCATGAACCGAGAGCACGCGACAGTAATAAGTCCATACAAGTGTTAATTACGTACACTTGCGTCCCGACATGATATACGTCCCTCTGGTTGGCGATACCAATACTGGACGGGGGTTGTCATCCTCGATAGATCTATCTATAGCACTTGCGCTTCTCAACTAGAATTAACGGTCCATGAAGTGGGCAATAGTGGGATTCAAGTTCCTTAGGCTAGTTCACGTAGCAGTTTAAGTAAAGAATAAACAGTTCAGTCTAAGTAAAAGTTTTGCATGTTTCTCACCCCAAAGTTTTGCAAAGCAGTTCATAAAAGAAAAAGTGGGGCTATGAAACTCACCTCAAGTACTGCAATTTAATCACACAACAATACAACACAACGGTACGAATTTGGCACAACCTAATACATAAAGACTTGTCTTAAAATCCGACATGTGAAAAGTAATCCAATGCGCAAGAGTTTCAAAAGTTAAAGTATTTCAGTTTCCTAAATAGTTTTGTATCATCATTATAAAAGAGTTTGGTATCATCATTCTTGTAGTGGTAATAAAGTATAGACTCAAGAATACACACGCCGAAGAGAAAAAGATAATGGAATAGTCAAGAAAAATAGTGACGAGAACTCGAGTCAAAAAAGGAATGGCAAAAGAAGTATAGAAGGTAATGACAAAGAAGATGTCAAGAAAGAAGGTCAATTGGTAAGTTTCGGTATTTATCCCATAAATCCAAGTATTTTGTATAAAACATAATTGTTTATAAGCTTGGACTTATAATTCTAATAATAAAAGGTTTTACGATTAAGGTTATATAATTCGTACATATGTGATCAATTATCACCCTAAATCGTTTCTTTACACATTTTAGGTATGTTTTTGGCTAATTTAGACAAGAAAACAAACAAAACGACCATGTTACGAAAAAGTCTGGAAAATGGATCCAGACGACGTCACAAATACAACGTGACGCCGTCACTTATATTTTGGCATGAAGATTTGGTGAATATTTTACACGTGACGGCTCGGAAAAATTAAAAGGTTGGGGAGCTGACGGCGTCACAAGTTACATAGTGACGGCGTCAAACAGGCGACACAGATACAGAAGAAACCCTAATGACGGTGGGCTGACGGCGTCAAAACCATAATGTGAAGCCATCACCTTTATAAATCTATATATACTTTCGCATGTTTTCCATTACAATTGTAACATCGTTGGGTATTATCTTGGAGACACTTTGGTGGATGACTTTCACAGCATTTGTAAGGGTTTTTCAACCCCAAACCCTATGTTTAATTGAAGTTAAGTAATTCCTTTTTAATCATTTAATATGTTTATGTGTTGTTTGATTATATGTGTTTGCTCTCTCCTTTTTAACATGCTCGGCTAGATCTATTAGTGTTTGCTTAAATTGAATGAAACATTGTTATTAATTATTGTTTGTCATCTCTTGTTTAATTGGTTGCCTCGCGTTAGGTGTAGGAAAACTGGCTTAAGTCTTATATGTATTAGCTTGTCCATCCTAATAAACGCAACATTGGAGTGCACTAGATGTTTTTCTCGTTGTATTTATTGCATGAATTGCAGCTTGTCGATAGTAGAAATTTTAATGACCCTTAAGATTCTTAAAGGAGACCTATACGTTCATAAAGTTAGGGACTTCGGCACATCCATAATTCACCAATTAAAACAATGATGTGACAATCCAATCACTCTTGTGAATGAGATTTACACTACTTTAACTTTTAGAAGTCAAGATGGTTCTGATTTTCAGCCTCTTCATCATGTTGATTATTGGATAAATCCTAGTTGAAAGATTAAAGCTGATTACTCAAAACTTTCTATTAGTCGTTGTAGAAGACATGAAAAGATGATGCAAAATGAGATGGACCAACATTATCGCGAAGAACCAAAGAAGTGTGGAATATGCCACTAAAACAGACATGGCAGGAGGAATTGTTCAACATCCAAAGCTAAAGATGATGCATATAATTTCTTTCTTAATGAATGTAATGATTTAATGTTTTTAACATAATATTAGTTTTGTGTGTTGTGTTTTAAAAAATGTAATATTAGTTTTATATAATTTATTTCTTAGTGAATGTAACAATCATATTTATATATCACATGCGTTTATTTCCCTCAATAGAAATCATTTAAAACACTCAACTAATGCATTCCATGATTTTCGGTGAAAAAAATCTAATAAGTTTAATATTTCCTTCGTCCCAAAATATAAGTCCAGTTTTACTTTTTGAATCTAATTTTGACCTTAAATATTTTTGTTTGTATTATACTTAAATGCAAAATATATAAATGTATTGTTTTTTTAAATGTATTTTTCATTGGTATAATTTTTATCAACTATTATATAATACAAATAAATATATTTAAGATCAAAGTTGGATTCAAAAAGACAAAACGAACTTATATTTTGAGACGGAGGTAGTAGTAAATAAGAGAACAAAATCATGCC